>OY728149.1:160099437-160699437 GCA_963277665.1 Viscum album
CTAGGATCGAGGTAGGTGGTTTGTGCCTTTTGGTAGAAAGTCGATGAGTATTTTGTAAAAATTACACCAATACCCTTAGAATAGGGTATTGCATGTTCCTGTTTTTACCTTATTGTATTACCTGATTTTCTTGATTACTAGAGTAGATGTTTTGCCAGTGATTATGGTAGTTTTTACTGTACTCTAGATGTTTGTTGTGTTTGTTCTGCCTGTTTGGAATTTTTCTAGTTTCCATTCCTAGTTGTAGGATAGTGGAATTGTTGCTTTGTTATGCTGTTGAGCCTTAGAATGATAGCCAAGTAGTTCTTGAGATTTACTTGGACGTTACATGTGCGCTGAGCAAATTTATTTTCACACAGGACTGTGAGAACCTGGTGTAGTAGACTATAGGGAGAATGGATGTAAGGGCTTCTCCAGAGTGTCTTTTAATACGATGCGAGACCACATGGGGAATTGACGATGAGTGCTTCTTCAGAGAGTCTGTAGTTCCTCGACGCAGGCCACAGGGGGAATGAGACACTGAGTGCTTCCCCAGAGATCCTTTTTCTCGATATGAGACTATAGGGGGAATTGACGGTGAATGCTTCCTAAGAGAGTCTACTCTTAGCTACACCAGAGGGGTGAGACTGTGTGTGCCTCCTGGAGGGTTTCTATTACTTGTAGGTTGAATCATATGGGTTAGGTTGTGAGATCTACCCAGAGGGTTACCTATTTTCTACTTGTTTTTGGTTGTTTACTTGTGTACTTTATATGGTAGAACTGTGGATTATAGCTACCGTGTACTTTTCTGTTTACTATTTCCCACACTTTTACTTTCCTAGTATTCATTGACTCTTAGGCATAGATCTTTGGGTGATTTCCTACTGGGATTGTATCTCACACCCTGTTTGGGCCATGCTTTTGGGCCCAAGAAGACTATATTGTTGCAGGTATAGATAAGAGAAAGTGCCCTTCTACTTTAGGTTCTTGATTGCACTGGAGCTGGAGAGCATGAGATCGAGCCGAGGCTTGCGATGCTGAGGAGTTTCTCATCTGTTTTTCTTTTGCTGTTGCTTTAGTACTTATGTTCAGTTGTATTTTAGCACATTGTTGTGTTTGCTACTTTCCTTAGATACTTGTATTTTTTGCATCATGATCATTATCGCTATATATTCATTGCTTCCGCTGTTTGGTTTCAGTTGTTGCGTATTGTTTACTACTTCCACTGTTTATTGATATTTTCCTTACCTTGTATACCTTACCAAATGAGGTCATAGTTTCCCCAATAAATTACCAAGGCCCTCGCTGCTAGTCGTCAGCCTCTGGCGTTTGGGGAAATGTGCTTGAGGTCATGTGGCGAACTGGGTATGGGGCACCAGTAGAGGGGTTCCAGATTCGGGTCGTTACAAAGTGGTCTCAGGAGGGAGATCTTCTCATAGGTGAATATCTTCCAGTTGACTTCCATCACTTCCATCGTTAATCAGGCACTGATTGCGGAGCGCAATCTAAGAGACTCCGGAGCTACGAGCCAGGGCGGTTCTGCTTTCAGAGCTAGTTTTCCTCTAGATGAAAGCAAGAAGCGTCATAGGGAGTCTACGCTCAGAGACTCGAGGAAGCGAGATGCATCGTCATTCATCCAGGTGGTATTCTACCTGTGTGGTTGGTCAGGGCACACAAGGCCGCAGTGCTAGAGAGACCCCTTGGAGTGCCGATCATGCTGCATGATGGGTCACCTTCAACGTTTCTGCCAGGTTTTCTCACCAACAGCTGGTGACCGAGGTTCTTCCATGACTCCTCGTTCAGGAGAAGCACCACCAGTTTCTCACCAGTCAGGGAACTAAAGTTCTTCCAGCCATTCGGCCTGAGGTGGAGGTCGAGGCCGTGGCGGTCAGCCACCAGTCCCTTAGCACCAGTAAGGTGGATCAACTTAGAGTGGTCATCCAGGGGCGCAGGGCCGCGGTGCAGGCCAGTCATTCGCTGTGGAGAAGACCTATCAGGAGTAGGATCCCGACCCTTCTACAGTTTAAAGTATGATTTTAGTAGCCTTAGTTTTATCTTCATCTCTTTTTGATACCGGTGCTATGCATAACTTTATCTCTGTTGCTGCTGTGGAGAGCATTGGGCTCTGTGTCTTTTCTTCTGCCGACTCGTTGACACTAGACACACCTTTGGGGATGAGGAAATCTAGTGTATGCCAGTATAGGGAGTTCCCTATCGAGGTTGCAGGGTATCATTTCTTATGGGATCTCTATGTTCTAGAGATGGCAGGCTATGATGTCATTCTTGGGATGGACTGTTTGGCTCCCTTCCAGGCAGTCATTGACTATTACCACCGCAGGGTGAGTTTTATCTCACTAGAGGATGAATATTTTCTTCATAGAGGCGAATGGGATGTTTGGGTAAGTCGAGCAGGAATCGAGCATCATGGGCTAGGAAGGGTAATAGCCCAGTTTTCTAGTCCTTATCTAGACAATCAGGGGACTTCGAAGTTGGACTTTCCTCTAGTGGTGGATCATTTTAGGGATGTCTTTCCAGAGGGCTTTTTGGGTTTTCCTCTAGAGTGTGAGGTAGAATTATCTATTAATCTCGTGCAAGGAGCAGCACCGGTGTCCATTCCTCCTTATAGGATGACTACACCTGAGTTGCAAGAGCTCAAAAAGCAGTTGCAGGAGTTGCAGGCAAAGGGTTTCATCCAACCCAGTACTTCTCCTTGGGGTTTGCCTGTCCTATTTGCGAAGAAGGCAGATGGTACCCTTCAGC
The DNA here is from genome assembly GCA_963277665.1 of Viscum album. Taxonomy (NCBI): domain Eukaryota; kingdom Viridiplantae; phylum Streptophyta; class Magnoliopsida; order Santalales; family Viscaceae; genus Viscum; species Viscum album. The sequence continues at coordinate 160,102,177 of OY728149.1, forward strand.
TTTGTGTGGATTATTGGAAGCTGAACCACTTGACGGTCAAGAACTGATATCCCTTGCTGAGGATTGATGACCTCTTTGATCAGCTTTGAGGAGCCCGGGTGTTCTCGAAGATTGAATTGAGGTCAGGTTATCATCAGTTGTGTGTTAGACAATCAGATATACCTCTGACAGCCTTCAGGAGCAGGTATGTTCTATACGAGTATACAATCATGTCGTTCGGTCTCACGAACACGCCTGCAGTTTTCATGGCACCGATGAACCGAGTGTTCCATACATACTTGGACTCCTTCATCGTGGTCTTCGTGGATCATATCTTAGTGTACTCTCACACTCGACACGACCATTCCACACATCTTGAGATCGTTCTGAGTACACTGAGAGAGGATCATCTTTATGCTAAACTCTCAAAGTGACACTTTTGGATAGATCAGATTTACTTTTTGGGTCACGTCATTTCAGAGGAAAGAGTATCTATGGACCCAGAGAAAGTGAGATCTGTAGTTTCCTGGGAGCAGCCGAAGAACGTTTTTAAGGTATGGAGTTTCCTAGGGCTGGCTGGATACTACAGACTCTTCATTCAGGACTTCTTGCGCCTAGAAGCACCATTGATAGGTCTGACCAAGAGGGGGAGAAGTTCTTATGGTCAGATTCTTGTGAGTCTTCCTTTGAGGAGCTGAAGGGAAGATTCACGTCAGCACCGATACTAGTCTTGCCAGATCCAGGCAAGAGCTGCACTGTTTATTGTGATGCTTTAGGTATCGGACTAGGAGCTGTGCTTATGCAGGGAGATGGAGTCGTTGCATACGGGTCTCAGCAGTTGAGACCACATGAGAGGAAATACCTGATGCACAATCTGGAGTTGGCAGCTGTTGTTCATGCCTTGCGCTATTGGAGACACTATCTTCTAGGAGAGCACTTTTTGGTCTTCACCGACCACAAGAGTCTCAAGTATATCTTCACTCAGCGTGATTTAAATCTGAGGCAATGCAGGTGGGTCGAGTATCTTCAGTCTTTTGATTTTGATCTTGCCTATACGCCGAGAAAGGGTAACGCGGTGGAAGATTCATTGAGCAGGAGAACTCAAATTCAGGTAGTTCAGGAGTCTAGTAGTGAGTTGCAGCTTATGGCTCTGTTCTTTAAGATGCATCTGGAGGTGCACGATAGACAGGGACAGACTTACCTATCTTCTGTAGTTGTTACCTCTATGATACTTGATTGGGTACTAATGAGGTAGTTATCAGACTCAAAAGGCTTAGTCCTGTGGGAGAGCGTGTTAGGAGAGGACCCTCTTCCTAGATGGACAGTGGGAAAGGATGAGATCTTTGTTTCTAGGGACGCGTATGGGTGCCAACAGACATATGTGAGGAGCTGATGCGGGATTTTTATTCCTCTATTTGGGAAGTTCATCCTGGCATCACCAAGATTTATCGATAACTTCATCGCCAGTACTGGTGGCTAGGTATGAAGAAAGATGTTGCTAGTTTTGTCATGAGATGCTCTACTTGTCAGCAGGTGAGAGCAGAACATCAATGACCAGTGGGGCTTTTGTAGCAGTTACCCATTCCGGAGTGGATGTGGAACGATGTTGCGATGGACATCATGACTGGGTTGCCGAGGTCGTATCGGGGGAACGATGTTGTTTGGGTTGTCATTGACAGGCTCACAATGTCTGCTCAGTTCTTGCCGATCAAGGAGATCTTCAGTGTCGATGATCTGGGACGACTTTACATCAGAGAGATCATTCGTCTGCATGGAGTTCCACACACCATTGTTTTAGACAGGGATGCGTGCTTTACTTCTCGGTTCTGGTAGGGACTTTAGAGGCTTTGGGTACCCAGGTACTTCTGAGTATGACATACCATCCCTCGAACGATGGCCAGTCGGAGCACACAATCCAGGTGCTTCAAGATATGCTCCAAGATTGAATCCTAATCTTTGGTAGTTCTTGGGAGAATTATATAACTCTTGTGGAGTTCTCCTACAACAATAGTTTCCAAGTGACTATTCAGATGGAACCTTACGAGGCTTTGTACGGTAGGCCATGCCGATCACCTTTATACTGGCTGGAGGCAGAAGAGGCTGATTTGCTGGGACCTTGTCTTGTTCAGGAGACTTCAGAGTAGATAGAGTTGATTCAGAAGAGTATGGCTACAGTACAGTCTCGGCAAAATTCTTATGCTGATCAGCGGAGACGACCTCTGGAATTCGATGTCGGGGATCATGTGTTCCTGCGTGTCACACCGAGGTTGGGACACAAGAGGATTCAGAGACAGGGTAAGCATTCATCGTGGTACGTCGGGCCGTTTGAGGTTTTGGAGAGAGTTTGGCCGGTCGCCTATCGGTTGTAGCTACCTCAGAGGTACCGGGCCATGCACGATGTCTTCCACGTCTCTCAGCTCCGACGTTACTTTTTAGACCCGTCTCATATCTTTCAGCATGGGGAAGTTGAGCTCGAAGCGGATGCATCATTTGAGGAGCATCCTATCCGGATTGTTGATCGTAGTACGAAGGTTCTTCGTGGGCGGTCTGTACCTCTTGTACGGGTGCTATGGTAGTATGGGCGAGTACAAGACGGGACCTGGGAGAGGGAGGTTGATGTACGATCGTAGTGGCTGGAGCTATTCGGGGTTTCTTCTTCTACGCCTTGCTAGGGAAATTTGGGGACAAATTTCTGTAAGGGGGGAAGTTTATAAGAACCCAGATCTTTGTTCCAGGTATGCCTTTCCTTTTTCTGGAGTTTTTAAGAAAAATGGAGTTTCTGGAAAATTTTAAAGTACACGCCGTGTACTTTCTGAGTACAGGCTATGTACTCTTCTTCGGCTCGATGCCATGTGCTGGCCATGCCCAGGCCACACACACAGTGGGTAAGAGTGACGTGGAGGCCAATTTTGGCAGAGTACGGAAAGAACTAGTACACATCGTGTAATCTAAAAGTACACGTCGTGTACATTCTTTTTTTCATTAAACAGACCGGGGTCGCGCCTGACGTACAGAAGCATCTTCTTCTAGGCCCCGTTCGTCCGAGAGCACCAAGGATCCACTAATCTTCGACGAGCTCCTGCCTCTCCGTCCATTTTCCGATTCAAGAATAGTCGATTGCGTTGGAAGCGCAGCGGTGATTTCTCCCTTCTGCTTGAGCCTTGATTTCCAATTCTTCCTCCTTCTCAAGTTATATATGGTTGAAAATTTAGTGAGTTTTCTCAGATCCGCGATTTTCTAGGGAGAATCAGTTGTCGTGGTTCAAGTATATCGATCACCTAGGATTGAGGTAGGTGGTTTGTGCCTTTCTGTAGAAAGTTGATGAGTATTTTGTGAAAATTCCACCAATACCCTTGAACAGGGTATTGCGTGTTCCTGTTTTTCCCTTGTTGTATTTCCTGCTTTGCTTGATTGCTAGAGTAGATGTTTTTCCTGTGATTATGGTAGTTTTTACTGTACTCTAGATGTTTTCTATGCTTGTTCTTACTGTTTGGCATTTTTCCAGTTTCCATGCCTAGTTTTAGGATAGTGTAACTATTTCTTTGTTATGCTGTTGAGCCTTATAATGATAGCCAAGTAGTTATTGAGGTTTACTTGGATGTTACACGCGTGCTGAGCATGTTTATTTTCACACATGACTGTGAGAACCTAGTATAGTAGACCATTGGGAGAATGTACGTAAGGGCTTCTCCAGAGTGTATTTTATTACGATGTGAGACCACAGGGGGAATTGATGACGAGTTCTTCCTCATAGATTCTGTAGTTCCTCGACGTGGGCCACAGGGGGAATGAGACGCTGAGTGCTTCCCCAGAGAGCCTTTAGCACGATACGAGACTATAGGGGGAATTGACGGTGAGTGCTTCCTCAGAGAGTCTACTCTTAGCTGAACTAGAGGGGTGAGACTGTGTGTGCCTCCTATATGGTTGTTAGTACTTATAGGTTGAACCATAGGGGTTAGGCTGTGAGAGCTACCCAGAGGTTTACCTATTTTCTACTTGTCGTTGGTTGTTTACTTGTTTACTTTATATGCTAGAACTGTGGATTGTAGCTGCTGTGTGCTTTTCTATTTATTGTTTCCCGCACTTTTACTTGCCTATTATTCATTGACTGTTAGACACAGATCATTGGGTGATTGCCTACTGGGATTGTATCTCACACCCTGTTTAGGCCTTTATTTTGGGCCCAAGCAGACTATGTTGTTGGAAGTATAAATAAGGGCAAGAAACCTTATACTTCAGGTTCTTGATTGCACTGGAGCTGGAGAGCATGGGAACGAGCTGAGGCTTGTGATGCCGATGAGTTGATCAACTATTTTTCTTTTTCTGTTGCTTTAGTACTTATGTTCAGTTGTATTTTAGAACATTTTTGTGTTTTCTTCTTTCCTTAGATACTTGTATTTGCTGCATCATGATCATCATTGCTATATATTCATTGCTTCCACTCTTTGGTTTCAGTTGTTGCGTATTTTTTACTTCTTTCGCTATATATTGATGTTTTCCTTACCTTGTATACCTTACCGAATGAGGGCATAGTTTCCCCAATAAATTACCAAGGCCCTTGCTACTAGTCGGCAGCCTCTGGCATTTGTGGAAACGTGCTTGAGGTCATGTGGCGAACCGGGTACGGGGCACCAGCGGAGGGGCTCCAGATTCGGGTCATTACAATCATAATTTTATATGTTCTCTATGGAATTAACATAATATAAATTAAATTTTTGACTGATCATGAAGATAATGTCTCCGCACATGATGATGTTATCAATATCGGGGTAGAACGGACTATTGATTTTGAAATTGTAGAATTATTTATGGATCAACATCATCTTGATGAAAAAAAACATGAATGATGAAACATCAAAATGTTGAATAAAATTATCAAGGAAACAAGTAGGGATTTACAATTTTAGGTTGGATAAAATAAATGGGGACAACCTATTAAACCCAAAAATTCAATGTTCATTAGTTATGTTGGGGTCACAATGAAGTTGAATGAACCGATTGATATAGATTTGTGTCTCCATGTCCATATTATAACAAAGGAAACCCATTGGGAAGATATAATGGTAATTTTATGATATACTTTTTCAATTTTACTCAAAAATTATATAATGAAACTTTGAATTAATTTTCATTATTACTTATAGAGTTTGTTTATTTTAGAAGATTTCCATATGAAATACGTCTCAATAAAAATTAGAAAATCCAATATAGGATTCCTGATACTTCTTACAAAGTCACTAAATTTCTCAAAATCATATTAACATTGATCCCCCCATATGTTATAAAATATCTCTTGATTGTCACATATCAAGCATGTGAATACCTTTATCATGTATTTTATTAAAACTTGGTATTAAATTGAATTAATGTAAAACCTCAATGAAAACATCTATTCTTTATTATTACTTAAAACATTGATTATTTTATATATTCCTTAAATCCAAAAATGTTGTAAAATCCATCCATGAAAATATATACCACTTTGTCAACAAACAATTAATCCTTTCCAAGGTGATCAGTACTATCCAATTTACTTTATTCTTATCCAATATCACTTTATCTAAAATAAACAACATTTTCTTAACATCAATAAAATATTAAGGGTTATGTACCATTAATCCTGTTTTTTCATAAAATATAACCTTAACATTAAATAAATTTTCTTGTCTATCAACATCATTCAAAATAATCTTTCAAATCCTTATAGAAAAACTTATACTGAAAAATATTTATATATTTCATAATTCATTAATCCTAATACAAAAATAATAAAATTATACCACTTCCTTATCAAACTATTAACTTGGCCTCATCATCTTATTACTTAATACCTATTTCATTTCATATATCATCTCTAGTTTCCTCATCATCAATAATATAACCATTACTCATAAAACCTTGCTGATTTTATTTATGAGATTTCCCCTAGGGACATCTATTTGTATAATGCCCATATGTTCCACAATTAAAGAATTCAAAAGCCGATGATATCTTAGAGAGACCAATATTACCATCCATTGTGTCAGCCAAACTTTCCATTTTACCTTTGTAGTTACTTACTTTGTGACCTTCTTTTCTACTTTAAAAACATATTTTTGTTCCTCTAAGACATTTACTTGGGTGTTTCTTCCCAAATTCTCTTCATATATAAAACTGAATCTTCTTTCCTCCATGGTTACCATCACCCATACTCTCATATAAATATTTCGTTATCTTCTTCGGTGAGTCTGAAATTTGATTAAGGTACACATTTTTAATCATGTTACATGAAAAATTATTAGGCATAATCACAACATCCTTCACTCTAGTTATCATCCCTTTTGGATTATAATCAAAAAATCTTTCATCGCATTAATTTTTAATCCAATTCCTTCTGGTTCTCTCCATTGACTAAGACTATAAAGAATATCATGAGAAATTATAATCATAATGGGAAATAACATATTCTAAAAAATCATTTAGGGGGTACAAATAAAAACACATTCTTTTTAATCTACGACGCCTTTAGTTTATCCTAGTTCATTCATATTCATTATCTATTTAAGTCCTTCATGATGGTTCCAGAAGGATTTTTGGATTTTAAGATCATATCCCTCGAGAGTTTCAAAATTGACATCTAGCAAGACCCATTATCGTGCACAAGTTCCTGATTGATTCTAACTAAATATATAATTTTAGGGTTATTAACCCTAGGTACAACTATGCTAAAGCCACATCCACTTATAGTTTCTAGACAATGATGCAATTTCTTGGAAGCCACTCACTATATCCTTTACCAAAATTTCAGGAAATTTTCCTATACTTTGACTCATCCTAAAACTTATCCTCAGATACATCCCAAGGGATATCTTTAGAAATATCCCTAGGGATCTCACTAAAGTTTTCTCATCCTTGTTTCCATTGGTTAACTAAACCATTGATTTACTACCAACTATAGCAACTTCAGGCATCTCATACATGGATATTAAATATTGTTACATGAATATTCATTACATTACACAAACACACACCTAAGTATCATAACAGTTTAGTGCCTTTGGAAACATAGAACACAACCATCCAATTTGGTGAATGATCTCTAATGATTTCCCCAAAGATCATCCTATTTAGTACTATTCATGGACATACCTTACACAAAACATTTTTTCATAACATGGGGAAAAGAAACATAATAAAGGGTGATCTCAGTTTCTTAGTAAGGGTAAACATAATATATATCAATATATGATTATATCAAATCATAATATAAGAATAATGGTATGTGATAATGACCATAAATTTAGAATTTCATACCCAACCTAGAACAAATCATAAACATAAGTAATGGAATAATGATTGGAAGTTCATATGAATGAATCATAAAGGAGATAAATAATATGATCCATGGGATAATAACATTGGCATAAAACATATATTTTTCAGATACACATAAGCATAGATAATATTATTTCAAAATACCCACAAAACATTCATAACTTGTTAGGCTTGGGATAACCATCCATGTACCTGATTTCGACTTGAGATAACCTCTCATGTACCCTTTTTTGGGATTGGGATGAACTCTTGTATACCCTTTTTTTAGGTGGCATCAACTCTTATACGGGACACACCACCATCCCTACTTGCATCCCTTTTCTCATAGTGGAATATGTTCACTTCTCAAACCATCATAGTGAACAAAGTCCCTTACTGAGTCAGGTTCACTCCCCATTCTAGCCCTATCTTACTGAACTAGGATCACTATCCATTCTAGAATTTTCTATCTCAAGAGTTATAAATCTTTACCAAATGCATTGGAGGGTGATATAGGTCCCACCAGTCACATAATGAAAACCATATTTATGTGTTTCATAAGATAATAAATATTCATCATATCATAACCCATAAAATGTAATGGGTATCATAAATATTTCATCATATCATAACCTATGGAAAAGTGATAGGTTTTGTAATCATTTTATCATAGAATAACACCTGAAAATAAGGGGGTTTTATAAGAATTTTTTATGGTATAACTTGTGTAAGAGAAAAGGGCTTCATAAACAATGTTTCATCATAAACATAAACCATTCCAAGAATGAATAAGACTTGTATTCTTAGATCATATACCTAGTAATGAAAATGTTGAATTAATGGACGAGATCATATATGGAAAATAAATTTTAAATACCATTTAAAATATTTCTTGAGGAAAATATCCTTTCCTCTAGAAAAACACTTTTTAAAACAAAAAACATTTTGAAAAATGTTTTCTTTAAAAATAGCTTTGAAAACTTATAAAGAAAGATTTGAAAATAATTTAAAATACTTTTTAAACATATTTTTTTGAAATATTTTTATTTGAAAATTATCTTAAAGTATCATTTAAAAAATCTTTGAAAACATTTTTAGATAACACAGTTTTGGAAGAAAACAGATTTCTGACCAAAGAGAGAAATAATGTCAGATTTTATTAAAAACATTTTATTAATTATCTTAAGTACCAAAGAGTGTAAAAATTGTAATTTAAATTTATTATATCATAAATAACCATATTATAAGAAAATTAATGAATTTATTTAGAGGTAGATCATGGTATTTCAATATTGGAGACTTAATCATAAATAATCCAAATAAATAGTGAGATTGTAATATAAAATCTTTACCACATTAGTAATATTAATTCAAAAGTACCATGAGGGTAAAACATAAAATGAATATAAGAATATCATGAGTATGAATAAATTAAACATATTACATGTCATAGGTTCTGTATATACACCTCATGAAAGAATGTAAGTGAATAACATAATGTACGTCTCAAAGAATAAAAAATGAGACAAAAATCCCTTACTGATTTGTTAATTTTTCAACCATAAACCCCTAGAAAGAGAGATCCTAAAATTGATATTTAAATAGCAATAATTTTAAGTATATTAAAAATTAAACACATTCATGGGAATTATATACACCATATAAAATAAACATTTGGTGAATATGATATTTATCTCACAGAAAATAGAAGTGAGATGGAAATCCCTTACCTTAAGTATTGACATCCATCATACTCATTAAAACCTAATGTATAATAGATAAAAGTTTATTATAAATATATTAATGACCCATATTAATATAAATCATACAATATATTATTTTTTATGATCATTTATTACCCATTTATTAATAATGCCATGTTACAGTTACGTTTTACGTAATAATTGCTTTGTTTTTCATATATGTTTTGACTTTTTATTTTTGGTACTCCAAATAAAAAACATGGTTTCATCATCTATAGAATGTAAAAAATGATATAAATATCATATATATTGAGTATATATGTATTTATAGTAATATATAATATTTAGTGATATGAAATGAAATACACCGTGCATGGAGACTATAGGTCGTACATACGCATGAATATTGTTTCTATTTTCTTATCATATTGAAAGAAAAAAAAGTAAATGATATATATATTATAATTATTGTATAATTTATATGCCTATATATCACATATTTATATTAAAAACATCCTTTTTATATTCCATATAATGCGTGGATGACTTATATCGCTTCACGAGTCGGTAGTTTGTCGTACACCTGACCAACGTTAGTGTATTCCCAAAAAATGGGAAGCTTGAATGTATTTATGATATAATAATTTTAAAAGAATAATATCATCATAAATATCATATATATAATATATAAACTATAAATCCATCATTATTCCCAACCATGAAATGTGGTAATGGAAAAGAGAACGACATCGATTCACGACGTGGTAGTCTATCGTACACAAAAACGTTGATTTTATAACCCATTTGATGGATTTATGTAATGTTTTAAGTCTTAAAAGTGATGTAGAAACATATCAGTGTTTCTAAGATACTAGAAAAATTATATAATCATGATATAATAATAATTTAAGGTGGTGGAGGAAGAAATAAATCAAAAACCCTCATTGATGAATGTTACCTCTTCTTCGGGTATCCTCCTTAGGTTTTACATAGAGACTTGATTGATATTATTTCAATAAAAAATAAGGATTATAGGATTATGAGAGGGAATTTAGTAATTTATTTGTTGAGATCTTGATCACTCCAAATGTATTGATAGGTGTAAAGAAGTGGGGAGAGTGAGTTCCCTTTTATAGTTTATAAGGAGTGACATTCATGTAAATACTCAAAAATATTCACTATCGGGAGGTCAATCTTACCTAAAGTGGATCCAAATATGATAATTAAAGTTTTTAAGGGATTATATGGTATATACACAGCTCCACCATGCAATAAAACACAACTTTTAAGCATTTTATTCCTAAACGTCCAAGTATCCCTATTTTTACCATTTTGGTTTTCACTATAATAAGTAGTTTTCTAACATTGGTAATTTATCCTCTATTACAAAATTATAGTGAGACTTATTAAATAATTTTCAACCACTAAATCTAAATATGATATATTAGTTATAAAATATAAATCCTATATGTTTTGGAAAATAATTTTTACACAATCACATGTTACGTGTAAAAATCGCAACTTTAAACTTAACCATATTAACTAATTTTTTTACGATTTAACAATCAATATAGTCATTATAATAGAAAAATTATTCCATTAATGGAACATCGTTGATATTTTTTTTATATTTTTTAATATTTTTAAATCACTTGGCAGAATATAGTATTTTTCATAATTTAAGTCATTTAATAAAATATCATTTGTTATAAAATAAAATTAATGTTAATTTTGACATTATTAATATAAATTAAATTTCAAAAAAATCAAGAAAAATATGGGATTTGAATATATTGTTTTCATATAATTTTTAATGACATATTAATCCAAATAAATAATGGAACAAAATAATTCATTCAATTTACTTCACTTTCAATATTTTTAGTATCATTTATTTTATTAAATTGTTGACTATATAATTAATGTGTTGGAGTTTCTTAAGAATTTTATGTAATTATATTATCAAAAAAAATTATCAATATAAAAACTCATATATTTTTCAAAAATATATATATAACCAAACGTATATTGTTTTTCCCTATCCCAAGGATTTCAAAATATTAAAAGTAAGAAATGTTTTTTTTGTCTTTTTCATTACTGAAATTTTTATATGGGTCATATTCAAAGGAAACTGGCAATAGGTTTTCATATTTTAGAGACTTTTATGTCCAAGATTAAAATAAATTCATTCAATAAAATCAAGATAATAGTTTATGTTATTTTCACTCCTATTATTCTAGTTTAACCCTTGAGTAAATCTATTTTTACTTTAACTGAAGTAATTAATTTTTACTACGTTATCTATTCATTTAGTTAAGAAATTAATTTAAAATTATTAGAAATTATATATTATGCTGATTCCAAATATGTAATCCATTTTTCCAAAATCAATTCATATAATTAGAAAAAATTTATTTAAAACTAATCTCACAGAAGTGATGAGAAAGAGGGGTTTTTAAAGTGAAAATGTTCAAATGTTTACAAAGTTTTAATATCTAAATTCAATATGAAATTATTTAAAATTATATACATTGGATTAATATATTTATAATTGATCTAAATATAATTTAAACCCAATTTTAAATGTCATTTAAATTTATTAATAAATTAAATGAAAATAAAGTTTTCAATTAAAATTTAAAATTTTTCACGATTCATCAAAAAATGTATCTTTTTAAAATATATCTTGAAAATTCATCATAAGATAATTTTTACATTATGAATTCAAGAATAATTTTTTTAAATAATTTTTTTAAAAGTCTCACAAATTAATTTTATTATTTTTCAAAGAAGACATAAAAGCATTTTGTTGAAAAAATAGTATTTATGAAAAATATAGACTTTACCGAAAATTATATATTTTGTTATCAATATGTTTTATTTATATAAAAACACTAAACTAAATATTTAGAAATTAGTTATTAATATTCAAATCACTAATTTTAAAAGTTAGGTTATAATGAATATGTTAATATTTTATCGCAGTTTTCTTAAAAATTAGTGTTGAGTGGAACGTAAGATAAGATAGTGTTCCAAGTAGTGCAAGCCATAAAATAAATTTAATTTATTTGAAAAAAAATCATGAAAACTCAGGGTGTTATAGATTTTAAGTTGAAAAATTACCCGATTTATTAGATACCATATAATGGAACCATCATATAAAGTAAACATGAATTGTAATATTTCTTTTTGAATTTTTCAAGAAATGGTAGCCGTCATGTAAAAATACCAAAATCATCCCATGGATCATGTGTAATTAATTTAATCACACAAAAACTGAATTCAAATAGTACTTTATTCGATTCAAGTGGCCACTAAATGTACCCCTCAAAGATAGTGATATGGATTTGATATTGACCCTTTGATGTCAGTTTCCTTATTGAGAAATTAAAAATGAAAAATCTTATAGACATATACACATGTGTACTATGAAGCTCCTATAACATTGATCGCCAACCACCATGTGCTAGAGTAAAACCGTAAGATTTTAATATGGGTTTTCCTTTGAATCAATGCTTTGTAGAGTAGCTTATATCACATGTAACAATGAAATAAAATTAATAGAACATGTTTTATTAAGATAAAATATTACAATATAATATAATTATTATTAAATTATGAGAATATATTGCGTAACATCATTAATAAAATTACAATAAGTGAAAAAAATTCAATTAAGTAAAAAAATATTTATAATAAAATAATATATTCTTTATAACTATTATTTAATGTGTTTAAATACCAATGAGTCCATTAAAATGCAATTGTTAGAAATAGGACATGATTAAACCTATATAATATTTATAAAGAATATTTTTCCAAGGAATTTTTTTCAATGTTTTTTATTTTTTATTAATAAAATTAATTAATCAATTTTAAAATACGATTATGGTAATATAATATTATTCAATGTATAAGCTAATATATTAATACTCATTTAATTATAATTTGCTATGAAATAAGATTAAGAACATTTAAAGTGAAAGGAAATAATTCTATAATAAAATAAAATTTCTTTATATTTTTTATTTTAATTTAAAGATAAATTGATAAATTTTATAATTTTAATTTTATAATTTGAAATTATTTTTTGGAATCATTATTTCAAAATTATATTAAGACTAATTTTTTGGATATTTCATAAAAAATTAAATTTTAAGTGAATAGTAAAGAAATGGTTTTTACAAATACCATAACTTTTATGGTATCATGATGATATAAGCATGAAATAAAATTTTTGGAAACCTTTTTATAGACCAAATATGTATTCAAGGAGTAAAATAAGTAATTTAAACATATTATGTTTAATTTTGAAACCAACATCTGACATTTTAGAATCTAAGTGATATTTTATTAGAGTAAAGAAACAATTTATGGAGCTTTTTTGATTTAATTAAGTATTCAAAAGGTTAAATTAGGTTTTGGATTTATTTTAAAGTAAAATAAAATATATTTGGTTATAAATAAAGAAATAAATTTTATGGGAACAAATACTATACCTGATTTTTGTGTATATACTTTTTTATGATTAAGAATAGAATTTTTCTAAAAACTATTTGTGTTGCGTCATACATTCTTTTATTAAAATTAATGTTTATCACCTATAAAAATTGAATCAAGAAAAATGTATTTCATATTTGAAATTAAAATGTTCAAATTATGTTAAAAAGTTGATTAGTCATAGGAAAAATATACAAAGGTAAAAAAATGTGTTGCCATTATAAAAGTAAATTATTATAAAAAGTTAAATTAAGGAGAAAATGCATAAAATATACAAAAAATTATTTCTTATTTGTTTTAATGAGAATTTAGTAGAACATGATTATTCCCCTCTTCATTGGTGTCCACTTTTGGATCCACTTTCCTTTGAAATTTATATATCATTTATATAAAGTAATGAGCACTTAAAAAAATTTAATTGCTCTCACTTATAAAAGGAACCCTTTACCTCACAACTTCCCACAAACCATAAGCTTATTAGTTATAATATTATATATATATAAATGTATTCTAAATAATCATATACATGTCTTAGAGATTACTATATTATCAAAAAACCTTTTTAGAAAGTCCTAAATAATTTCTTAAAGGAAGAAATACAAGGAAGAGGAAATTGTTTTAACGAAGTTCTTTTATGTTTGTTTCTTCTTCCATATCCTATAAAATTATTCTACCAATAAAAAAAATTAGTATAATTTTTATACTTAAAATATATTTTGTTAATGTAAAAATCATTATATATCATCCTCCTATTCATTATAAAATGAAAATTTCACTCGTGTTATGTACGAACTACCGCCTCTAGGGCCAACATATTTCATATTTCATTATTATAGTTTACGGATAGTTATAAAAAAGTATATGATGAATATTTATAATATTAATAAGTAATTTATGTTATGAATTTTATTCTATAAAGTTGATCAAAAATTAAATAATATTTATAAGAATGTCTATTGTTATTAGTAAATTACCCAAAACATCCTCATCATTGATCCCATTCTCATGAACCATACCCATATCTACTATCGAATGATAATGAGACATAATGAATAATTGAAAAAAATTATTCCATTAAATTTATTAAAATAATAATGATGATCCTTGTATCAAAATGTTATGACCAACATCTCAATTATAAAACTAGTGCAAAATGATCAAAATTACTAACATCTAAAGTTGATACGACCACACAAACATTTTATTTTATTATCAAGTCAAAGATAGAGAGAAAATAAAACTATATACAACTTAAGATAGGTGTGTAATAGTTAATACTAAGATAATATTCTCTAAAGAAGTTCACCCCTCTAAAGAGAAGGACCCGAAGCTTGTGAAATAGGATATCCTCTCATTTTGAGTCACCTTAGATGCCACGAAGTCAGAAACTATATTAACTTCACACCACGTGTGAAGTATGTATATTTGATTGATCACAAACCACTTTCATATTCTAATATAGTACAAAATGGACCAGGGGATGGTTCCTTTTCCAAGTAGTATGTTATAGATTATTAGAGAGTCAGTCTCAACGACAAAAAGTTTTATATTCCTCTTCTTACATAACCATTGGCCTGTGAGAATATCCTATTCTTTGTCTTGGAGAGAGTCACCTCCTCTAAAGTAAGAATAAAATTCCACAACAAATGATCCCAAATTATCCCCGATCACCCCTACAACTCGCATAATACCCATGTGGCAGGATCCATCAGTATTTAACTTGAGTCCTCGATGAGGTGGTTGCCACTGAACCAATCGCCTTTGAAACCGACTAATATTGGTGAAAAACATTGATGCCAAGAGAGGTCTGAGGGAGGGATTTTCCTCCAAGTCATTAAATAGCACATAAAGATCCCATATAATATTCTTGGTTTTAAAGATGAAACATGTACTGGTCCTGATTGTTTCCTTGTGTCACGCCTAATTCCTTAATGACAAGATGATCTAACATCTTGTAGTGAGAATAATATATCTAACCTTCCATTTTGAGCCTTGATTTTCAGCACCCTGAAACCACTGCTGGAGGAATACCTCAAATGCTTCCTTTTATATGGTTTACCTTTGAAAACCTCGAATGCGCACCACACCACCAACACCCATTCTCTTTCAAAAAATAGGTTTATGGTAGATTCACTATTCATATCCCTCAAGCATTGACACCTGGTTATTAAATATTTAATTAACATAGTTATGTTTAATATGAAATATATTTATATGAATTCATGAGTATAGTTAAAGACTTCTCATATCAAATTTCTTCCATTGAGACATATTCAATATTCACTGCTTGTTTCTTTTTATAGTGTTTTATATATTACACATGGATGTATTTTTATCACAATTCTCATGAAATTAAATTTATTTTAAAATCTATCTTAGGTTCTCTCTTTCAAGGGATTTTTATTTAATGGTTACAAAATCTATAAGGGTTTTCTTTTCAATCTCACTTTGAATTTATGAATTTTATGACTGAAATTCACTCTATAGAAATTAGATTTTTTCTCTCACTAAAAAACTATATTATAATTTTTTATTAGTTTTTAATGATTTTTACATGTCTTCCTACCATTTCACTTCCCTTTAGTTTTGTAATTTACCTAATGTTATTCTTATAAGAGAAACCAACCTTACTTCTTCTTTTCGGTCTAGAATTTTTTTGTTTCCGTTCACATTTTCTAATTTTTTAATGGATTTACATTCATCTAATTATTTTATTTAATAATTTTTTCCAGTGGAATTTAATTTCTTTAAAAAATGAATATTCTTTTAAGATTTTTTTGGTCATTTCCCCCCAACTTTGACCTTCATTAAAAAATGTGAAAGGAATATTTTTTTAACACTTTCTATACTAGAATATTTTCCTATAATATTTTTTGATTTCCATTAAGAAAATTACTCTCTATGATTTCATTATTTTCAAAATAAAATTACTTTTATTTCTTTAAAATATTTTATCAAAAGTTACCAAACACAAAAGTGAATTTTTTCTCTAATTAAATGGTGATGCTCTTATAAAAGTTTTTCACTAATGTAAATATCATTTAATATTTATTATGCTTTACTAAGAATATTCTCTAATCAAAGCAGCCAAAATTTTTCTTTGGATTTATTATGATAATTTATTATGTGTGTTTTCATGATACTTTTTTTATTTTATAGGTTAATTATATTGTGATAAAATTATTAATTTTTTAAAGTTCTTATTTAACACATATGTATAGTTTATAATTATGTGGTTGGTGGGTCCATTGTAGCACTCTAATATATTTGGTAATGTTTTATATCTCATGAGATAAATATGGGATGTGGGTGGATTCCCAAAGTATACAATTTTATGGGACAAACGATGTATCCAAATTCTACTATTTTATGGAGGGATGGAGGTTATCACAATACTATTATCTTATGGGAAAGTGGGTAGCCTATTCCATTATGATGTGAATTTATTGGGTGTTAGACATGACATGTGTCATGATTTCTATTCTTATGTTTGTTCCACACTGTTATTTTATTCATCATACATTATTTATGTTCCCATGTCTGAAAATCCTTTGAATCATGGCTTATGTTATGCTAAAAGCCTTATGTTGTGAATCATTTTTAAGATATATTTTATATTGGGTATGATTTATTTATGTTATGTCTATGAAACTTCATTATGATCTCATGAATATATTCTTATATTATGATAACTTATTATTGTAGATTGATGTCTATTTTGTTTACTCTAACTAAGAATATGAGTTCAATCTTTATTATGTTTCCATTACCCAACTTATGAAAGAGAGTATTTTTGTGGATTAGTTTATGAAGTATAATAGAACCCAACTTAATGAGACATAGTTCAAACCAAAAGTGATATAGACTGAAAAAACATTGAACCAAAAGCATACTAGTTTAAGAGTATGGTGTCTTAGAGTAATACATGCATTAGATGGAATTTTAAAATTTATATTATAATATACTTTGATAGTTTTTAGTTATTATTTTTTACTAACATATAAATATTCCTCTACAAAGTAAAATTATTCATCAAGATGTATGGGTGGAAATAAAACAATAACTTCCTTTATCTTTTAGAGTTTTTACCATAATAATTAAAAAATATTGATAAAGTTGTTTGGAAATAATTTATAATATTAATCTTACATGAAAAGTACATTACATCTTATCAAAATACTAATTTATACTTTGATTTCATAAAGGATTATGAGATATCATTGATCATGTTTTGAAAAACCAATTATCACATATTAATAATTATATAAAATAACACATGAGACTTTATCATGTTTTTACAATTTTTGAATCATAAAAATGACTTCAAACCCTCCATTTTTCTAAAATGGAGGGTAAACTTTGACCAATATATGTATTTCTCTTTTTGTCTAATTTTTTTGAATATCATAAACACCAATCCTTATTCAATAAACTCAATTCAAACCTTATCTTAAGGTATTATGAAAACCAAGTTCAAAATAATGTTTCTACACAATATCTTCAAAACATAGGATTATTTTAAATTTCTAATATCTAAAAGTATATATTTTGGTCATAACGTAACAACTATACATAAATAAAGGAAACTAATGTACTTTGAAAGGTTTTAAAGTATTCTGATAAAAAATAGACTTTACTTGGTGCATTGTGGTGTATCAAACATTTGATTTGAGATTGGAATTAATGGTAACCATATTTCAAAGGTATGTATAATATATTCCCATATTCTTACTAAAAAGAATAAAACTAAGAGGACATGATGTATTTAAAGGGGGTGGAATTTGAAACCTCTAGATATTAGTATATATTTTCCTTTAAAGAAATAACGCGTTAAGTAACTTACATCACAAGAAACATTGAACCAAAATCAACCAAAAAATATTTTATTAATATAGAATATTAAATTATAACATAAAAACTTATAAATTATGATAATACAATGTAAAAAATCATTAATAAAATTACAATAAGCATAGAATCTCAAGTAAGTAAAAAGAAAATAAAACGATTTATTATGAAAACATATATTCCTAACAAATTATTATTTTATGTGTTATAATACTTATTAGTTGATTAAAATTTAATGTTTATAAGGTCAATAATTAATGGAAGGTGATTAAATCTATTTAATATTAAAAGATAAATTTTTTTAAAGAACTATTTTATTAAGTGCGGTGTATTTTATATTAATAAATTGAATTGATCATTTTAAAAGAGGATTTTGATAATGTGTAATGTTTCAATGTATAAACGAATATATTAATAGTTATTTAATTATAAATTTACATAAAATAATATTAAGAACACTAAAATTTTAAAAATCCGTTATTCTAAAATATTAGTTTTCTTTAAATTTTATGTTTTAATTAAAAATATAAATATAAATGTTTTTGAATTTTAATGTGGATTCACCATGTCAAAATTCTCTTAGGAAGAATTTTTGGGATTTTTTCAAAAATAGTTAATTTTTAAGGAAATAGTGCAAATAAAATTCTTAGAAATACCGTAACTTTTATGTTATCATCATGATATAATCATGATTTTAAAATTTTGGTATCCTTTTTACTAAAAAAATATGTATTTAAGGATTAAAATAAATCATTTCAATTATTTTTTATATTTATGAACCTATGTTTGATATTTTGGAACCTATATGTTATTTTATTCTAATAAAAACACTTTTTTGGTTTTTTACTTATTATTATGTATTCACAGGGTTCCATTTAGTTTTGGATTTAATTTAAAGGAAAAAAGTATATAATTTTTCAATATTAAGACAAGAAATTTCATGGTAATAAATACGATGAATAATTCTACTGTAAATTCAATTTTATGCTTAAGAGGTCATTTTTCTATTAAAAAAATTATTGTATTAAGCATGAATTTATTAAAATTTATTTCTTCTATCTATTGGAATTGAATCTGTAATTTTTTTAATGTTTTAAATTATAATTTTTAAATTATTTTATATGGTTAGTATCATTTTTATACATAATAATAATTCATTGAGATAAAAAACTAGTTACCATGATAAAAATTAATTACGGTAAAAACTTAAATGAAGAGAAAATGCCAAAAATAATTCAATAATTATAAATTATTTGTGTAAAATAGAGGTAGACAGACCAAGTACCCTAAAATATCCATTATTTTACACTTTTAAATCTAATTTACATTGAAGGTGACATGCATTTAATATAAAGTAATCTGTATTTATAAAAATGACACCCCTCTCAATTATAAAAGGATCCCTTCAAATCCCCACTTGTACCCACACACTATGACTCATAGTTAGAAAAAAGTCTAAAAAAATGCATCCATTACAATCTTATCCACATCCTAGAGGTTTTTACCTCCCTAAAAATCCATTCTAAGAAGGCTTGAGGTGTTTTCTAAAGGTGCATATCAAAGGAAGAGGTAATTATGAAAACAAATCGATTTTAAGTTTCATTCCTCTTCTACCTACTAGAAATATATTCTAACCATAATAAAATAATAAAATAATTGTATTTATCATGATTTAATATTATTATGTTAATGTACCAACCATTATCTACCATCCTCCCTTTCATTAGAAAATTAAGGCGCCACACATGTTATGTGTAGACTACTGCTTGAAGTATTTCATTTTTCATCACAGACTTACATAGATGTTTTTAAAAAATTATTTTATGAATATATATGATAATAAAAAGTAATTTATATTAATAATATGATTATTTAATAATGAAAAAATTGAATGATCATTATAAAGAAAATTGTTATCAGTAAATTACTCGAAACAAGATCATCATGGATCTCATTCTCATAAAACCTACCAATATCTTTAATATAATTAAAATGGGATAAGGATAAATCATTAAAAATAATAATTCCATTACCTTTATTAATAATGGAATGAAGAACCTTATATCATATAAAGAGGACTAATATTGACATTACAAAACTTATACAAAATGATCAAAATTACTAACATTTGATGAAGAAAATAAATAATAAATAACTAATACATGTTTAATAAAAGATTATAATTTAAGAGGGTGAAATCTAAAATGTATAAATAATTTTATGAAATATGTGATTAAGAATTTTGTTTTTACTATATAAGAGGTTAAATATATTTTATGGAAGTAATGAGTAATGGAAAGGATTCATAGTCTCAACTTTATTACTTTTATACATATACAATATTCACCACTTATTTAATTTTATGTGGTGTATATACTACACATAAATGTGTTTTTTTATTAACATGAAATTAAAGGGATTTAAAAATCAATCTAAATTTCTCTTTTTAAAGGTATTTGGATTTAGTGGTTACCAAAGTTAAAAGTGTTTTATTTCCAATCTCACATTAAATTTGAGATTTTTATGAATAAATTTACATTAGGGAAAATTGGATAAGTTTTATCTTTAAAACCAAATATATCATCTCGTCATATTTTTTTCATTAGTTCAACATTTTCTCCTACCATTTTACTTCCTCTTTGGTTTATAATTAACCCGAGTTGATTCTTGCAATAGAAACAAACCTTACCTCTTCTTTCTGGTTAGTAATTTTTCTCTTCCATGACCATATTATTTATTTTGGTTAATTTATTTCCTTATCTATAATTTTATGAATTATGTGGTAAATTTTAAATGGAATTGAATTTTTTTATAAAATTAATATTCATTTAATATTTTTATGGATGTTATTTTTTCCAAACTTTGACCTTCTTTAAAAAATGTGAAAGGAATATTATTTTAAATTTTTTTAAATACTAATTTATTTCTTTATTATATTTTTTAGTTTATATTAAGAAACTTCCTCCCCATGTTTTCCTAAATTTTCAATGAATTTTATATTCCATTTATTTTATAAATTATTTTTCTCAAAAGGTACCAAAAACATAAGAGGTATTTCCTCTTCTTTCTCCAAGTAAATTGAAATACTCTTATAAGGGGTATTTCATCATAGGATGAAAATATGGATTCCTTGCAATGTGAAATGAACTCTAACTATCATAAAATATAATTTTTTTCATTCTATGCATGATCTCCTTCAACATCATTTTTATCAAAATATCCTATTTATAGGCCTACATAGCTACCACATAGTCTGATTTGGTCATAAATAAAGATAAATTTGATGGTAATTTTTAAGTCCATCTCACAAATCCTACTTTCAGAACTAATTAATTACTATTAGTGGATTTCATTTGATAAGAATCACCAAAAAATATAAATCACTATAGCCTTTAAAATTGAAATTTGATCCTCTATAACATAATGTAGAAAATAAGGTCTCTTTGATGTTTCTCAGGATCCTCTTCACTGTCTTACAATGACCTCATCCTAGATTCTCTATGTACCTACAAATTTATCCCATTTCATGTGTAAGTTTAGGTCTAATTTAAACCATAGTGAGCATTAGACTCTCTGCTGTTGATTTGTACAATACATAAAAAGTGTCCATCTTCTATACTGCACTTGTAGTACTCATAATATAGAAAAATTTACAATTAATGGGAGTAGTTGTGGAGATTTTTTTTACATTATTTTATGCTGAATCATTTCAATAATTTCCTCAATAAAATGTTTTGTGATATAAAAATATTACCATTATTTCTATCATAGTGAATTTTTATCCCATGATTATTATTTTTCAGTCTTAAATCCTTAGTATCAAACTCTCTAGATAATAATAAAATGAAGATTTGGCCCCAACCTTAAAAAAATCAAAATCTCTAGCTAATTGAGCCTTCATCCCCTAGATTTGAAAACTTTTGGGGCCTAAAACCAACATGTCATCCACATACAAAAAATAATGATAAAATTATTATTGTATGAACCCTTGAAATATTCAAAAGGATCTAAATGAAATTTTTGGCATTTAAGTATCATGATATAGTATTTACATATCTTATAACAAGACATCAATGAATTCTTGATAACATGCAGATATGTTTTCAATGGGTAAACCAATATATCTTTAACTTATTTTGGAAAACATTTTAGTAGTAAAATATAGATTTCATCTTCAAGATCACCAAGAAGAAAATATGTATTCTCATATTTCTTATCTAGATGTAAACTACATGTATCATCAAATTATAGAACTATCTAGATAGTCATCTGTCTAACAACTGGATAAAATATTTCA
The DNA here is from genome assembly GCA_963277665.1 of Viscum album. NCBI lineage: Eukaryota > Viridiplantae > Streptophyta > Magnoliopsida > Santalales > Viscaceae > Viscum > Viscum album. The sequence continues at coordinate 160,124,797 of OY728149.1, forward strand.
TTAAAATCAATACCTTAATTATGATAATATACTTTAAATACTAGTATCATATGATATCTTCCCACATACTCATTTCTATATCAATTGTTCTTAATGTACCATTGGTTGTCGATGGACTTACTTCTTTGATCTAGTGAAATAATATTTAAATTTGTGTTCTTGTGTAGAGATATAAGTTTCTCTTATATTTATACCATCTTAGAGGATACATCTAGACTCTAGTTCACCAAAAAAAACAATATATCATACCAAAATAAATTAATAAGAAGTAATCAATATTTATCTGATTGAAAAAATTTTAGTTTCATAATGGTTCTTTTCTATCATGTTATTTGTCATGGTCCATACTAAACCAGTAATTGATCATTGTGCTCTAGTAATACCTCAGAGAGAACTAGTTCATCCTTTTTTTATAATGATGATAATTTTGTGTGCAGTGGGGTCCCATAAAAAGATACCCCTTCACACCATCAGTATATCATAATAAAATAAATTTATTGGATCTTAAATCCAACTTTTATCTTTCATGGTCATCAAACAATGCATATAAAAGACTTATAAAAGTATGTAATGTAGAATAGTTAGTGGGGTTACAAATCAACATCTCTATTGGCATTTTTAGATCAATATCTACAAAAATATATCTATTTAAACACATAATAGAAAGTCTTCACTTATTCTACCCAAAACACCTTTCTAACTCCCACAATATTAAACATATACCTTATTTTATCCAATATGATTCTATTCATTAGCGATTCTACTCTATTCTGTTGAGGAGTGTGCACCACTATGAGTTGTCTCATGATTCTATCCCATTGATAAGAAAATTATCAACTCTTATCTTGTATATTATCATATAAATTCAATCCTTAAACATAAGATCTTCATTCTAGATTATTTACATTCCAGACTTCTAAAATTTTGAAGACATCGAAAACCTTTACCTTCCTCTTGATTGGGTACACCCAACATCTCCTATAATAATCATCAATGGATGAATCAAAGTACATATCTCCTCACAAGGATATAACTGGTGCTTTCCAAATTTCAAAATGGATCAAACCAAATACATAATTGTTCATCTCTATCAAAATTATGAGTTTTAACCAATATTTATTGCTCAAAACATAATGCTCAAAAAATAGTAAGGATACCATTGTAAGTCTAGGAAGAAACATCAGATCAAAACAAATATCTAATCCTTTTTCATACATATGGATTAGATTTTTTTCCATAATATCATAAATATTTCTATCTAGGTGGTTAATGAAACAATGCTCTATTCCTCCTTTTTAACCCATATTCACAAAGAATATTTTTGAGACGTTTTCCATATTCATCACCCTAATTATTCCTTTCATGATATTCATTAGTCCATTATTTTCATGTGTATTTCATCTGATGTCAAAAAAATATCCAAACTACAACTTGTTTATCTTCAATTCATTCACATGGATTACTCCTTGGATGGTTCAAATAATACCACCATGTATCATCAATTGTATTGTACTGACTCAAAAAATGTTCAAGGTGTGATCATTCGTTATGTACACAAGTTCTTCTTGGATAGGTTCAAACTGATTAAACCATTCCCATAAAGGCTTCATGTGTCATTTTTACCTTGAGTCGATTATTCACATGTCATTGATAGGTTTCCTAACTTTTTTAGTCAACACCACTTCATTGAATATCACCTCTCCATTTCCATATTTACTCACCACATTTTATTGAGAGTTATTTCCACTACCCATTTTTAACCAATAGTCTTTGATTTAATGCCCTTTATTTCTATAATTTCAACATTTGATATTTTTCATATTTTCCCTGATTTGGACCTTCCATGATTCTAGATCCCACTATAACAATTCTCTACCATTCTTCCTCTTTCCATTAAAAAAACATCCACTTTTTTGAATGTTGTATATATGTATGCCTAGCTATTAAACTAGCATTTTTATTTAAGAAAACTAGCAGAAATATAATTGAAGATAAATATATTCTTCATAATATATTTGGAAAGGTTAATGATGTGTTGATCATATGAACCTATAAAAATCATGAGTAAAATATTCATATGATTAGTATACCTAATTATCTTTCCCAATGAAATAAATTGAGTGAAAATGGTATTCAGTGTGTCAATTTGGTTATTCAATGATGATGACTATTCCATTTAAAGAGTGTATAATTTTAAATTCAAGAATTTTTTTCTACATTGACTTGGCCTCATAAAACCTCATTAGAGTATCTCAAATTTTTTATCCATGTTTTTTATACAATACATGATAAGAAAATGAAAACCAAATATAAATAGATGTTTTTAATTGTATTCCCATCCATATAATTACAATTTTCCTTCATCACACCCATTGGGTTTTAACCAATTACATGTAGGAAATTATCTTTCTATAGAACCTCTTTCATCTTCATTTTCCACTACTAAAAATTATTCATGTTGAATTTTTTAGTCTCATATTTAACCAATATATGGAAACACTATTATTCTAGAATATTCTTGGGCCAAAACCTTACCTTGATACCACTATTATGGACTAAAAATAATTGGTCCACTGGATCAGCTGTAATTGCACAATAAAATTAAATGAAAATGTGTTGAAAAATAAATACCATATGTAACATGGGGAAACTCATAAAATGAAATGGGTAAAACCCCATGGTAAAAAAGAAGTATCACTATAAATAAAAGTATATATAGACTTTATATCACAATTACAAGGATAAAACACTCAAAATATTGCCTCTTGAATAAATGGATAAATATATCACAAAATTCCCTACAAAACTTAATGTTAGATCTCAGAATCTAATTGCATAGATATGATGATTTATGAAGAGGGGATAATATCATTTTATAGGGAACCATCATCCCCATAACCCCCTCTCTCCTTAACAAAATTAAATGAGGCAAATTAATTTTGGTTTTATTTTTATTTTTTTCCAAATTTTAGTTTCCATAATTAAAGGGGAAATAGTTTTCTTTCTTAATGTCTACCTACAATGAATCCATCCACCTTATTTATCTAGATGGTTTATAATAATGTATATTGATTTTTAAATAAAACCTATTTTTGTTCTTGGTAAAATTAAGTTATTATAGAATTATAATTGTTTTTAAGTCCTTATTGAAATCATATGCATGGTTTCCCATTATGTGACATGGTGGTCTATTATATCCCTCCAATATATTGGGTAATATTTTATATCTCATGATATGAGTATGGTACATGGGTATTAAACCCAAGTCCATCATTTTATGGAACACAAGTGGTTAGAACAAGTCTACTATTATGGGATATGGGTGTTTATCCCAAGTACACCATATTATGGGAAGGTGGTTTGCCTATCCCATGATTGTGTGAATGTATTGGTGGTTATCTTTGACATATGTTATGATTTATATTATTATATTTGTTTCACATTCTTATGTTATGAAACATAAATTTTTTATGTTCTCATGGATCTCACTCCCATGACTCATGTCTTAGGTTATGCTAAAATCTTTTTTTCATGAATTGTGTTTTAATAATATAAGTTTTGTTTCATATGATTACCTTATGTTTTTTCCATGTAATTTGATTATTACATCATACCCATATTCTCATCTTATGCTAACGTATGATCTTAAATTGATGTACCCTATGTTTACCCTTACTATAAAACTGATCTCTCCATTTTCTATTTTTCATTCCCCATGTTTTTAAGAATATTATTATTTTTAATGTGTCAAAATGGTATCATGTGAAGATACTACTTTTTGGTGACGCTGAATTTTTTTTAAAATAAGTTATATATATATATAATATAAAATGACACTGATAATTTTGGGTTTTGGGGTGTGACTTATGTGAGTTATAATAATACTCATGTGAGATAACATATTATTTATGTATGAAATGATCTAGTTTCCTTAATTAGTGTTAGAGATAGTATCTAAAGTATATGTTTTTTGCACTAGACTCGGGAGTGTGGATACGGGTTACCTTAGTAACTATTATATTTGGTATATATATATAATATATATATATATATATATTCATCAAACCAAAGAGTCTGGGATTAGAGTGCCTTGACTAACCTAAATAACTGATTCACTTATTATATGCATTGATCTTTTGAATAGGATCTCTCTATATCTAAAGTGTTGGGAGGAAGAGAACTTTATATTTTCTCTATAGTTCATGAGAGAAGTGAATAGAAATTATGTATCTCAATGGCATGTCTGAAAATCATAATACAATATTTTACATAAAAATGGTATTTATAATAATGTTTAAATAAAATAATCTAAACATAAGGCCCTTTCATTTTATTTAATTAGAATAAATAAACCATCTTAAAACGTTTAAATAAAAAAAAGAAATATAATTTATGTGTAACATATATTATGTCTAATATCATTAAAAAATAAAAAATATATTGAAATTATATTATTTCATCAACAGAATTATTAAAATAAATTATTTTCTTCCCATAAATAATAGTAGAAACTTGAATAATAAATATTTATTTGATAATATAAATATTTTTTTCATAGGAATTAAGAATAATATTTATTTATCAACTCAATCAATAAAACATAAATAAATAATATTTTCTTACTTGAAATATACATTTAATTATAAGCATTTTTTTGCACTTAGTGTGTGACACTCTAGGTTATTTTCTTAGTGAAAATAATTCCAACCCACAAACCAAGATTGGTATCTAGAATCATATCAATTCCCCTATAGGGAAAATATTATGTCAAATATACAACAATAAAAACCATTATTTGAATTCTCACTGTGTAATATAATCCCTTTGTAATATGATATCTCATTTAGAAAGATGCATACTTGTGCTATTATCCTTATTAGTTTGCCTATATTTCTTTTAATTCACAAAAAATATTATCTATAGAATACCATGGTGATATATTTATAACAGACAGTTCCATTTCAATCAAAGGTATAAAGATATATTCTTATTAAATTTGAAAGGTAAAAACCTATCTTTACCATTAATTTATTTTCATATTAATCACAACATAAATGATTCAAGCTACCTCACCATAGTGATGTACTCCTTGGTTTTCATTACACTTCAATGGATGTCAATCATAATATACATTAATAATTATATCAAGTCAAATAACCAATACATATTCTAATAGATAAGAACAACCAATAAAACATATCGTAAGTGTTGTTATTAATAGAGGGTCTACAATCATTATCTCCTTTATTGGAGATCACCAAGTGAGAAAATAATGATAAAAATTATCAATGCTTATAATCCCCAAATACTTGATAGTTAAAAATAAACTATTCCCCATCAGTATGATTCACCTAGACTATAGAAAAGTCATTAAGAATATTTACATGGCATCTATCGGTTGTCAATATAATAGGGAGATGTTATAAATTATTAATGTGATGAGTACTCTAAATACTTCATCATATTTAGATATGAAGAAATATGATCCAATATGTGATAATACATGTATAATAAAAATACATGATCTATTAATAAAATTTAAAAATATCATTTGGCTCTAAAGAACTAGATCCAATGGAATGTATTTCCACATGATCATGTATATTATATATATCTATATACATCACATGTAAAATCATATAATCTCATTATTAAATACATTGAGTATAGTAATGAGACATATAATATTTGAATCTCTCATAGCAAAACTTATATATTCTCAATCCTTAAAATTAGACTATCCAATTTAAAGGAATATATAGCATTTCATTTATCCAAGTATATGAGCACCTCACATGTCACTTAGATAAACAAGGTTATGCATTTCTTTTGGTTTAACTCAATTTACTATCCAAATTTCATACCCATCATACAAAATAATAAATCTCATATTGATAAAGTAAAACCCACAACATGATTTATAACAAACCCAACCATCCTCTGATTTACTCTAGCTTAAGTATATTGTAATAAAGGTATGAAATAATGATGGTTCACATGTAATATACCTTGATAACCATAGGTATTTGGTATTACAATGAAGTATGGACCCTAAGTATACTAACATAATATATGTATGATATTTTATATAAAACACCAAAAGTGGATAATTCCAAACTTCACATAATACTTGTATCTCATGAGTAATTTTTTTTCTCTATATTATCCCCTACTCAAAAAATATAAACATATAATCATAGTCCATAACATTCCATGATGATAATTTATTAGGGGCAATATAGAGTTTTTTATCTGAGGGTTTATTTATTATTCAAATATCATGTAATAAATATAGAAAACATGAACACGTTATGATGTTAAAATTTACCTTAATAGAAAAATAATTATACATCATATATTCCCAGTCTCTTTGTTAAAAGAAATAGCATCATGGATCATAAAAAATAAAATACCTTATATCTAATTAATAAAATATCTATTAACCAAGTAATTTATATGTGTATAATTTTTTTATAGAATAAATGGTCTTTTAAAAGGATATATTATATTATATTATGTGTTCAATTAAAAATATTTATTTCATCCATTTTAATAATTTCCCTAACGATATCACATTTTTTGGAGAATGTTTTTTTTACTTTGTAGAGATTATATTTCTTTAGAATAAAATATGTTTCTATTACAATAAAAAAAGAGGTCTATCAGGTTTAAATTTCTAGGAACTAATTCTATTAAAAAATGAAGTTCTTGATCAAAAAAAACTTCATTCATATTATCAAATGCATCAGTGTACTTAGATTTCACTTTAAATTCAGTCATGATGTGATTCTTGGAACCCTTCCAACAAATTTATTTTCCATTAAAAAAGAAAAAAAATCTATAGTAAGATTAATAATCATATTTTTCAATTTGGAAAATAACATTGTTTTATCCACTTAGAAAAATATACTCCTTTACTATGAAGATTAAGAATACATAATTAGTTATTATTAAGAACATGAGCATATTATTAATACTAATATAATATCTTTTATTAATATCTAATTGGTATTGATTGGATCTGTGAAAATCATAAGAGGTATTAAGGTAAGAACAAAATATAGAATATATGATGGATTAAATTATACAATCCTCATGAATATCATTCATTTGTCTCTTCCATATATTGTTATAAAGAGATTAATTCATTATAATATTCACACCATAGAATTATAGTATATTCCTCCATTATAAGATTAATTATCACTTTAAAAATACATTTCCACTAACTTAGAAAATGAAACCTTCTTGATTTATCTCTATAAATATTTATACCCAAAATGTAGTTTATTTATCATATGAATTTCATAGAAAACAATTTCTTAACCAATCCTTTAGAGATTTATGTGAGATATTCAGTATGATTAGTAGTACTTCATTTATATATGGCATTAAAAAACAAAAATGTTCTTATTATCCTAATTGTATACATAAAATTCATCTCCATTGGTTTATGATACCAAACTCTTTAACTGTATCTTCGTAATTAATATTATAACTATGGGATAAAAAATTTAATCTATAAATGGATTATTAAAATTTAAACACTTTTATAGTATCATTTGGCTCATTAAAACCTTAATTTTATAAAAAACAAGCATACATGAATATTTTTTTTATGGAAGGTGGTTTTTAATCAATTAAGAAAATTTTATAATCATATAATGTTGTAATTATTGGAAAACTTTATATGGACAAATCATAACTATTGGTAAAAATATTTCTTCATATTCAATACCGTGATTTTTTTATAACCTTTCCCCACCAAGTGATCCTCATTGGTCTAAATTCTACCATCCATTCTAGTTTTCATTTATATATCCCACTAACACCCATTTTTTTATTAGAACCAAATTAGATCAATAGTGGATAATGTTGGAATACATTTAAGGTGTGTTGTGTTTTTTTTAAATTATTCTTAATGAAACATATATGGCTGTGATAATTGTTTGAATAATTTTAGATATTATTTGAGGAGATCAGTATATAATTTTATGATGATGTTAAAAGTTATTTTATATTATTCATAAGCATTTCATTATTATTTCATAAATTTTTAAATAATTATAGTGATTGATAAAGAAAAAACTCATACTATAGTTATGTTAAACTATACCTTGATTTTTTATTTGAGGATTAACGTGAATTTGGATGGTTATCAATCCAAAGTTGGTTATTATATAATAAGAACTATAGTATCAAATTATACAGCACTGTTAAATACACATTATGGATTATACTCTAGTTAAATATCATGATTTATAGGCAATATATTTTTTAGGAGAAGTGGTTTAGGTTAATGAACATTCTATAAAAGTTTATTTATAAGATAAAATATATAATTTTCAATTAGAAATTAGTTCCATCATGGTTTCAGTAATTATATCTAATTTAATTTTTTAGATTAATTTCTCTAAATTAAGAAGTTGTGGTTTTGGAGATAAGGGAGATTCATATGCCATAATTTTTATAATATTTTTTTGAAGACAAACAATCTGTAGTGAATTTCATTTCACCATTTTATATGAACATGTGTATATATTTTAGATTTAAATATTTTTTGAAAATATAGAATTATATGGCTAACTAATGAAATATTTAACACAACCATTATAAGTTGTCATGACTCAAACCACTACTACCCTACCAGGGTTGGTGGTAAGCGAGGTGTGTCTCCCTAAGACATGATCCTATAATCAAGGGGTTAGAGACTAACAACAATAATCCATAACATACATGTAATTACTTAACCTATAACAACCTATTAAAGTTATCAATTAACAATGCATAATATACCAAAAAATCACCAGTAATATATATATAAAACTAAACTATATAACAAATTCATGAATGATACCTCAGTAATCATGGATGGCTCCAAATATGATATCCTATAAAAGGAAAATTCATAAATAGGATAAAATCACATATCCTAATAGATATAAGCTAAATTAAAGATCCTCTTCACTATAATAACCCCTATAAAAATCTCATACATAAATCATATATGTCATGTAATACCACACAACACTAAGAACTAGCTCTACTTTATCCATGTCCATCAAAGTCACCTATTAATCATGAGTCATGGGTAAATATTCTCATATATGAAGAGTATAAACATACCCATTATGATATCCCAAAAAAGGTAAATATATAACAACAAGTCAACTCAAAATATAGGATAAACACAAATATTCTTTAATACTAAAGAAATAAGGATAAAGGAATATTCCTTATCATCACAAATCATGTCTATAAATACTATATATTGATAGGAACCCAAAATATCATAGAACCTATATTGATAAAACTACCTAAAATCACATGAATCCTAGATTACCTCTCTGAAACTATAGTAAGGGACCCACTATAAGGCCCCAACCTTAAACATTATATAATCTTAAGATAAGCTAATAATTTAAATTTAATTAACATCGAGGATCCTTTTAGGTGTATAGATTTATATAATTAGTTCATAACTCATACATAACAACTTAAATATTACATAGTAGACACTTCTACTCACAATCTATTTTTTTCACAAAACAAAAACTTTAAAAAAGAAACATGATTTCATATAATGTTTAGACAAAATAACTTTTCCTTGATCACATACTTGACTCTATTCTTCTTTAAGTCATGTGAAAAAAATTCAAAACTTTGGATGAGTATAAAAATATTTGTAAGGGATACAAAAATAAGGAAAACTATTGTCTTGAGAAAACATGTCAACCATGAATAATTTATCATAAAGTAATACATCTAACATTTATTAAGTAGTAAATAATCTTCAGTAAATATAAGATCATTTATTACCCTTTTTGTAATAAAAATATTAACATAACAACCATATAAATCACATATAACATATAAAGGTAACTTGGGACATAAGAATACTTAAATGGAATAATCATACAGTCGAATTCCACACATATCACTAAATGGAATTTCCATACGACCGACTTCCATACCCAATGAATTAGAAGTTATAATGTAACCACTCATATTTGGTTTATTAGGGAACCACCCATATTTGGTTTATAATGTAACCAATCTTCTTTGGATTATCATGTAACCACCCGTCAAATGTCTAAGTACCATTATATAATCATAACACATAAAATATTGAAATTATCAACATTTTTCTAATAAAATTTTCAATCACAAGGAATAATTACAAGATATTGATAAAAAAGCCATTATAAAAACAATTTTCAATAAAAATATTCCTAAAAAAGAATATGGTATTTATTTTTATTTTAAATACATTTTGGCTTGTAGAGGAATCCAAATACCAAATAATGGTCACGATGATGAAAAATTTGTTGTCACCGTGTATGTTAAAAAGAAATTCCTTTTTTCATTTAGTAAAATTATTAATAGAATAAGATTAATTTTGAAAACCTTTTAGTTAAATTAAAATTCAAAAGGGATAATTATACACCGAATAAAAGAAGGTGGTGTATAACATCATAACATACCTCAATGAAAGGAGATTGAGACGAAGTCCCTTACCTTAAGTTCGATTAATCATGTATGTTTCTTATTCTTCCTGAATAATAAATTTAGGTTAATTTATACTATATTGGGAATTTTTTTTGATTTTATTATTTCTTTTATATCACTTATTACCATGTTATAAAAATTACATAATTATTTAAGTTCATATTAGACATTTTGTCGATATTCAGTACATGAGTTGAAAATGAACATGGTATGATGTCACTAGTCCATGTGGTCATAAGCCCATCATCTCAAGAATAATATTCATGAAATTATTATCATTTTTATACATAAATTATAACATTAAATAAAACCATGAATTATTTTTATGAAAAAAGAACAATGTTATAATCATGGAGATGGTAAGTCATACGTACGCATGAGTAACATTTTCCATTTTCCATTAATAATTATGGGAAGAATGTAAGTATTATTTTATATTTATTGAATGATCATAAAATAATTAATATATTATTAATAATTTAAATATAATTATATATATATCATATAATTGATATAAAAATGAGTCGCATCGCTTCGTGGAGGTGATAATTCACACATACGCACAAATGACATTATCATTTTTATGTGCATGGAAGTATGAAAATAAATGATGTATTTTATATTATAATAATTAATATGTCATTAATATCACATAAAAACATTAATTATATTATTATAACTAGTCATGAGGGATGGTTATGTAAAATTAAATAGATCGGTTCGTGGAGGTGATAGTTCACACATACACACGAACGATTAATTCCTTTCCCATTTAACAGAAGTGGAGATGTATTTAGGTGATGATATTAATATAATAACATCTCATTATATTTAGGATACAGGAAATATTATCTCATAATGGTTAGATGAGATTTAAAATAAGTGGAAGAAAAAATAAAATAGAAATACTTAAAGAAAATGATAAATCCTCTTTAGTTGATCACCTTTGAAGAATGCCTTAACAACTCTAAGAAAGGTGTTCTAAATAAGGGATCAAGAAAGTGGAGAGGGACTATTGGAAGATTTTTGGGTATATAGTTTTCAAACTAAAAGGATTTGGAAGTTTGAGTAATAGAGATGAATGAGTGCCTTTTTATAGGAGAGGGGAGGGGCACCCTTGGAATTATTTAAAGTATTAAATTAATATAAAATTAATATCGATTCCAAAAATTCCAAAACTAATTTACTTCAAAGATAATATTATTATAGTTATAAATAATCTCAAAAAATAATTTTTATACATTTATTTATTTTATTTTAAACCTTATTTTTTCGGTTTACCCTTAATGACTCTCTTTTAATTTTAATTGTGGTAAGAACATTTTAAATATTAAGAGGCTATAAATTTAACATATATGGGGTTAATTACCCATAAATGGTTAATTTATGAAAGTTTAGACCTTATAATGTCAACTTTTTAATTTTTAAAGATTTTTTAGTATATTTAACTAATTTAATAAATTAGTATTTTTATAAAATATCAATTATGTCAATTTTGACACTATTCAAATTATTGAATTTAAATTAAATCCGAAATAAAGATAACATAGAAAAAACCATTAAATAGTATTATAAAATATCATATTCACCTATAAAGTTCATGTATTACATAAATTATGTCAAATAATATTTATTTTAATAATTATAATACCATTTATTTTATTATTTCATTAATAAGGCAATCACTGTATTGTCAATATGTCATAATTAAATTTAATTATTTAATGCCTAAAAATTATAAATAAAATAACATGATGTAGGAAATATTTTTATATTTATAATGACTATTTATTGTCGAAGATATCACTTATATAAACCCATATTAACATTTTTTTAGTAAGAAGATATGTTTTCATAACATATTTTCCTTTACTTTAAATTAAAGGTTCTAAGTGTCATAATCACACCTAAGTGGATTCCAAAGGAAAGGTTTGGTCCCAACGGTTTTATTGGTTGTAAATATGTCTTAAAATTGGATTATTATAAGTTTTATGGTAGTTTTATGTTATTATAATATTACTTGTATCCTTATTTACCTGACTTACCCTTTAACCGTGGTAAATAAAAATAATTACTGAAGTAACTATTCATCATGTCCAAAAATAAATGGGACACATTTACATAGTTTAACCTTATGATTACATATATTTTATACATTTTTTCCAATTAAAAACATATAAGTTTCATTAATTAATGTAAAATTATTTCCCATTGTCAAAACGAGAAAACAAGTTTTTTAAAAGTAAAAACAATCAAAAGATTGACATGTGTTTATATCAAATTTCAATGTGAAATTACCTCCCATGACCAAAATTGGATTAAATGATAAAAACATAATCCAATTACTCTTTAAAACCAACTAAAATTACAATCTAACTATATAAAAAAATTAGATGAAAGGGCAGTTCTGTATTAAAATGCAGTATTTTTCACTATTAATTAAAAATGAATTTTATTAAAAAAACCAAAATTAAACCAAAGTAAATTTTTATGTCCCAATTAAAAATAAGAATTTTATTTTTTTCAAATAGAACATATATAATTGTCAAAAAATATATTTAAAAATAGTTCTCCATCAAAAGGTTGTAAAACTACCTTTTAAAAAAATATTAGAGTATTTTATGCTTAAAATTGGATTTATTCTGATTTTAAGCATCTTAAATTTATTTAATGAATGTAAAAAAATTAATAAACATGTGTAAACATAGTATTGTTAGTTATATTCATTCCTTCAAATACATCTACTAGGTGTTATCTTCCATTTAAAATAATAATATAAATAATGTATTATTTTTCCGTATAACTCAATCTTGTATACCTTGTATGATTTTGAAGAAACACATTATTCTGTGTGAAGTACCCTATCAAGAAAATTGTCCCTTTTAAATTAAAATTACTATAAATATTCATAAATATTAATAAATATGAAAAAGTATTATTATATAATTATCTGGGATGTTACATCCTTCCCCCCTTTTTGGAAATTGCGTCCATGTAATTTTAAATTTGGGCTCAGTAACTAAGGTTTCACTTTTCAAAATTACTTAATTGAAATCCCACATTGAAAAAGGAGTCAATAAAATGTCTAATTTTAAAGAAAGAAAGTGAAGTACAATGGTCACCCAAGATAACACATATTAGGATTCCATGTAGGAAAATATGGATATGGAAGATAAATTAACCATCATGTTCTAATGGATACTGATAGAAAACATGGTCAGGAGAAAGTTAAAAATCATATAACCCCAAACATGTGATGAGTTAAACGGTCTTTGATTTCATAGTTGGAAAAGTAAATATAAAACATTTTTGTTTTAATATCACTTTCATAAAGTTAATGAATTATTTTACTACTTATAATAAGAACATAAGGAAATATACTTACTTGAGAAGTAGAGTTTCATCATTTTTCAATTTCTACCCGAAATAAATATTTTCTCCAAATGATGAGTATTTTAGATGAATTTTTCATGCCTGAAAAAATATAATCAACTTATAGAGAATCACATAATAAAAAAAAGATTAACTATATATTTCACCTCTCTGGAAACATTAACCAAAAACAATTTGGTTAGGATAAAATAATATAATTCCCCAAATATAATAAAATTTAAAATAAGAAAAACTACTTTTACTCTCCAAAATTCATCTATAAAACCAAGAGTTCAACATAGACCATTCAAAAAATAACTTCCCTTAATATCCCTCAAAATAATCCAAACTAAGATTGAAACCCTAAATTCATAAGGATTTGATCACATAGTCTTTTATCTCCAAATAAAATTGATCACTCATAAATTTTCATATGAAATAGTAATTTCCAAAATCATATATTATCTAAGATAGGTTAATCATTTACATAAATAACCCATATCTCCATAATCCCACAATAAAAACATAGCTTCTTCTAGAATAAAATTTAACAATTACTCCTCAAATAAAATCCCATAGAATACTATTTTCCTTAGGCATATAGGCTTCCCAAAATAATTAATTTATTCCAAAATAACATTTATCACTCAATACCAAAATCATTTTTCAATTCCAAGGATATCCATTTCATAAAAAATAGTTCAAAAAACCAAATTATTCTTATTTAATCAACTCATTTAACTAAAACATGAAGTCTACTAACTTGGGACTTCATGTAGGCTAGTGTTAGGTGATGTAACCCTGTCTCCCTTTGATTGTGGATTTTATCCCCACGGCCTTGCTGGACGTGACAGGTAGTCACCCATCCCGTGGGTTGTCCTTTTTCTATAACTATATCGTTCTTATAAATTCTCACAATATGAGATAAAATCCTCAAAAAATCCATAACATGTTTTATCCTCAAATTTTATCTCATACATTTCATTTTGAAACCCAAAATGTAATACCCCATAATTACCTCAAAATCAAAGATCATATAAACCCTAAAGATTATTCATACCTTTATAATTATGTCCACAAAAGAAAAGATAATTCTTACTCAAATAAAATTTTCACATTAAAAAATTTAGGGTTAAAAATAGTAGAAAATGTCTTCCAAAGTAATCCCATCATCAAAAGAGAATTAATAATTTTAAACATTTCATCATCCATAGAATTAACAAAACTCTCGAATCCCTTATATGAGGACTTATTAATCACTCAGAATTATTTATGTTCCCTTAACCACAATTTCCATCTTATTCCTTAAAACTTATTTCCTACAAAAAAATGAATTATGTCCTAAGAATAAATAATTTCAAAAAATGAGACTATAAATAATCCACACATTTCATAGGTCATTTTTAGTTTCTTCATCTTCAATTGGAATGGAATTAGGTATTACTAGATGTGTATTACTATGGTCTTACTAATCCCATTCACGAAACTTCTTCATATGGCATTGATTTTCATAATGACTATATGCCCCACATTTAAAACATTAAATTGACAACTTGTAAAGAACTTCCTTCCCTTTACTAGAGTCAACTAAATTCTTCCTTTTTCCTTAATAGGTTATTGCTTTATGACCTTCATTACCACATCTATAACATCTTATCGTCAATTTAAAAACATTTTCCTAGGTATTTATTGCCACATAATAGAACCATATGTTGATTAATATGATTACCTTTATGATCATTATTACATAAACTTTCATAGGGATTTTTTTCTCTCATATAAGATGCATCAGAAAAATCACCAAGTTTCAAGTGGTTAATCATTACTCTCGATAGTTGGTTTAGAATTACTAAGAGAGTTCCCATTATAGATCCCATTTCATTTGATTTCTTATTCATATAACCATCACATTTTACTTCACATATATTGTTACTTTGGTTCCTACTATATCCAATCATTTCCCATTACCTATCCCATTTCATTTGATTTCTTACGCTCATATATCACCCTAACCTATAAAGTTATCTAAATCAACCTCTGACACTAACTATAAGGCCACATCCTTAATCATTACATAATCTTGAGATGAGCTAATAATTTGAATTTAATTCACATCCAAGAACATTTTAGATTTATATATTTAGAGAATTAGTTCATAACTCATACATAACAACTTAAATATTATAGAGTAGACACTTCTACTCACTATCCATTTTTTCATAAAAAAATCTTTTAAAAAGATACATGGTTTAGTTTCATGTTTAGACAACATAACTTTTCCTTGATCCTATACTTGAATCTATTATTATTTAATTCCTATGAAAAAAATTTCAAAACATGGGATCAACATAAAAATTATGGTAAGGGATACACAAAGAATGAAAATTGTTAGTCTACAAATAAACCATGAATACTTTATTATAAATTAATACTTTTCATCTTTATGAAGTAGTAAATACTCTTCACTTAATATAAGATCATTGATAGACCTATTTTTAAACAAAATATAACCATAAAACCCATAGAAATTACATATAACATATAAAGGTAACTTGATATATAATCATTCTAAAATAGAATAACCATACGATCTACTTCCACACATATCACTAAATGGAATAGTTATATGATTGCCTTCCATACCCAATGCATTGGAGGTTATAACGTAACCACCCATCCTTGGTTTATCGCACAACCACCAATATTTGTTTTATCATGTAACCACCACACATTGGTTTATCATGTAGCCACCCATCAAATTTCCAAGTACCATTATATAATCACAACACATAAAAGATTTCAATTATCAACATTTCATTTATAAAATTTTCAATCACAGGGGATCATTACAATATATTGATATAATCAAACCATTATTAAAACCATTTTCAATACCAAAATACATGAAAAGGTAATATGGTATTTATTTTTCTTTTAAAAACATTTTGGCTTGTAGAGGAATCCAAATTCCAAATAATGGTTACGATGGCAGAAAATTCATTGTTGTCGCGTATGTTAAAAAAAATTCCTTTTCTATTTATTAAAAAAATTTGTAGAAAAATATTATTATAGAAAACTTTTTAATGAAATTAAAATTCAAATGGGATAATTATACACCAAATAAAAGAAGGTGTTATATAACATCAACATATTCTTCAATCAAAGGAAATTGAGATTAATCCCTTACCTTATGTTTGATTCATCACGTATGTTCCTTGTTCTTCCTGAATAATAAACATCGGTTAATTTATATATTATTGATAAACTTTTTCAAGTTTATTATTTATTTTATCTCACTTATTACTATTTTATAAAATTTACATAATTATTTAAGTTCATATCAGACGTTTTGTCGGTATTCAGTACTTGAGTTGAAAATGAACATGGTATGATGTCAATAGTCCATGTGGGCATAATTAAATCATCTCTAGAATAATATTAATGACATTATTATCATTTTTATACATAAAGTATACCCTTAAATAAAACTAGGAAGTATGGTTATGAAAATGGAACAACATTATAATCATGGAGATAATAAGTCATATGTACGCCTGAGTAACGTTTTCCATTTTTCATTGATCATTATGGAAATAAGGTATGTATTATTTTATCTTTCTAGAATGATCATAAAATCATTAATATATTATTAATCATTTAAATATACTTATATATATCATAAAATTGATATAAAAATGAGTCACATCGCTTTTTGGAGGTGATAGTTCACACAGACACATGAACACCATTATCATTTTTATGTGCATGGACGTATGAACATAATTGATGTATTATATCTTATAATAATTAAATAGTAATTAATACCACATATGAACATTTATTCCATTATTATAACCAGTCGTGAGAGATGGTTATGGAAAATGAATTAGATCAGTTCATGGAGAAGATAGTTCACACATACGCACAAATGATTACTTCCTTTTCAATTTAATGGAAGTGGAGATGGATTTAGGTGATGATATTAACATAAAAACACCTCAGTATAAAGAGGATACTGTAGTTATTATCTCATCATGGTTAGAGGATATTTCAAAGAATTAGAAGAAGAAATAAAATAGAAATACTTAAAGATAATGATACTTCTTCTTTGGTCAATCACCTTTTAAGAACACCTTAACACTTCTAAGAAATGTGTTCTACCAAGACTAAGGCCTCAAGAAAGTTGACAAGGATTATAAGAAGAGTTTTGGGAAGTGCTTGGATGAACCAAAAGTCTTTGGAAGTGTGAGTAATAGAGATAAATCAACAAAGTCTCGAAAAGAAACCAACCAGTCCATTATGAGGATGACATCAAAGCCCGTAATCTATAAGACATAGAGGATCCATAGAAAGTGACACCCACCAATCTCAAAGGGGAACTCCTTGCACTAACACACACCTACCATTTTTATCCCTAGAAAAGTGTCTAGCATCATAACATTAGAAGTAGTATAAACACAGATCCCAAGGATTTCCACATTGGCAACAGATATAAAACTATGTGTTTCACCAATATCAAAAAGTGCAGAAGATAAAATAGAGGTGACTAGAATAGTACACCTAATAGTAGAAGGTCTGGGATCCTGCTTCTATTGGGTCTATTTTACTACATATGTAGGATGTGTATCATGGACCTATGACACATCCCGGCTACCCTGAGCTAACCCACCCTATTGTCGTTGAGATCATGGGGTCTGGTTACCACAACCATGCCCACCGCCTTAGCATGCACGCCTCTATGTATTCCAATTTCTAGACTGGTGAGAAGCTATAGACCCTTATCCTGCACGTGGAGTCTGTATAAAACCTCTATCACTAGACACTTGTGGAAATGTCCTGTAAAAGTGCTGTAGATGGCCCACCATGCCACAAGCTTGACACTCAATTGGGTCCTTTGGGAACTGTGATCTAGTATGCCCAAATCTTCAACACTGATATCACCTCACATGGATAACATAAGATACATCATGAATACTCGTATAACTATGGGAAAACTCTATACAAAACATCTTGCTCCCGATTGAGACAACACTGGATCTCAGTGCTGAATCGCCTTGGGTCGCACCCCCATATTCCTGTAGGTTGCGCTCAGTAATCAGTGCCTCATTCACAATAACATAAATAAACGAAAACCTAAATACATTCACCTTTGATTGAATTTTAAACCTGATACCATCCTCGAATCTTATAGATTTCGATACATCATCGCCCATCAAAAGAGGTGTGAATCATTGAAGCTTAGTAAAGAGGGTAGAATAGTCCATCACTGACATAGTACCCTACTCTAGGTGCATAAACTCCAAGGCTTAGTAGGCCATCAACGTCTCAAAAAAATATTAATCACAGAAGGATGTCTGAAATTATTCCCATATCATATCTCAGTGATTAACAACCTGAGTGATAACATCCCACCATCTCTTGGAAGAATCACATACCATATATGTCGCAAGATTAACCCTCCTCCCAAGAAGCATCTCCAGATGCTCAAAGATAGTCATCACTGTCTCCATCCATGATTACGTAGCCTGTGGTCCACCATCACCTAAAAAAGTTGGCAGATGTTGCTATTGGAATATATGCATCAACTTTTCCCTAGATTTGGCAGCCTACGATTCTCCCTGGAAGGTCTGCATTAACCTCACAAAAACTTCTTGTAACTGTTTGTCTACACCCGCGTCTAGTATAACGACTGGTGTCGCAGCTGGAACAACTAAAGGATCCATTGGTAACTTATAGCTCACCATTTCAGGAGTATGCTCATCGCTGTTGTCCAGGCATACAACTCGTTGTCGCCGCGATGGCATGACTCTACAAAGTCCAACACACACACCTCAACACAAGTTTGACGTAGATAAAACTACAACTCAGAAGAGAAAAATGGGACAGAGAAGGAAAAACACTCAAGTTTTCAATATATGAGTACACAGAGTGTATAACTCCTTTCATGACATGTTCTCCTAGGCCTCTACATGGGCGTGCACTTCTTCCCAACATGGCCGTGTAACACCCCATGTACACGGCGTGTTCTTCAAGAGAAATGACATGTACATAGATTTCACTTCCTATCCAGATACCTCTACATGGATAGAACCACATGGTTCTTACCAGCGTAAGAGTACACAGCTTGTTCACCCTCGACACGGCGTGCACAACTATGTTTTCATCCACCCATTTTGTTAGTCACATGGTTGGATGCATGGTTGAATTATACACGATGTGTACTACCAAATACATGGCGTGTTCTACTAAAAGTTTGACAACCCTTGTTCCCTCTCACACAGTCTGTTCACACAGTTAACTACTACAAGACATGTTTTATCTTATGCATGGCATGTTCTAACAAAGGTTTCCCATCCCCGAGTCTTTTCTCACATGGTCAGTCACATGATTTAATCACTACACGACGTGTACATGGGGTACATGATGTGTTCTTATTAAAACATTTAACACATTCTTCCCTGAATAGGAAGAAAAAACAACGTGTTAGGCTAGGCTACAAGTCATAAATATTGGGATTTTCAGGACAAAACACTAGGTTTCCCATAAAACCCATGTTTTGCAGAAAAACCAACCACAGGGATGCCAAATTCCAATCTGTGAGGGCACATACTCCCCAATAATGAAATTTTGGAACCCAATTAGAACTTATCATAATAAATTTATAAAGAAAAAATTGACACAAAAAATTCCAGTCCAAGAGGGCCTATACACCTCGGGAACCATAGTTTTGCATCCATTCAATCCAAACCATAGCACGTACCAATACACTTATCACCATAGCAGAAATAACTATAACATCATCTATCACAACAACAAGAGATAACTAATTCATCCAATATTTCATGGAATAATTCATGGAATGTGATTCTAACAAGTGTCTATATGATGGATGAAATGTCACACCCTCATCTAATTAGGTTACAACTAAAATAGAACCCACAATTACATCAATAGTAATAGTAGAAATCAAGTGTGTCACCCAACGGTGAAATCGAATCAACTGTAATAGCTCAAAATCTAAAGTTCACAAGTCAATTCAAGGCAATTTGGATTTTCCCTATAAACGAGGTAGATACTCCCAAGCAAAGCTAATTACGAAGGACCCATTCCTTCCTATCCCTGTCTATAGGCTCCTAACAGTAAGACAAAGCAGAAAATAAATCATATGATACCACTTTGTAATGTCCTGACCCAACTTACCACTAAACCGATAGTTGGCCATTTCACCACATGGATTCAAGCACATTTCCTAAAACTCCAAAGGTTACCAACTAGAAATGGGGTCCTAGGGTTTGATAGTGGGAAAATATGACTTCATTGGTAGATTGTACACAGTAGAATAAATAATAAAAATAGGAGAAGCGGTAAAAAACATATGATTGAAACAAAATAGTGGAATTCTGATAGATAAATACCCAAGTATCAAACCATAAAAATGATAATGAAACATGTTATATGTTCTAAGAATGCAATGAAAATGGGATACACTGAAAGCATATAAAAATACAATACAACTACAGAACATAAATAAATCTCAGAATCATCGCAAGCCTCAGCTTGGTCCCATTCTCTCCTGCTCCTAAGCAGAAATCAAGTGTCATTATAAGGGTGATTTACCTTATCTACACCTACAACCACATAATCTATTTGGGTATAAAAGAATGAACCAAATAGGATTTGAGACTAATCTCACTAGGCAACCACCAAATATTTGTGCCTAACAGTCAGTGAATATATGCAACAATAGTAAGGGAAAATAGTAACAAAGAAGTGCTCAAGTAAAATATCCATTTATTATCTTTATGTTCTTTAGAATTTTAGTTTCATTTAATTACAACTATCTCAAGATCCAGCATTATCTTATCAATCCCCTGTATAGAAGTAAACATAGCAAATGTCTTAGAAGATCATCTCAATAAATAAGTGAAGACTGAATCCAAGCTTGTGCTTTGGCTAGGAAGATGCATCATAATTCATTCCATATCATTTAACATGTTCTGTGAACTTTACAAAGGTGTCAAAGTTCATCCTAGGCCCATCAACCCCCCTACCAAAGTAACCATCAACTTGTGACATTACCATTTCACATTTAATCATATCAGCATTTCAGCATTTAATCACTTGTTCAGTTTCAAATAGATCCCATCCTAGGTATCCCTCAATAGATCCAAGGTTCTCTTGACATTTATAAAGAATAATCCATGAGCCTAACCACCAAAATTATGTCTCACTTACAAACATTATGTAATAAACCACTTGAATCTGTCCATTTCCTTTTTAACCACGACAATCGTTCACCCATGGTAAACAAGGTGTAATTAGTCACACGAGCCCAACATTGTTTATTTAACAAGACTATGGCTCACCCATGGATAATTACCTCTTTTAATCATTTATTGTTCCATTTCAAAAGAAACACATGTGAATTAAACTATCACAAGGCTTAAAACATAATAGCTCATGTGGGAAATTAACATAAAAACAACACATGAAAATTAAACTATTATATGGTTCTAATCATAAAAACTCATATGGGCATTTCATATAACAATATATATATCATTCTAATCAACCCCCAAAAGGGAAAACATTCACAAGCCTCAAAGGTGATCTTGCCAAATGGATAATAATGGGGAACTCACCCAAAGGGTGTCCCTTAAATCAAACAAACAACTATGACATGCTTCAAATTCATATAATCAAATACCAAAACATCATTAGCTACCAATAGGTTTTAATTCTACATCAAAAAAAAACCCAAAGATGGTCTCATGCCATTTTGGTACATATAATCAACTCAACATTTAACGAAAGGCACAAGACCACCTACCTCAATGTTGTATAAATGATATAAACTGACGACGCCCCTTGAATCGACCTAGAACAGTGTAAATATATGAAAATAGGAAAATCAATAAACCTCAAATAACTCTATAAAGAGACAAAAACACCAAGAACGGCTATAGAAGAAGAAATCCCTTACTGATTGGGTTCTAATGTGACTGATGCCACTTGAATCGGGTTTTTAATGACGAAATGGGAAGAGCGAATGATCTCGCGGATCCTTATTCTTCACACGACAGCTCTTTTGTCTAGAAGAAGAGAAAATGAGGCTACTAGCCATTTTTTGATGATTTTTAGTATTACACCACATGTAAATTCTTATGCACAATGTGTATATCATTTTAGTATTCATAAATTCACCAACAGACTTTACACGTCTCGCACTGACCTTGTTGACATGACTACATGGTGTGTAATAGGAAGTACACAACGTGTAGGGGATTTTCTTCTCTCTATGGACAAAAAAACACACATCGTGTCTCCCCATCCTACACATATAGACTACACAACATGTGCATAGAAAGTACATTGTGTGTACTACTAAGACTTAACATTTTACCAGTTTTCCTTGTTTTCTGAAAAACAACTCAAAGTAAAAGAAAAAGAAGAAAATCATACCTCATAAGAAGAACTGGGTTCTTACAAACATCCCCCTTAAAGGAATTCATCCCAGAATTTCCCTTCAAAGGGTGGCGAAGGAATATCTGAGAGTGACTCCAGCCACTGAGCATATACATCGACCACCCTCTACCAAGTCTCGTCTTGTACCCGACCATGCTGCCATAGAACTAGTACAAGATAAACTAACTGGCCTCAGAGAACCTTCATGCTCCAATCAACTATATGAATCAGATTCTCCTCAAAGGATGCATAAACCTAAAGCTCAACCTTCTCAAGCTGAAAAATGTGATATGATTTTGAGTGATGTTGGTGCAGTAGAGATAGGTGGAAAATGTCATGCATGGCTCGGTACCTCTGAGGAAACTATAACTAATAGGCAATCAACTCGACTCATTCTATAATCTCAAATGGTCCAACATATCACGATTGAAGTTCACCTTGTCTCCAGATCCTCTTATTTCCCAATCTCAATGTGACATATAAGAAAACTCAATCCCCAATCTCAAACTCCAAGGGTCATCTATGACGATTAACATAATATTTATAATAAGACTACACAATATCCATCGATCTCTGACTCAAGTGAACCTGCTTAGTAGTCTCCTAGAAAAGAAGAGGTCTTAGCATATATACCTCTATTGCCTCCATCCAACATAGAGGTGATCAGAATGACCTACTGTACAAAGCCTTATATGGAACAATATGAATAGTATCCCAGAAGCTATTATTATAGGAGAAATCAACCAAGGGTATATACTTCTCCCAAGATCCCAAAAGTATCGGACATAGACACACAACATGTCCTCTAGAACCAGTATTGTACACTCTGACTGGTCATCGGTTTGAGGGTGGTATGCTATGCTCAGAAGCACCTGTGTACCCAACAACCTCTAAAAACTCTACCAGAAATGAGATAAAAAGCGAGTTTCCCTATCTAAAAAAATAGAACGAGGAACCCCATGATTTCATACCACCTCTAAAATATAAAACTTTTCTAGATCATCAATACTAAATGTCTCTTTGATCGGAAAGAAGTGAGAGACCTTTCTATTTCTGTCAACTACAACCCACATAGCATTGTTGCCTCTATGTGACCTTGGTAACCCCATAACGAAATACATCACGACATCATCCCATTTCCACTCCGAAATAGGTAATTGCTGTAAAATCCCAGCTGGCCACTGATGATCCACCTTCACCTACTGATAGGTGGAACACCTCATAAGAAATACAACTACTTCTTGCTTTATGCTCGACCACCAGTACTGACAGTGCAAGTCACGATAAATCTGGGTGACTCCAAGAAGTACTACCCAAGATGAATCATGAAACTCCTGCATTAGCACCTCACATATATCCCATGGAACCCACACACATACATGGACATGCAAAACTTCATCCTTTCCTATCATCTATCCAAGAGGAGGGTCCTCACCTGCCACACTCTCCTGTAGAACTAAGCATTCAGAATTTGATAGCTGACTCATCCTCACTATGTCCAGTAGGGTAGAGGTAATAGCCAAAGCTGAAAGATAACTCTACCCATGACTATTGTGCACCTCTAAATGCATCTCAGATAACAAATACATTAGTTTCCACTCATCACTGGCCTCCTACACTACCTTTATTTGAGACATATTAGTGAGTGTGTCAGCCACTGCATTACCTTTTCCAGGTGTATAGGCAAGCTCAAAGTCAAATGACTGAAGGTATTCCACCCACCATCTTTGTCTCAGACTCAAATCACACTGATTGAAGATGTATTGGAGACTTTTGTGGTCCGTATACACCACAAAATGCTCCCCCAATAAATAATGTCTCAAACAGCATAAAGCATGAACAACTGCAGCCAAATCGAGATCACGTGTCAGGTAATTTCTCTTATGTGGCCTCAACTGTCGACACCCATACACAACTTCTTGATCTCCCTACACAAACATTACTCCCAGCCCAATACCTGATGCATCACCGTACATAGTGTAACTCTTTCTCGGCTATGGAAATATCAGTATCGATGCTAAATTCAAATTTCACTTCAACTCTTGAAAGGTTGTGTCACAAGAATATGACCATTCAAACTTCACGCCTTTCTTAGTCAATCCCATCGTTGGTTCAACGATGTGTGAGAAGTCCTGTATAAAATGCATGTAGTAACCAACTAGCCCCAAGAAACTTCACACCTAGAAAATTTTCTTGGGATGCTCCCGAGTTATTTATACTCTCACGTTCTCTGGGTCCACTGATACTCTAGTCTATGAGATGATGTGACCTAGGAAGTGAATATAATCCATCCAAAAGTGGAATTTTTTGAGCTTAGCATATAAATGATGCTCTCTCAGTGTATTCAAAAAGATATCAAGGTTTTTTCCATGGTCATGTTGATTGTGAGAATACACCATGATATCCTCCATGAAAACCACCAAAAAGGAATCTAGGTAATGATGGAACACTCGATTCATCAGTACCATGAAAACTGCTGGTGTGTTCATGAAACCAAATGGCGTAACCAATTACTCATAGATACCATACCTGCTACGAAAGGTTGTACGAGGTATATCTACTGATTGAACACATACCTAGTGATATCCTAACCTTAAATCAATGTTTAAGAATACCCTAGATTCTATATGTTGATCAAACATGTCATCTATCCATGGTAAGGGGTATCGGTTTTTAACCGTCAATTGGTTCAGTTTTAGATAGTCCTTGCATAGCCTAAGGGTACCATCTGCCTTTTCGCGAAAAGGACCGGTGAAACCCAAAATAGAAGTACTGGGTTAGATATAACCCTTATATTACATATCATCAAACTACCTTTTGATCTCTTTCAACTCCATTGTAGCCATCATGTAAGGAGGAATGGATACCGGTGCAGCTCCTGGTACTAACTCGATAGTGAACTCCACCTCTCTAACTAAAGGTAAGTCTGAGAAGTAGTCTAGGAAACCTTACCTGAAATGATCAAACTCTAGAGTAAAATAAGCCCGAAATGTTCCCTGATCATCTAGATATAAACTTGCAATATGGGCTGTCATCCTGCCCATCCCACGATGCTCAAGTCTAGCTCGTCCCACCTGGACATCCCATTCACCTTTACGTAGGAACTCTCCACCCTCTGGTGATTTGAAACTCACCTTGTGATGATAGTAATCAACAAGGGATAGAAAAGAAACTAAAAAGTTCATTTTGAGTACAACATCAAAGCCTATCATCTCTAAGACATATAGCTTCCATAGGAAGTGACACCCACCAATCTCAAAGGGTTACTCCTTGCACTGACGCACACCTACCGTTTTGATCCATAACAATGTTTTTAGCATCATAACATCAGAATTAGTAGAAACACAAATCCCAAGGCTTTCTACACTGACAACAGATATAACACCATGTGTTGCACCCATATCAAAAAGTGCATAAGATAAAACAGAGGCAACTAGAATACTACCTTTGACAGTAGAAGGTTCAGGATCCTGCTCTTATTGGGTCTGTTGCATTGTATATTTTTGACCTGTACCGTAGCCTTGTGACACAGCCTGGCTACCCAGAGCTAAACCACCCTACTGTCACTGAGATCCTAGGGTTTGGCTACCACAGACACACCCACCGCCTTGGCCTGCATGCCCCGACGTATTCAAGTTTCCAGACTAGTGCGAAGCTATTAACCCTGCTCGAGTACGTGGAGTCTGTACCGAACCTCTCTGACTATCCACTAGTGGAAAATTCTTATATATGATCTGTAGATGGAACATCTTACTGCAAGCATGACACTCAACTAGGTCTTTTGGGAACTCTGGTCTGGTATTCCCAACTCTTCCACACTGATAGCACCTTACTTGGATTCCAGAAGATACATCCTAGCTTCTCATATTCCCATGAGAAAACTCCATATGATGCTTCTTGCTTCCGGTTGATACAGTACTAGATCTCTATCAAACCACCATAGGTCGCACCCCCATATTCTCGTAGGTTGCACTTGGAAATCAACACTTGATTTACAATAGTAGAAACAAAAGGCAACCTAAAGACATTAACCTGTGATCGGATGTCAAACCTGAGACCATCCTTGAATCGTCTAGCTTTTGATACATCATCACCCATCAAAGTAGGTGAGAATTACTGAATCTCAGTAAAGTGGGCAGAATATTCCATCACTGACATAGTACCCAACTCCAAGTGAATGAACTCCTGGGCTCGGTCGGCCCTCGGCGTCTTGGAAAAATAATAATCATAGAAGCCCATGTGAAATTCTTCCCATGTCATATCCCAATGATTCCCTTCCTGAGTGATAAAATCCAACCATATCTTGGAAAAATCACATAGTGTATAAGTCGCAAGCTTTACCCTCCTCTCAAGAGGCATCCTTAGATACTCAAAGATAGTCAACAATGACTCCAACCAGGATTCTATAGCCTATAGGCCACCATCCCCTGAAAAAGTAGTTGGATGCTACTTCTAGAATATACGCATCAACTTTTCCATAGATATGGTAGCCTGATTTGCTCCCTATAAGGTCTACATGAACCTCACAAAACCTTCTTGGAACTGTGTGTCTGCACCCACATCTGATATAACAGTTGTTGCCACAGTTGGCACAATTGGAGGATCCCTCAATATCCCATGGCTCACCATTTCTGAAGTATGCTCATCACTGCTATCCTTGCGTACATCTCATGGTCATCATGTTGGAATGAATCTAAAAATTCTAACACACACACACACACATACCTTAACACAAGTTTTACACAGAGAAAACTGCATCTCAAAAGCGCAAAATATGACAGAGAAAGCAAAAACTAATGTTTTAAAAATAGGAGTACACAACCTGTATAACTCCTTACATGGTATGTTCTCCTTGGCCTCTAAATGGGTGTGTACTTCTTCCCAACATGGCAGTGTAACACCCCATTTATGCGGTGTGTTCTTCAAGAGACACAACATGTACTTGGATTTCCCTTCCTTCCGAGATACTTCTACACAGCTAGAGCCACATGGTTCTTTAGGCATAAGACTACATGTCGTGTTCACCCTCGACACGGTGTGTACAACTATGTTTTCATCCACCTGTATCGTTAGTCACATGGTCAGATACACATTCGACTTATAAAAAACATGTAATCCCAAATACATATTATCTTCTACTAAAAGTTTGACAACCCATGTTCCCTCTCACACGGTCTGTTCACATGGTTGACTACTACATGACATGTTTTATCTTATACACACCGTGTTCTGCCAAAGGTTTCCCATCCCTGTGTCTCTGATCACATGGTCAGTCACATGGTTTATGCTCTAAAAAACGTGTACATAGGGTACACATCATGTTCTTATTAAAAATTTGAACACATTCTTCCCAAAATAGGAAGAACACACAGCGTGTTAGGCCAGACTACATGCCGGGTATACTGGGTTTTTCAGGACAGAAACTCCAAATTTCCCAGAAAACCCTTGTTCTGCAGAAAAACCAACCAGTGGGATGCCAAATTCTGCTCTGTGAGGGCCTATACTCCTCACAAAACAAAGTTTGGCACCCAAGTAGGACATATCATAATACATTTATAGATAAAAAAACTGGGTCATGACCCGCTAAATTCCTATCCAAGAGGGCCCATACACCACGTGAACCAAAGTTTGGCGTCCATTCAATCCATACCATAGCACGTACCAATACACCTATCACAATAGAAGTCATAACTATCACATCATCTATCACAATGGTATGTGATAACTAATGCATCCTAGATGGCATGGCATAATGCATGGCATGTGATTCTAACAAGTTTCTATATGATGCATGATATGGAACCCCCTCATCTCATCAGGTTGCAACTAAAATATAATCCACAATTGCATCAATAGTAATTGTAGAAATCAAGTGTGTCCCCTAATAGTGAAATCAAATCAACTATAATAGCTCAAAATATTAAGATCACAAGTCAATTCATGGAAATTTGGATTTTCCCTATACGCGGGGTAGCTACTCCCGAGAACAACTATTTACCAAAGACCCATTCCTTCTTATCCCTTTCTATCAGCTCCCAACAGTAAGAAAAAGTAGCAAAGAAATCATCTGATACCACTTTGTAACTTCCTGGACTAGCTTACCACTAAATCGATAGCCGGACCAGTTCACCGCATAGCCTCATGCGCATTTCCCCAAATGCCAGAGGCTGCCAACTAGCAGCAAGGGCCTAGGGTGTGATAGTGGGGAAACTATGCCCACATTGGCAGAGTGTACACAACAGAATAAATAATAACAATATTGTAAAAACTAAACAATAAATGATTGAAACAAAATAGTGGAAGTATTATAGATAAATATCCAAGTCTCAAACCATACAAATGATAATGCAGCATGTTATATGTTCCATGAAATCAGCGAAAATAGGATACACTACAAGAAGATACAAATACAATACAAGTACAAAATATAAATAAAACTCAGAAGAATCGCAAGCCTCAGCTTGGTCCCATGCTCTCCTGCTCCTAAGAATCAATAAAATACCCATATAAGGAACTTAGCCTTTTCTACACATGCAATCACATAATCTATTTGGGCCCAAAAACATGACCCAAAAAGGGTGTGAGACTAATCCCAGTAGGCAACCACCAAAGATCAATTCTTAACAATTAGTGAATATATGCAATAGTAGTAAGGGAAAACAGTAACTAGGAAGTGCTCAAGTAAACTATCCATTTATTATTTTTATGTTCTATAGCTGTTCTATTTTATTTAAGTACAACTATCTCGAGATTTGGCCTTAGCTTTTCAACCCCCCATCTAGAAGTAAACACAGAAGATGTCTCATAGGATCATCTAAATAAATAAGTGATGACTGAATCCAAGCTTGTGATTTGGATTGGAAGATTCATCATAAGTCATTACAATTCATTTAACAAGTTTTTTGAACTTTTCAAAGGTCTCAAAGTCCATCCTAGGCCCGTTGACCCCCTGTACCAAAGTAAGAGTCAACTCGTGACATAACCATTTCACATTTAAGCATGTCATCATTTCATCATTTAATCATTTGTTTAGTTGTCAATAGCGCCAGTCCTAGGTACCCCTCAATGGATCCATGGTTCAATTGGCATTTATAAAGAAGAATTCATGAGCCCGACCACCAAAACTGTGGCTCTATTACGACCTTTAAATGTTAAACCTATTGAGTCTGTCCATTGCCTTTTTAACTGATACAACGGTTCATCCAAGGTAAAGAAGGTGTAATTAGTCACATGAACCCAGCCTTGTCTTTTTATAGAGACTATATCCCACCCATGGATAGTTATATATTTTAATCATTTATCAATTAATTTAAAAAGCAACAAATGTGAATTAAACTATCACATGGCATAAAACATAACAAATCATGTGGCCAATTCACATAACAACAACACATGAAAATTAAACTATTACATGGTTCTAATCATAACAGATCACGTGGAAATTTCATATAATAATATATATATATCATTCTAATCAACCCTCAAAAGGGAAAATATTCACAATCCCAAAGGCATTTTTTCCAAATGGCTAACAACGGGGAACACACCCATGGGGTATCCCTTTAATTAAACAAACAACAATCACATGCTTCAATTTCATATAATCAAATACCTAAAAATCATTAGGTATCAAAAGGTTTCAATTACAGAGAAAAACAATAACAAGAAATGGTCTCATACCATTTTGGCACATATAATAAACTCGACATTTAATGAAAGGCACAAGACCACCTACCTTGATATTGTATAACTAATATAAATCGACTTCAGCCCTTGAATCGGCCTAGAATGACATAGATCTATGAAAAGAGGTAAACCATTAAACCTTAAATAACTTTATCAAGATACAAAAACGCAAATAATGGCTCTAGAAGAAGAAATCAATAATCAATTCGGTTCTAACATGATTGACGACACTTGAATCGGGTTCCAGATGATGAAACAGGAGGAGGAAATGATATCACGACTCCTTCTTCTTCACCCGATAGATCATCTATCTAGAAGAAGAGAAAGTGAGTCTACTGACCATTTTAAGCTGAATTTTAGTAGTACACATCATGTAAAATCATATACATGGTGTTTATATCATTTTACTATTCATAAATTCATTGACTTACTTTACACATCCTGCACCGACTTTGCCGACTTGACTACACAACATGTACTAGGATGTACACGACGTGTGTGGATTTTTCTTCTCTCACTGGCCAAAAAAATCACACACCGTGTCTCCCCATCCTACACAGCTAGACTACATGGTGTGTATATAGGAATTACACAGCATGTACTACTAATACTTAACATTTTTTCAGTTTTCCTTGTTTTCTCAAAAACAACTCAAAGGAAAAGAAAAATAAGAAACCCATACCTTATAAGACGAACCTAGTTATTATAGATTTTGGTGATGATATTAACATAATAACACCTTAGTATAATGAGGATATGGTAGTTAGTTCTCATCATGGTTATAGGATATTTGAAAGAAGTGGTTGAAGAAATAAAATAGAAATACTTAAAGAAAATGATACTTCTTCTTCGGTTGAGCACCTTTTAAGAACACCTCAACACCTCTAAGAAACGTGTTATACCAAGACTAAAGCCTCATGAAAGTTGAGAGGGATTGTAGGAAGAGTTTTGGGAATTTCTTGGATGAACAAAAATTCTTTTTAAGTGTGAGGAATAGAGAGTAATGAGTTCCTTTAATATAGAAGAGGGGAGGGACATACTTGGAATTATAAAAAGTATTAAATTAATATAAAATCAATTTTGATTCCAAAAAGTCCAAAACTAATTTATTTAGAATGTAATATGAGGATAGTTTGAAATAATATCATCCAATAATTTTATACATGTATTTATTTTATTTTTAAAATTATCTTTTCGGTTTGCCCTTAATTACACTCTTTTAATTTTAATTGCGGTAAAAAAATTTAAAATATTAAGAGGCTATAAATATTAATTATATGGGGTCAATTTCCCATAAATTGTTACTTTATGAAATTTTATAAATTATCATATCCAATTTTTAATTTAATTTTTATTATTATTTTTAACTGATTTAACAAATCACTATTTTTGTAAAATATCAATTATGTCAGTTCTGACACTATTCAAATTATTGAATTTAAATAAAATCCAAAAGAGAGATAACTTCACAAAAAACCATTTAATAGTATTCTAACATGTCATATTCACTTATTAAATTCTTGTATTACATAAAGTATGTCATATATTATTATTTATAATATTTATAAAATTACTTATTTTACTCTTTCATTAATAAGGAAATCACTGCATCATCATTGTGTCGTAATTAAAATTTAATTATTTAATGTATAATAATTATAAATAAAATACCATGATGTAAGAAATATTTTTATATTTCTAATTATTATTTATAGGAGAAAATATAACTTATATAAATCCATATTAAAATTGTTTTAGTAAGAAGATGTTTGTTTATAACGTATTTTTAAATTAAAAGTTATAAGTGTCACAATCCCACCCAAGTGGATTACAAAGGCCAAATTTTTCATCCCAAGGTTTTTATTGGTTGTCCATATCTCATAAAAAAGTACTAGGACAAGTGTAAGGGTAGTTTTATATTATTATAATATTATTTTTACCTTCATTTACCTGACTTACCCTATAACCATGGTAAATAAAAATACTTACTAAAGTTACTATTAATCAGGTCCAAAAGTAAAAGGGTCCTCTTTACATAATTTGGACCTTATAATTCCAAAGATGGAATTTTTTTCCAAATTTAAAACACATAAGTTACATTAATTAATTTAAAATTAATTCCCATTATCAAAACGAGAAAACAAGTTTTTTAAAAGTAAAAAAACCATCAAAATATTGACATGTGTTTATATCAAATTTCAATGTTAAAATTCATTCAATGACCAAAATTGGAATAAATCACAAATAATTAATCTAATTACACTTTAAAACTGATTAAAAGGATAGTATAACTATATAAAAAATTAGACTAAAAGGTAGTTTTGAATTAAAATGCATTATTTTTCACTATTCATTAAAAAAATGAATTTTATCAGAAAAATACAAAAATTCAACCAAAGTAAATTTGGATATCCTTATTATAAATAAGAAGTTTATTTTGTAAAATAGAAAATATAAAATTTTCAAAAACTCTATTTAAAAAGGGTTTGCCATCAAATGGTGGTAAAACTACCTTTTAAAAAATATTAGAGTATTTTATGATTAAAATTGGATTTATTCTTATTTTAGGCCTCTAAAATTTATCTGATGAATGTAAAAACATTTAAAAACATGTGTAAAAATAATATAGTTAGTTTTGTTCATTCCCGCTAATACAACGACTAGGAATTAACTACCATTAAAAATATTAATATTAATAATGTATTATTTTTTTTATATAACTCAGTCTTGTGTGCAACGTAAGATTTTAGAGAAACCCATTATTGAATGTTAGGTATGCTATCAAAAAAAGAGTCCCCTTTAAATTAAAATTATTATCTAGTATGTAAATGTTAATAAATATGAAAATTTATTATTCTATAATTACTTGGGATGTTACATCCGCACCTCATCGAGATATGAGTATTTTTTAGGGGGTTCCCAACCCCATAGATGGAGGACCCTCTTCCCATATTGGTGGGAGGGGGGGTACCAACCCCATCAATTATATGGATGAACTTATCATAATTTATGGGAATTTAGTAGTGGGTTTTCTAACACCTATAGAGGAACCAAATATTATCATGAATATGGGGGTTCCCGCTCTTTGTCTAAATTTACAATGTGAATGAACCGCTCCTCAGAACTGTGTTACTCACTACATGAAGTGTGTATAAGACCCCAAACCTATAATATCCATTCCAAAATGAGGTTAATTACTTCATTATTACTCCAAAAATCATGCCCACAATTTTTCATTGTCTTTGGGAAGCTAGGGGACTCCATTTTCTCATTATGTCTTGGAAACAACCCTTAACTATAAATAGATACACACCATCATGTTCAATGTGGGGAAAAACTGAATAGATTATTAGTTTTTATAATTTTGAAACCTGAGCTAGAAGATATAGAAAAAAAATGTATGCATAGTTTATAGCATGTTCATCTCTAAGATAAGGGATATGAGACAAGGAAAAACTCTAGTCATGTACTACTACGGTAAATTTTTTAGTCATAGAATACATAAGAAGTCATTTTAAAGACATTGGATTTTCATCGAATGATTCATCTAAGCATATTGATGCTACTTATCATGGGTGGATCAAAAAGAAATAATTTTCAAGTATAAATTTATTATGAGTTGTATCCTATGGTTTTTTCCATAGTGGAGTGCTCAAAATCAATTGTTACATTAAGCAAAAAAGTGGATATTTTGAAATTGTTTGGTTTTTGAAAAAAAATTAAACAATGAAACAAGATATTTCAAATAATTGATGAAGTAAGTTATGGGTTCAGGGTTGGATATCAAATTTTGATGTTATAATTTTCTATAAAATAGTTTTAATTCTCTTATTTTTAATTGATAAATGATATACACCTCAATTGATTCTTTAATCACCCTCAGTTAAATAGTATTATAAAGACTGATGTAGTAGTGATTTCATCTTGGTCAACCTCCTTTCCTATGTGTGTGACAAATCAATGGACCACTCTAAATCTACCAAGGATATATTAAATATATTATTAGTGTTATTAGTAAAATTAAGAACTACTCCCATGCATAAAAAATGTTCGAGTAATTTCTAGACATCCACCACATAACACTACATGTTTCATTGAGACAAGTTGTACTAATTAGAAGGAAATGATAGATTATCAACCTAAGATGCTAATTTTGAACAGGTAAAGACTAATAAAAAATTGTGTTCAATGAATAAAACAACTACTAAAACCTAAAACCAATAAATAGAAAAAAAATTATTTATCAAGGTCTGAATACTCAAGAATTACAATGGATCTCCTCCCCTTCTTGGACCCCTCAAATTTTATTCTTCCATTTGAAGGGTAATAGAGATGAAAAAGTAAGTATAAGAGATTAATAATTAATAAAATAATAAATAAATTGAAAAATAATAAAAATAAAAATAATATCATTCAATTAAACCTTTATTACCAACTCACTTCGACTTCATGTTCCTAACGTATATCATCAATTTCAATATTCTTCACTATGGTTAAACATCTGAGATCCTCACTTTTTGAAATCTAGATTTTTATTTTTCTCCCATAGCCTTTCTTATTCTTCATGGTCATTTAACCTTCCTAAAAGATATATCTTTCCTTAATTTCTCTTGAATAAAATATAATTCATAGTATAACCAATTTGGATACCTTTGATTGGTTTCATTAATACTAAAGTGGCACCCAAATCCCATGGCTTAAATTATAGATATATCCCTTAAACTCCATTTTTTCATCCCTTAGCATAATGTTTACAATGTAAAAAATTATATGTGGAAATAAAATATCACACATGAGATAAATTCTTCTATGTGAGGTAAAATACCATATTCCCAAATGAAATGTAATATGGGTAGCCAATTTATTATGCATATGACATTCTCCATTGAAATATTTTTTATTTCTTAAATATCATAAAACCAACTCAAAATATCCTAAATCCTATTGAAATTTAATAATATTAGGATAAATCTGTTATTCATATATTAGATTTCATACATTCCTATTAAAAATATCATACATATAGACAAATGTCTTCCCTGTATGATTTTTTCATTTTTTAATTTTTTGACTCATTTGATGATATCGTCAGACTTTACAAAGACTTACGATAATAAATTCATATGTGGAGGTTATAATCTTATTATAATGGGTGATATTCGAAATTTTAGATAAAATTCATAAGATCCAAAGACTTGTGATGATTGAAAAGTCATATAGCATATTCATATGCTCATACCTTTTCCTAACTCATATCAAAGTTATATAGAACCATCAAATTCAAATTCTACACTTCAAATTCATACAATCAAGCTTTATTTCTAAATATTATGATGGAATATCAAATATATACATGGTTAGGAGTAATAAAATATATAAAACCTTTAAAAAACTCACTAAAATCCCGATTAACCATTTTGTAGGTACTTATTTTGTAACACCCCAAGATTTCATAGTGTGTTAGTTCTTCAAAATAATTCAATAACTTTCACTACATGCAACACCAAGTTCAAGCACACCATGACTTACCAAACAAGCTGTTCAAAAGAGGTTATGAATAGTATTAGATAAATTTTAATGTTTATATAATCCTTATAATTTTAGAATCCATATTAAGAGTTTCTTAGATATAATGCAAGAACAAATTCATTTTCAGTATTGCACTTTTATCAACTTTAATAGTGAACCCTTTTTAAATACTATATTTTAAACTTTTTGACTAAATGGGGACATCAAAAATTTAAAATGAAACATCCCAAGCTTCTACGGTACGCTTCTCTTTGAATAATGCGATAGCGTGTGTTGTACGCAACCTCGAGTTCTAACACACACCACAACTAATTAAACTAGCCGTTGTGAATAGTAATACCTACTTTTTGAAATCATATATATTCTATATTTCAAAATGGACTTCATTTTTGGATTCGGAATATCAAAATTATCCTAGGGTGAAATTTTGGTACATTTCGGATAACTTTTATATTTTGATGAATAGTGAAAATTACTAAATTTTTATTAAAAACAACTTTTTTAATCAAAATAATTAATAGTGATAAATTATGAATTGGAGTGGTTTTAAAGTATATTTAGAATATATTTTTACATTTTAATATAATGTTGGTCATTGGACATAATTTTACAATTAAACTGAACATAAACAAGTGTCAATCTTTTGATAGTTATTATCTCTTAAAAACACGCTTTTTGTTTTGACAGCGGGAATTAATTTTAAATTAATTTCTGCCACTTCTGTGTTTAGAATTTAGGAAAATGGATTCCATATTTGGAATCAGGATGTTCAAATTGTGTAAATAGGTAACTTTTATTTTTAGACATTTTGAATAATTACTGCGGTAAATATTTTATTTACCATGGTTAAGGGTAAATCCGGTAAATAAGGGTTAAAAAATAATATTATAATAATACTAAATTACCCTAAAACGTGTCTTAACCCTATTGGTTGATACATGGTCGACCATGGGCATCTTTGGGTCGATTTGGGGACCCCATGGATCCACTTGTAAGTGATAATGACACTTTATTTTAATTAAGTCAAAATGAATACAAAAATGACACAAGCATATATCTTTTAGCAAAACAATTGTTACATAGGGTTATATAAGTTGGATTTAAGATTATAAATATTAATTAGAAAGATAAAAAGATTTCCTACATAATGATATTTTATTTATAATTTTTAGACATTAAATAATTTATTTTATTTATGACACAATGATGATGCAGTAATTATTATAATAGTGAAAAATTAAAATAATTGATATTATAAATACCCAAAAAAATATAATATGAACCTTTTAATGAATTAAACTAATTTTCTAGGATAATATGATATATTAGGATTGATTTATTTGACTTTGTTCGAAGTAAGCAATCTGTTATGAGTTTCACAAAAATCAACTATTGAATAGTGTCAAAATTGACATAAAAGAGTTCTTAAAACAAATATTATATTATTAATTGATATTAAATTCCTAAAAATCTAAGGTTCGGCCAAGAGACTTATATCATGATAGGTTCATTATTAATGGACCACTTGGGGGTCGCTTGGATGTATATAGTAAGTTTATTAACCATATTATATAAAAATACAAAGAGACATTGTAAAAGTGAAACTAATTAACTTAGAGTTAATACTTAAAGATAAGGTTAATATAAGTACCCAAACCTGTCTAAATTCTATTGGTTGAGTGGTTTTCGACCTATCCCCACCTTAACCTTTGAATAATCAACTTTGGAGCCATTAGAAACCGAATATGAATTTATTATAAATTAATATTTCTAGCTTTTCCAAAGGTGCCCCTCACCCCTCTTATAAAAGGGCACTCCTCCTTCTCATTTCTTCACACCTTCAAAGCCTTTTGTCTCGGCCAAACTCTGCCCAAATACTCTCCCAACATCCCTCACTACAACCTAGAGGCCTTAGTTTGATCAGAAAGCCAACCTAAGGAGCCCTTTTGATCAAATCAAAAGGAAGAACCCGAAGAAGAGGTAATGATTTCACCACCCTTCTCCAAGTTCATTTCTTCTTCCACTTCTTCTTCCTTTGTTCTTACCATTCTAAAATAATAACTCCAGTATCTCACATATACTGTGATGTTATTATAAATATGGTACAATCATATTCAGTATTCTATCCACCCTTTGAATAACATGTCACCATACGTGCGTACGTACGGCTTACCGTCTCCACGTCGTGGTGTAATTGTTATTCAATATAATATTATTTGGATGGGTATAATAATGATGTGTAACTCATGTAAATAATAAATATAACATGTTAATGATTCTGTATATATGATATACCATCCATTTATATATTATTTGAATATCAAAAGAATGATATTGTCGCTCGTGCGTACGTACGGACTACCATCTCCACGAACGCGATGAGATTCATTCTCCATCGTATCCATTCAAGTATAATTATAATTTGATGATTTAAAAATGATGTTTAAGGACTGGATATCATTCTGGATATGAATAAGATACAACAACCATGGCTTATGTAACAAAACATATAAAAGAAAATGAGTAAGTTAACTCCCGAAACGACGATAATTCTAAGATATTATTAACAAATCAATGTTAAAAGATCATATATGGTATCATATTAATATATATGATTCTTGTATAATTTAATAACAACTATTTCACTATTATACAGGAGGTTAACCTACCCCAACCATGGAAAAGTACAAGGTAAGGGTTATTTCACAATCTCTTCATTATCTGAGGTTGTATTATACGTATTAATCTACTGGGATCTCTTTATCATCCACATCCATGTTTCTTCAAAATGTATTTCAAAACATTTTTACTATTTACAAGAATATGGGTTAAAGTCATTTATACCCTTGTTTGACTTTTTATAAGAGGTTTATAAAGGAATCTTTCCGTCGTTTTCAAAACAAGGTCCTTTTTAACCTTTTCGACAGAATTGAGGTAAGAATGTTTTTTTTAACTTATACGGCGGGTGCGGTTATTTTCCGCCGTTATAAAATCGTCGAAGTTTTCCATACAAGCTTATAAGAATATTTTCAAAGAAAATGTTTTATTTTATATGGATCTTAAATGATTTCAAAATAAAAGGAGAAACTTCTTTAAAAAGAATTTTGATTTCATCTATGTCAACATCCTTTGATGGATTTTAAGATTATTTGAAGTTGATTTATTATAATACAAAACTTCTATATTGTATTGAAGGTTTTGTGATATGTTTGACTGTGGATGTGCTATTTTATACCATTCATAGTTTATGGTGAAACTATTGACATTTCGTATGCTAGTTTTAATCCGAATGTTTATGTTATATTTCAAACTTTTCTTCAGATGAATGTGCTAAACAAGTATGTTCCGGGTTGGGGACCGGTAAAAGTAAGCCCTCCAGGTTGGGGACTGGTAAAAGTAAGCCCTCCAGGTTGGGGACTGGTTAAAGTAAGCCCTCCAGGTTAGGGACTGGTAAAATTATGCCCTCCGGGTTGGTGTCCGGTTATTAGAGGCACTCCGGGTTGGTGTCCGGTTATTAGAGGCACTCCGGGTTGGTGTCCGGTTATTAGAGGCACTCCGGGTTGGGTTCCGGTTAGAAGTAACCCCTAGGTCTTGGGATGAGGCCTAGACAATGAAATTAACGTTTGACATTATGCATTCCAACATTACGAAAGTGGTTATTGATTTTTGCATGTGATTATTCGATTAGTAGAATATCCATGTGAGTAAGTAAATGGCATTATTTCATTTTACTTTTGCCATACTATGTTGAAGTTCAAGTTTAAAAGGTTTTTGTTTTAGTAATGCATTGCCTTAAATTTTTATTCTTATTTATGAAAGTTTCCGCTATATTGTTATCCTTACTGGGCATTTGAGCTCACCCCTTTTCTATGTTTTATTTTTTTCCCAGGAAGTGAAGAAGTAAATTATGAATGACCTGCAAGGATATTATGTGGGGATATGAGTGTGGATTATGGAGACATTATGTTATTGTAGTAGTTTTTCATTTTATGATGTAATGTAAAACTTATGAATATATCTAGTGTTTCCAAGGCTACTAAACCAATCGGTCTTTCGAGATTTGATCTTTCTTGTGATCATGCCAATGTTACGAAGTAATGCACCGACTCTGGGTAGCTGGGGTCGGGGCGTTACAGTTGGTATCAGAGGAAGTTTAGTACAAACCTTGGAAGCTAGATTTAGATAAACTCTGATTAGAGCACGTAGACCTAAGATGAACTTTGAGGATTAGTATAGAAGAACTTCCTAGAATTTTGGTATTGTAGAGATTTTGTGAGTTTTCCAAGCAATACATCCCTGTCTGGATACGAGCAGGTAGAGGCGGCTCTGGCACAGATGTACCTAGGGGTAAAACCCGAAAACACCGCTTTGAGCTAGACTCGAACGGGAACTGGTGCACGACAACGGGCCTTGCTGCACTCTTGGTTACGACACTCCCGGGGGATATGCTTAGGATAACTCTCATTTTCTTTACAAATCATTATGAAGGGTTTATGAGTATATACTTCCTCAAAGAATTTTTTTTTATGATTATGGATTATATCCATAAATAGTTCAATTTATTTTAAGTGTTTTATAAGTATGGGATTATGTATTTTGATTCATAAACTGATCTAGTTTATGTCATTGTTTAGAAATGGCGCCCAGTAGAAGGAATGAGAACTCCAGAAATGCACATGATCTAAAGAGAAGGAAGGATCATATCTTTCATGGTCTTAAGCTAGAATTTATAAGAGAAATAGTCTCCCATGTATTATCATCATATGAAGAAATAATATCATGTGTTGATAAGATAAGTAAAGAGTTTACTGAGTCCTATGGCTTTGAAGGGAAGCAAGAGAAGAAAAGGATGGAAGAGAGAAAGATGGATAAAGGGAAGGGGGAAAAGAAGAATTTTCCCATATGTGGTAACTGTGGAAAGAAACACCCTGGAACTTGCCTTAAAGGAATTGGAGTTTGTTATAAGTGTGGAGGAAAAGGGCACAAAGTACATGACTGCAAGGGTAAGAAAATGGTTTCAAATGTACAATGCTTTATTTGCAAGGAGTTTGGACACTACGCGAACCTATGTCCCAGTCATCAGACTATGCCGCAAATGATGTTATTGGATAATAATAAAGTTATGATACTACCACAGATGAAGAGGAATGATTAGAGTTCTTATGTTGATTATGTCAATTGAGTGTTGTATCAACAATGTACTTGTTATAATAATTATGGAGTATATAAGGATTGTACTGCAGTACTATTTTATTAAGGACTTGAGATGGTGTGGAACAAAGAAAAGTGACTCAGTAGCAGGATAAATTTTTGGAAAATATATGGTTGAGAGAAAGATAAACCATAATATGGTTCTGATACCGAGTTAGTGATTTTAGAATAATACATGATTGATTTGGATAAATTATATTGGATATTCTTGACTACCTTGAAACTGATTAATGATTTGTATATTCCATCATTTTTTTTGGGGTTTAAAACATTTTTGGATTGATGAGGTATATCCAGCATTCTATATGGAATAAGGGAGCATGAATGTAATCAATAAGAAATATGGTAATTCAGGATGTTTCAGTGTATTAAAAGAATACATGATGAAGGTTTTCATATGCTATTACGTGGTAAAAAGGATCTACATTATTTTTAACTTCCTTATAAATGTTGGACTGTGAGTTTGGTCAGAAATATTTTGGATAAATTCTAGTTTGAGATTAATTTTGGATGGCCATAAAAGGACAACCCGGAGGTCGGGCGGCAACCCGTCGCATCCGGCAAGGCCACGAGACTTGAACCCGCAACTGAAGGGCGACAAGGGTGTATCACCTACCACTGGCCCACGAGATGTCCTGGATTAAATAATGTTGTTTTTTTTAAAGATCTGGTAGATGAATTATAAATTCATTTATTTTGGAACCCTGTACGAATAGTATAAATAGAAAAAAAAAAATTACGTTCTATTATCTTTTAGAGTGAAAGATGAGTTTGTGGTAGAAATTTATTAATGGACAAAACACTAATTATAAAGTAAGTATATCTCCTTATGATCTTATCCGATCTCATAAATAAATTGCTCAACATTAAGAAAAGGAACTTAGAACAAAAATGTTGTCCTAGATGGTACCTTAAATCATAACTAATTTATGGCTTTGGGATTTTTGGCCTTTTCATAGCCATGTTCTCTACCACTCTCCATCAGATAATTGATGGTTATATTTCTCTTCCATATCCATATTTTCCTACATGGAACACTAGTATGTGTTATTTTCGGTAATCTTCATACTTTCCACTCTTTATTTTAAATAGAGGCCTCGTTAATTCATTTTTCGATGTGGGATTTCAACTAAGATATTTTAAAACGTCAAAAATGTGTTATCCTAATACCCTATATTTTGTTGAACCGATGGTACTTCAAATCATCATAGATTGATGAGTTTAAGGACCTCAATTTTATACTTGTTTGTGATTGATGACCTCAATCACTACCTATAAATATTTACGTTTTTCCTCCAATTATATGTCTCTAATTGCCACCAATGTTCTCCTAATCGAGATCATAATTTGGTGGTGACCCTTTCATTTCTCTTTTCCTCATATTAAGACTAAATTTTAGTAACCCAATTTCCGATGTGGGTTTTCCCACAAATATATATTCTACTTTCAACCTTTTATTTTCAAAGAACAATTTCAAATTGCGAGGACGCAA
Organism: Viscum album; assembly: GCA_963277665.1. Taxonomy (NCBI): domain Eukaryota; kingdom Viridiplantae; phylum Streptophyta; class Magnoliopsida; order Santalales; family Viscaceae; genus Viscum; species Viscum album. The sequence continues at coordinate 160,168,061 of OY728149.1, forward strand.
TTTATTGAAGGAGGGGAGAATGTAACACCCCAAGATTTCATAGTGTGTTAGTTCTTCAAAATAATTCAATAACTTTCACTACATGCAACACCAAGTTCAAGCACACCATGACTTACCAAACAAGCTGTTCAAAAGAGGTTATGAATAGTATTAGATAAATTTTAATGTTTATATAATCCTTATAATTTTAGAATCCATATTAAGAGTTTCTTAGATATAATGCAAGAACAAATTCATTTTCAGTATTGCACTTTTATCAACTTTAATAGTGAACCCTTTTTAAATACTATATTTTAAACTTTTTGACTAAATGGGGACATCAAAAATTTAAAATGAAACATCCCAAGCTTCTACGGTACGCTTCTCTTTGAATAATGTGATAGCGTGTGTTGTACGCAACCTCGAGTTCTAACACACACCACAACTAATTAAACTAGCCGTTGTGAATAGTAATACCTACTTTTTGAAATCATATATATTCTATATTTCAAAATGGACTTCATTTTTGGATTCTGAATATCAAAATTAGCCTAGGGTGAAATTTTGGTACATTTCGGATAACTTTCATATTTTGATGAATAGTGAAAATTACTAAATTTTTATTAAAAACAACTTTTTTAATCAAAATAATTAATAGTGATAAATTATGAATTGGAGTGGTTTTAAAGTATATTTAGAATATATTTTTACATTTTAATATAATGTTGGTCATTGGACATAATTTTACAATTAAACTGAACATAAACAAGTGTCAATCTTTTGATAGTTATTATCTCTTAAAAACACGCTTTTTGTTTTGACAGCGGGAATTAATTTTAAATTAATTTCTGCCACTTCTGTGTTTAGAATTTAGGAAAATGGATTCCATATTTGGAATCAGGATGTTCAAATTGTGTAAATAGGTAACTTTTATTTTTAGACATTTTGAATAATTACTGCGGTAAATATTTTATTTACCATGGTTAAGGGTAAATCCGGTAAATAAGGGTTACAAAATAATATTATAATAATACTAAATTACCCTAAAACGTGTCTTAACCCTATTGGTTGATACATGATCGACCATGGGCATCTTTGGGTCGATTTGGGGACCCCATGGATCCACTTGTAAGTGATAATGACACTTTATTTTAATTAAGTCAAAATGAATACAAAAATGACACAAGCATATATCTTTTAGAAAAACAATTGTTACATAGGGTTATATAAGTTGGATTTTAGATTATAAATATTAATTAGAAAGATAAAAAGATTTCCTACATAATGATATTTTATTTATAATTTTTAGACATTAAATAATTTATTTTATTTATGACACAATGATGATGCAGTAATTATTATAATAGTGAAAAATTAAAATAATTGATATTATAAATACCCAAAAAAATATAATATGAACCTTTTAATGAATTAAACTAATTTTCTAGGATAATATGATATATTAGGATTGATTTAATGGACTTTGTTCGAAGTAATCAATCTGTTATGAGTTTTACAAAAATCAACTATTGAATAGTGTCAAAATTGACATAAAAGAGTTCTTAAAACAAATATTATATTATTAATTGATATTAAATTCCTAAAAATCTAAGGTTCGGCCAAGAGACTTATATCATGATAGGTTCATTATTAATGGACCACTTGGGGGTCTCTTGGATGTATATAGTAAGTTTATTAACCATATTATATAAAAATACAAAGAGACATTGTAAAAGTGAAACTAATTAACTTAGAGTTAATACTTAAAGATAAGGTTAATATAAGTACCCAAACCTGTCTAAATTCTATTGGTTGAGTGGTTTTAGACCTATCCCCACCTTAACCTTTGAATAATCAACTTTGGAGCCATTAGAAACCGAATATGAATTTATTATAAATTAATATTTCTAGCTTTTCCAAAGGTGCCCCTCACCCCTCTTATAAAAGGGCACTCCTCCTTCTCATTTCTTCACACCTTCAAAGCCTTTTGTCTCGGCCAAACTCTGCCCAAATACTCTCCCAACATCCCTCACTACAACCTAGAGGCCTTAGTTTGATCAGAAAGCCAACCTAAGGAGCCCTTTTGATCAAATCAAAAGGAAGAACCCGAAGAAGAGGTAATGATTTCACCACCCTTCTCCAAGTTCATTTCTTCTTCCACTTCTTCTTCCTTTGTTCTTACCATTCTAAAATAATAACTCCAGTATCTCACATATACTGTGATGTTATTATAAATATGGTACAATCATATTCAGTATTCTATCCACCCTTTGAATAACATGTCACCATACGTGCGTACGTACGGCTTACCGTCTCCACGTCGTGGTGTAATTGTTATTCAATATAATATTATTTGGATGGGTATAATAATGATGTGTAACTCATGTAAATAATAAATATAACATGTTAATGATTCTGTATATATGATATACCATCCATTTATATATTATTTGAATATCAAAAGAATGATATTGTCGCTCGTGCGTACGTACGGACTACCATCTCCACGAACGCGATGAGATTCATTCTCCATCGTATCCATTCAAGTATAATTATAATTTGATGATTTAAAAATGATGTTTAAGGACTGGATATCATTCTGGATATGAATAAGATACAACAACCATGGCTTATGTAACAAAACATATAAAAGAAAATGAGTAAGTTAACTCCCGAAACGACGATAATTCTAAGATATTATTAACAAATCAATGTTAAAAGATCATATATGGTATCATATTAATATATATGATTCTTGTATAAGTTAATAACAACTATTTCACTATTATACAGGAGTTTAACCTACCCCAACCAAGGAAAAGTACAAGGTAAGGGTTATTTCACAATCTCTTCATTATCTGAGGTTGTATTATATGTATTAATCTACTGGGATCTCTTTATCATCCACATCCATGTTTCTTCAAAATGTATTTCAAAACATTTTTACTATTTACAAGAATATGGGTTAAAGTCATTTATACCCTTGTTTGACTTTTTATAAGAGGTTTATAAAGGAATCTTTCTGTCGTTTTTAAAACAAGGTCCTTTTTAACCTTTTCGACAGAATTGAGGTAAGAATGTTTTTTTTAACTTATACGGCGGGTGCGGTTATTTTCCGCCGTTATAAAATCGTCGAAGTTTTCCATACAAGATTATAGGAATATTTTCAAAGAAAATGTTTTATTTTATATGGATCTTAAATGATTTCAAAATAAAAGGAGAAACTTCTTTAAAAAGAATTTTGATTTCATCTATGTCAACATCCTTTGATGGATTTTAAGATTATTTGAAGTTTATTTATTATAATACAAAACTTCTATATTGTATTGAAGGTTTAGTGATATGTTTGACTGTGGATGTGCTATTTTATACCATTCATAGTTTATGGTGAAACTATTGACATTTCGTATGCTAGTTTCAATCCGAATGTTTATGTTATATTTCAAACTTTTCTTCAGATGAATGTGCTAAACAAGTATGTTCCGGGTTGGGGACCGGTAAAAGTAAGCCCTCCAGGTTGGGGACTGGTAAAAGTAAGCCCTCCAGGTTGGGGACTGGTTAAAGTAAGCCCTCCAGGTTAGGGACTGGTAAAATTATGCCCTCCGGGTTGGTGTCCGGTTATTAGAGGCACTCCGGGTTGGTGTCCGGTTATTAGAGGCACTCCGGGTTGGTGTCCGGTTATTAGAGGCACTCCGGGTTGGGTTCCGGTTAGAAGTAACCCCTAGGTCTTGGGATGAGGCCTAGACAATGAAATTAACGTTTGACATTATGCATTCCAACATTACGAAAGTGGTTATTGATTTTTGCATGTGATTATTCGATTAGTAGAATATCCATGTGAGTAAGTAAATGGCATTATTTCATTTTACTTTTGCCATACTATGTTGAAGTTCAAGTTTAAAAGGTTTTTGTTTTAGTAATGCATTGCCTTAAATTTTTATTCTTATTTATGAAAGTTTCCGCTATATTGTTATCCTTACTGGGCATTTGAGCTCACCCCTTTTCTATGTTTTATTTTTTTCCCAGGAAGTGAAGAAGTAAATTATGAATGACCTGCAAGGATATTATGTGGGGATATGAGTGTGGATTATGGAGACATTATGTTATTGTAGTAGTTTTTCATTTTATGATGTAATGTAAAACTTATGAATATATCTAGTGTTTCCAAGGCTACTAAACCAATCGGTCTTTCGAGATTTGATCTTTCTTGTGATCATGCCAATGTTACGAAGTAATGCACCGACTCTGGGTAGCTGGGGTCGGGGCGTTACATATTTACCATCACATGGAGTTCAGATGACCCTGATGTAAGATTTTTTTTCTATAGCATGAAATTTATATATTCTCTTGGATTTCAAAATTTCCTTTATACTTGTTCTACTTGCAACTCAAAATTTCCATATTACTTATTTAACTCAAATAACCAAATTTCATTTCTTCAAAATCAACTCGAGCTGCACAAAATAATATTCAAAACACCCAAAATTAAATAAAATTTTTATTCTAGAAATTTCAAAAATAAAACAAACAATTAATAATAAAGTTTTAAACTATTTAACATTTAAATAATAGGTTATCCGAAAAACTAATAAATATTATATTTTCAAATAAAATAATCAAAAAATTGGATTAAAAATATTGAATAATTATAAAAATTACATGAAAATATATTCATTTAAATTCCCCCAAATATAAACCATAGACTCTCGAATAACAAAACATTGAAAATATTTCCAAGAAAGACTCAAATAAAATCCATTAATAGTTTCCTTTTCAATGCCACTATTCTCAATCTCATCATTCCTCCTAAATTTTCCCAATTCCATTTATTTAATTTGTTTAAAATAATTAATTATCACTTAATTTATCCTCTCACACACACTTATACCTACCCCTCCCAAAAATATTTCGGTAAACACTTGATTATGAATTTTAGGGGGGGAAATCCCTCATTCCTATTTCATGTATGTTTCACCATATGTTTGATGATTTTTTTAAATCAACTCAACGAGTCAAGTATTTTGGCATATCATGAAAGATTTTTTAGGTTTTTCTTTGGCTTTTGGTTGGTGGTTCCTCTTGATAAAATTATAAGGTAGGTCATGTGTTTGGGGTTTATTATAAAACATAATGCATGGATTTATATTTCCTTCAAGAATTGTATCCTCACTATCTTAATATTTCATTAAAACATATCTACTTCCTTGAAATCAGTAGGATATAACATAATTTTTAATTTTTATCAGTATCTAACATTCCCTTTCACGATTTCCTTCATCAGGTTACATATTTTCCCTTTTCTGTTCTTCTAATAAAGTCATAGATGGACTCTGAATTTGATTCTTGTGGGTGTGACATATATATATCCATATATTTTTAATTATTTTACTTATATCACATGTTTTATAGGGCCTTTATTCCATAGATTCATTAAATCTCTTCTAATAGCTAGTACTAGACAAACTTCATAGATATTATCATCTCTAATAAATGTCCAGCTTCTAAAAAACTCTAGTTTTCCTATAACTCCTCTTCAATATTTTTGATATTACAACCTTGAAAAATTCATCAACAATGATATATTAATTCCCTCATCCCCACATTATATAATATTTTTAAGTTGAATTAAAATCTATAATTTTCTGTAGAATTGGATTTTTAGAGGAAAGAGTGGTAATTTTCTCTTCGAAACAATGGTAGACTTCAATTCCCAGCCTTGGAAGATAACTAGGATATCTTATAATAATTTTTTTAATTAGTTTGCACACAACATAGTATTATAAATGTTGAAAAAATTATCTCTTCATCTCAAATAGATTTTGAACATCAGTTTGTTCCAAGTCATTTTATTCCCTACCACACTAAAATTTAACATAAATCATTCATTAGAATATATAGAAAGGTATATAGTGATATTTTTTTTTCTGTAATGTGGCTTCTTATCAAGGTAATTAATGGATAATAAGGGTTATAATGATTCAATTTAAAGGTAGTATTAAGAATATAGTTCAATATAAAATGGTATTTCAATCAAAACAATGCCTCCATCATGTATAGTACAAGGCCCTTGAATACTCAGTGGTTCTAACTAGATTACTCAACAAGTTATAGTTAATCATGTATGTATTAGTTATCTCATAAAATAGAGAATTTTGAAGACAATTTAAAAGGTGGTTCAGAATCCTCTTAGGTAGTTGATTTAAAACATTAGACTATATTTCATGGAAATAGATTAAAAAATCATAGGTTCTTGAATGAAGTTATCCTACTCGTAATTTAAAAAAAAACATTCATTTCAACATTTATATATGGTGAGTAAATGGTTAAAATCTATTCATCAACGTGTTAATAGATTCAAAATTTAAAAGTTAATTCAATTAATACTTAATAGGTTTTAAAAATACACTAAAATGAAAATAAACACAGTAAAATGAAAAGAAACACACATAAAATTTCGAAAAAAATGAACAAAATTAAAAAAAAAACTATAAAAAGTCATAAACTACAAAGTTACCTCTCCCACATTTAATTTATGTGATTTAATCAATTAATAATAAAAAATTATCATGTTGTCATATTTCAAATGGAATCATAGCATGTAATAAAGTGATTAGAAGAGGTATGACCCGATTTGTCTTCACTAATAGATAAGTTAGAGGGGTTTTCTATCCTCCACTATCACTTAGGGAACTATTCCATAGAATTTCTTTATAATATTACCATTATAGGTGTATGGACGTATTCTTGTTTATTTTATGATTTTCATAGCACCAAAATGATATACATGAGTAACTGTAAGTTTTCTTCCCATCTAGAATGAATTTTACCTAGCTTCATCTCATGTTTTGAGTTATATTGCAACAATTTGTTCTCATGATGAAAGTATTTATAATGAATCCTTATATCATGGGCCACTATAAATCTTAACTTGTATATTTTTTATCTCTAAAAATATTCTCTTTGGATCTCCTCTAACTCTTGCAGGTGAAATCTTCTTTATTTTATAACTCTACGTTAATGAATATTTATTTCTCTCACGACCCAGTATGCCTTGTGTTCCAGCTCCAAAGGTAGGTGAAATTTTTTTCCATAGATTATATGGTATATAATATTTCTAATGGAGTTTTTATGATATCCTATAATCACATAGAATGTCTTAAAACATTTAGATCAATTCATTTTTGTTTAGATTAATTGTATTTTTAAAAATCCTCTTAATTTCTCAATTACACACTTCAACTTTCCTATTTGTTTTTGGATGGTTAAGTTTGTATATATTGTGATATAATCTATATTTTTTCAATAATTATTCCATTACACTATTGAAAAATTGTGTCCCTCGATAACTAATGATGGCACTTGGAACTCTAAAACAAAAAAAAAAGATATTAAATCATACAAAAGTATAAATAACTTTAACATTATCAGTTTTGGTTCCCTTGGATTCCTCCCATTTTGAAGTGTAATAAACTTCTAGAAAAATTTAAGAGTTATTAAAATATAAATGGGAAAGTATTACATAAATTCTACTCGAAAAACATCAAATATCTCACAAAATTTGAGGCGTTTTCAAGGAATTTATTATCTTTTAAAAATGGTTCTATAATGTTATCTTTTTAAAAAAAATCATAACTCTTGAGAATAAATGAATATAGTAGTATAATAGATTCCATATTCAACAAAATTATTTTCTCTATTGAGGTACACCGTTTCATCCACAATTTATTATCTGAAAAAATTCCAATAAGATTTTTATGTCACTTTTAGGTCAGAATATTCTAATCACATGGTCATTGAAAATTATCCAATGATATAGATCATCCCAAATGTAAAACTTTGGGTCATGTTTGAGTTTTTCAAATTTTTAGTATTTCAAGTGGTATAAGACATGATAAGTTACTATATAGTTATAAATTCCATCATTCTAAGGTATTTATCCTACAGTTACATTCAAATTCCCTCCTTGAATATGATCATTAAGTGGGTCTTGGTATAAATTTATTGTTTTAGCAGTGTAGGGATGTCTACTCAGGTGATCATCCATTGGGTTCTCAACTCTTTCCTTATAATTTATTTCCACATTTAGATCCTTTATAAGTAACATCAATTTTATCAAACTATGATTTTCATTTGCCTTCTTAATCAAGTATCTCAGGGTAGTATGATCGGAAAATACAATGACTTTTGTTCCAAGAAAATCATATCTAAAATTTTCTAAATAAAAAAATGACTACATAAAAGAATTTTTAGTTGTTGTGTAGTTGATTTGGGTAGAATATAAGGTTCTTCTGGAATACTAAATGACTTCAGTTCTACCTTTTATCCTTCCTAAAATAACTGCTTCTAAAACTCAGTTAGAAGCATTACAAAGTAACTCAAAGGGGTTCACATAGTTAGGTGGAAGTATCACTGTTATGATTATTAATATACACATTAATTCAACAAAATATTCCTTAAAAAGATCATTAAAATAAAAATTAGTATCCTTTAAATGTAATATAGATATTGGAAGAGAAATATTATTGATTTCCTTGGTAAATCTACTATAAAAACATGATTTCCCAAGGAAGGATATAACATGTTTCACACAAGTTAGGTAAGGAAAATAATGTATTATTTAAGTTTTTGACATATTAAAATCAATGAGTTTTGTAAATGAAATTCCCTAAAACAATTTATTTTTTAACCATGAAATGAAACATTTTAGAATTCAAAACCAACTTATTTTTCAAAACAAGTTTTCAAAAAAAAATTATATTTCAGAAACAAATGATCAAAAAAATTACCAAAAATAGTTAAATCATACAAGGATAGCTCCATAGTATATTCAATATGGTAAAAGAAATATACCTAAAATACACCTTTTAAATTTTCCTTGATAATTTGAAAATCCAAATGACACAATAATGTAGAAAAATATTCCTAAGGGTCATTTAAATGTTGTCTTATCTTGGTCCAATAAAGAATGGGTACCTAAAAATAATGTGAAACCCATATAAGAATAAATAATGTGTTTTACATTACAATCTATCTATCATCTTGTCAAAAAGTGGAATTATGAAATTATCTTTCCATGTAATATAATACATCTTCTTATAATCTATACAATCTCCCCAATTATTTTGAATTCTAATTGGTATCGATTCATTTTGTTCATTCCTCATAATAGTCAATCATGATTTCTTTGGAACAATATGGATGGGGTGACCCATTATGAGTAAAATATGGGTTATATGATGTTTTATTTTAGAAACGTATCTATTTAATTTTTCACTACATTCTACATCATGGTATTAAACCTTCTTTTGGAATACCTAATCGGTATGAAATTTTTGTAAAATAAAATTCTATGGATATAGATTTTGGGATTTATTCCTACTATGTATCCTAAAATCCAACATATGGATTGATCATTATTCCTTAAAATTTCAAACAATTTTTTCTCTTATTTAGGGTTTGGTTATTTTCAATGATGACTGGTAACTTCGTTCCTTTCATTAAGTACAAAAATTTGAAATCTATAGGAAAAGGTATTAATTTTAGATATGGTGGTTGTTCAAGAAATACAATAATATTTGGGTTTATCACTTTAATATATTTTAATTACTATGCATAATATGAATTATATAATCACTATTAATTTAATATAAAATAAAATCCATAAATAAACTCATAAGTTACCTCATCCAACACATTGAAAAGATATTTATAAAAAAAATTGACTTTATCCTCTATGGAGTTTTCAATCATTATTTGTTTTCTTAAGAATAAAAAATCATGTAACATTCCTAGGTATTTGATGGTTTCAATATATAAAATGTGGGAAAGTATAAGTATTGAATAGTCATCTAAAATATTCCTGATGTAGTCAAAGATGTTGAAATGGATTGTGTTCTCTCAAAACTCTATAGTGATTTTCCATTCATATACATTGATGATTATCTTAGTTTTCATTAATAAAGGTCTCCCCAAAATTATGGATGACTATGTTTGAATTATATCTTCTTAAATGTTAAGTACATATAAGCATGTTTGAAAAATTGAGAATTCTACTCCACCTAACACATATTTGAGTACTCCTTAGGGGAAAACAGTGGATATATTTGCAATTTGTATCACCACTTTTTTGGGTTTTAAGTCTCCCATCTACAAATATATAAGAAAAAAGTGAGTCATGAAACTTATAAAAGCTCAAGAATCATATAGAGACTTAAGAAAACTTATATAGATAATAGTTCAATGAATAAATGAATACCTTTATCTTGAATATTTTTAGATGTTATGGTGGTATTAAAACTAAGACCCTTTATCAAAAATTAATTCTTTCATTTATTTAAATCCCACTCTTCTTATTTAAAATGTCTTTAGTGAACCTGTAATACTTGGGGATTTGTTTGATAGCTTCTATAAGGGTTATTTTGATCTTAACATCTTGTAAAATCTCTAAAATTTCCCTTTATAGTTTTTTCTCTTGGATATTTTTGGATAGAATCATACATGAAGGGAATATAAGTGGGAGATCCTTCTACTTTTTTATTCACCACAAGGGTGTCTCTTGTGTCTTATTTCTCCTTGATTTAACTTTTTTATCTTACTTATTTTATTCCTTATCAGTCTATTTCTTATTATGTTTGTTCTGCTTCCTCCATAGTATTCTCTTCAATGTTAAGCTTTTCTTGTTAAATTTAAGGTTTTTTATCTCCATTTCAGTGATAAGTGGATTTTTTCAAAACCATTAGAATTGATGAGTTGAATATCCTTATTTCTTCTCTTAGTGATCATGCTCACATTACCTTTTTCATTTAGGACTAAATAGCCTAGAAATTTTTATGTGTTTTGGAATAAAATCATAGCTAGACTGTTGATCTAGTTTCTTAACTCTCCTACTTCACTCCCAAGCTTCTCAACTTCTAGATCCAGTTATTATACATGTGGTGGTTTATTGGTTGATGGTTTCTTATATGGTCTATTTGGTTAAAATGTAAGGGGATATTATTATCAAAGTTGGTTTTAAGACTACTTGTAAGGCTATTAGAAAAATTTTTCTTAGGTGTATTATATAATTTTCTACTAGAAAGGAGGGGAGTGTTATGGGTAATAAATTTAGTGATGGGTTTCTTAATTGATTTTTTTATTCCCCAATCCATAATTTACTTAAGAATTATCTCTCGATCCTTGATTGGGATGGAAAATTTATTTTCATGGAAGGATGCTACAAAACTATTTTGTACCTATACATCAACACAATTTTTATTGAAATTGTTAGGTGATTTCCATAAACCACATATCATAACCTATGACTATTGTGCCAATTTCTATTTTAAATCCATATATATCATAGGGATTTTTACATCTTTAAGTATATATTTTAATAATGTAAATGACTTAGAATAGATTACCATATAGATGCCTCTGGTGTCTAACCTCTTATTCCCAATTATTATGAGTTCTGAGTAATATGTTCATTTTGTCCCTTAGCTTCTACGGGTGATTTTTTATCAAGGCTCATCCTGACGATGCATCAAGTATGATTCTATGATTTTCCATTTGAAATTTTTATGATAATAAAATGAATTTATTCTCCTCTATTTCTTGATATTGTAAACTAGTAGAAACGTTTATTGAAGTGAGCTCAACACTTATAGAGAGTGTCTCCAATAGCTTTTCTAAAAGAATAAAACTCATTCCCTACATCTATTATCCAAGAGGTATGGAGAAATATAAAAATAAATCTCCTATATAGATTATCCCATTCATATACCTCTCATGGTTTCAAGTTTTACAACCATTATTTGGAAAATTTGTCAAGTGAAAAGAGGAATTACATTAAATTTACTTTCTCCTAAACAAGACATATATACATCAAGGTAGAAACCCTAATATAATTTATATGATATTATTTTTTTCCATCATAAACTTCCAAGATAGAAAACTTTTATGGTAATTGGACTATACCAGTTTTAAGTTCAATATCATTATGAAATAGAAATATCAATATTTTAATTGATGAATTATGGATTATATAGGTCTCTTAAATTATGGTTAGGTTTTATATCCATGATAACATTATTACAGTGAAAATTGTAATTTTTTCTTGGATTTTAAGGGTTATTTATTCAAATTTTTATAGTAAACTCAACTTTATAAGTATAGTTAACACATTCTGTTCAATTTATAGATTAAAAGGGTCAAGTTGGTTAGTAGAAGATTGGGACACACAATTTTTATATATACTTGTCTCTACTTACCTATAAACAGTGCCAAGTATTTGAGGATACTTATTACAAGTGTCCCAAAAAACAATCATTTCCTAGGTTAAATTTAGTAGTAGTTATAACCCTATGTTGTATTCAAAGATGAGTGTTTAAAATCAATTGTCACTCTAAGAAAAAGCTATATGCTTTGAAAATTTTTGGTTTTAAAAAATAAGAAATTAATGGAGTAAGATATTTAAAATAGTTGATGAAGTAAGTTATGGTATAGAGGTTTTATTTCCTACTATAATTCTATAACTATCTCTAAACTAGTATCACTTCACGTATTATTAATTGATAAATGAGATATTCCTCAATTGATTCCTTAATCATCATAATTTGAAGGTTATTGTGGTGAGTGATATAATAGTAATTATTACATGGTCATCCTTCTTTCCTATGTTTGTAAAAAATCAATGAATCATTTATAATCTACCAAGGGAATACCCAGTCAAATATTGGTGTTCCTTGGAAAATTAGGAGTAACTCGCAGCCTTCACACACGTGTCAATAATTAATAGATACTCACCAGCTATCATATATTATTTCTTCATGATAAGATACACATGGTGTAGGGAGATTACATATTATCAACATAATTAATTAACAATGAACATGTCTACACTTAAACAACATTTCATTAAAAGTATCAAATATCCACTAAAACCAAAATAAATAAAAAAAAGTTTACTTTTATTTATTATTGTATGAATACTCAACTGTTAAACCAAATATCATCCACTTCCTAAATCAATTACGTATTTCCCATCCATTTAAAGTGTAATAGATATGAAAAAGGAATCAAAATACATTTAAAACTAAGAAAACATTAAATAAATTGAAAATATTAATATAGTAGAAATTGTTGTAGTCATGCTGACCATTAACACCAACTATAATTGGATTCATGTTCTTTTTGTAGAAACTTGGTTTCCATATTATTCACCATGGACAAACCTCTGATATCCTTACTCTTTTGAAATATTTATCTTTCCTTTTTCTCTTATGGTATTTCTTATTCTCTATGATATGTAAATATCCATAAAATCTAAATCTTACCTTCCATATTATTGATAAAAAAATAATGCATGTTATAATCTATGTGGTCGAATCTGATTTGTTTCACTAATTTAAAAGTGGAATCCCAAGGCCTTATCTAGAAGTACAAATGGATCTATTGAAATTCTATTATTTTAATCTATCAGATTATTTTTTTCAATGTAAATCATCTTACATTGAAACATAATATCCTACATGAGGTAAATTATCCTATAAGGATTAACACATTCTATAAATGAATGAAATTTCATATTATTTTCCAAAATGTTCTATGTATTTTAATTTTTTTCTTTCAAATATTTTTTTATTGATTAAATGTTACATGACTTCATCAAAATATCCTAAAACTTTTCATAGTGTCATACAAGTCAGAAAATTATCCTTCACATAGATGAAATGTTGTATGCACATACTGAAAATGTCACATGGATAGATAACTTCTTTACGCATATTAATTTTTCCCTTTTTAATTTTCCAACTCATTGGAAGTTATATCATTACATTTCAATGTCTTTTGATCAGTATTTTTGGTATGGGGGAGAATTTCCTTTGATGTAGGGTGAAGTATTCCATTTGAGAAAAAAGTCATATGATCTAAATACTTATGATGATGGAAAAGTAACATGGTAGAGTCATATGACCATGCCATTTTATTTTCCTAACTGAACTAAAATTCCAATGAATACCTCAAAGTATTACAGTCCCATTCAAAGTCTCACAATCAAGACAACTTTCAATGTATTAAGATCAAACGAAAAGGATATGCCTAAAAATAAGTCATGTAATTCATACTACTTTTATACAACTCACTAAAATAATTAATAACATCTACAAAGGTACTAATTTACCTTAATGTAGAGTCTAGATAACCTTTATGCATGTCATTTTTCTCTGTGATAACCTTTATGTATCATACCACATTTCAATATTTCCTTTACACAGGTAACCATTTCAACTCAAGATTTACACATTACTTCTCCAAATAGAATTAGACACTTTTATTGATTTAAAATTAAATCTATCAACTTAAAATAATTATCAAACACCAAAACTAAATGAAATATTTATTCCAACTATTCTAATGATAATAAAAAATAAAAAATCATGTTTTGAGAAATTTGACAATTAAAATCTAGGTTATCCACAAAACTAATAAATATGATCGTTATATAGAAATTAATCAGAAGTATGGAATTAAAAAAATTTAAAATCAAGAAAAAAATGTCGAAAAATATTGATTTTTTCACATTTTATCTATGGCCCAAGTTGTTAAAATAAACATATAAAGAGTTTCCATATCCTAAAGAAAGTATGTGAGACTCAAGTGTTAGTTAAAATAATATTCTTAGGACCAAGTATTGTCTCCATATAGATAAGGAATGTACTCCTCAACTACATTCCATGTGTATCAGATTGAACATCTAGGTGTGCACTCACATTATTTGGTTGTATCCTCTTAACAAATGCAGCATGTGATGCTAGTGTAATGCTAGGTGAGAACTCTAGTGCATCATGGGTTGTATAGTTATCTAAACATTGTTTGTTAACCATAGTCATGAACCATGTAATATTTATCACCATATCAACCAACCAAAGTAAGGACATAGTGTATTCTATGTGGTAACATTCCATGTGATATTTCTCACATATACGAAAACCATTATCAAAATAAAAACCAAAAACATATTGTAACCTTTGTACTATATGTTTTTAATCACATTTTCTTGGTATAATTAGTTTTATTATCCTTTTTTCTATCACTGATATGATTCTTCTCATCATATTTACCCAACATTCCACCCACTACATCCTAGCATAACTGCCTCCCCTCACTGGTCATCCATTACAACTACCATCACAACCACTTTTTTAATGTTGAATCACCACTCTTAATCTATCATTCCCCGTCAAAACCATTCCTAGATTATCATCAATAATCCTCCATCATGTTATAAATAATTATACATCAAAAAAATATTACCCTTCACCACACCCATATATTTTATCGACACCTCTCTCGTGATCTTTTTCCAACTCATTAAGTAAATAATATGTAATTGAGATTTTGGACATTACAAAGTCTAGAGGAAAATGTTTCTCAAGATAAATGAGAAAAACAAGGGATAAAAACCCACGATTCTAAACTGGGAAATTTTTAAGTGAAAATAAAAAAGAATTTAAAACTAAAAAGTCATACCTTATGGAAATTCATGGAGTCTTTGAAAATATATACATTGACTCCACATGAATACACCTCTTCTTTTCAACATCACAAAATTATCCTCCAAGAATAAATAAATCTCCCCATATATCACTTATGGATCCAAAATTAAAATGTTTCCTAGAACTAAATAATAAATATAAAAGAAATATTTATAAGATAGTAATTAGGTAAACCAGGAATTTGCTTAAAAGACACAACATGTTTTGGTTAAAAAGCTGAAAATAGAACACATAAATAACTCTACTAAGTAAACCCCCATTTCTAAAATAACAATCATTTTATAATATCTATATAGGGATCTATTTAAGAAATATAATCATTCTCATTCATGGTAAAAATATCAATTTATTATATAAATATTAAATATCCCTTTAAATTATTATAGCTTGCAGTATCATAAAAATTAAACTTATTGGAAAACAAAACATATTGAGATAAAATAAAAATAAAAAACATGATTTTTTACTATTATGAATTTAATATTATACCATTTTTATGGTTTAGAACTCTAGATCTCAAAAAATTGAGACACGTTTAAGGAAAAAATAAAATCTTTACATTATCACTACCTTAAACCTTATCATCCTTAAAAGGTAAAACAACAATAGATTCTAAACTGAGAAACAGATTAAAAAAATCAGGTGAAAGGATATTTTATCCTTGATATCCCCTAATCCACCTATAATGTATTAAATTATATGTTACCCCAAAACAAAAATAACATAGGAAAAAAAATCCTCTTTTCATCACTTCGATTCTGATTTCCATCCATGTATTTCTATGTATTATTGGAATGAGATGATTAATCCTAATATGGGGTAATGAATTAACAAAATCATAAGATCGCATCAAACAAAAATAGACAATATCTATATTCTAAGGCTTCTTCTATCTACCAATCATTCATTTCATGACACTAAGTGAAATAATGATCCATTGGAATCAACTTTAAAATGATTAATTAAAAAGTCAACAATTGAAATATAACTACACTCCTCATATGTGTAGTTTTATCTAGATAAATATCAAAAATTAATAATGTATCTATGTCAAACACTGATATCTAGATAATTAAAAAAACTCACACTAACACTAAAAGATATTTTATGAAAAACTTTTATCAAGGTCTTCTTATACTCTTTATCATCTCCAAATTGAGCACACATGCCAACATTTCTAGAAAAAATCACAAGGAAAAAAAAAATTATATAGCTTAAAAATTTCTCTACCATCAATTAAAACCATGAATTCACAACTCTAACCCCAGAAAAAGTTGTATCCACCACAAAATATAACATGATGCGGTTATTGTCACCATTCTTGAATGATACTAAAAATAACAATATGAAATGGAACTAGACTTCCCAAAACACTATAAAACATACATTTATCTCACTAATAACCCATTCTACTATAATTAAAAATAGGTAGTCCTGAATCATTCAAATGGAAATGCTCTATCACCTAAAGGCCCCAAGACAATACATATTCATACACATGCAACCAAACTGCAACCTAGAGAGAAACATCATCAACTATGCAACTAGAATTTCCACATGATTAAAATAACATAATAAAAAATTAAACTTACCACCAAGGAACAATTCTCTTTTCGGATTATCTATGTTCAAAAGCAGTTACCATGGAATCCAAAAAAAATACTCAATGGAATTCCATTATTTTATCTTGGAAGGGGATTACATAATCCCCACCTTTATAAAATTCTTTAGGCACATCAACTATGAATATCTAGTCTTGTATGATCTCAAGATTGATATTTCCAATCTTGGATAGCCTCACTTGATGAAGAAGTGGTGACCACTAAAATGAATCAATGAAAGGAAACAAATACAAATCTCATAAAAACCAATTATACAGAGGCTATTTTCTAAAACACCTCATTTATCAGCCGAGCAAGGAGACCTTTTTTAAGGTAACAATCAACTGTGTAGTTGATGAACCAATCCATTTATATGGTCCATCACAATATCAATATTTAGGGAGGAAAATTTCTACTCCACCCTTTTAGATGATATTCCCCAGAAGAAAGGATCTTTAAAATCTATAAATCATACATAGAGAGTTCACTATGCTTCAGGTGCACTCAATTTAAAATAATAACAAACCCCAAATAATCATATTACTCATTATCTAACCTAGATTAAATGAGGTTTTTTATTAATTAATACCACTATAAAAAAATTTATGAATATAGATTGGTGTGTTTTCCCAAAGGTGTTCCATAATAACTCAAGAGGGGTGAATTAAGTTTCTGAATACTTACCAAATTAAAACCTCCTGTTAAAAACTATTCTAGTACGTTCCTCTACATTCAATCATATATGTAGAAGAAAATAAATAAATTTAAAGAGCTATAAACAGTGAAGCTTTATAATTTTTTGGATATCCAAAAAATTCCCTTGGACTACTCAACTAATTATTGATTTCAGCTTACTGATTTTAAAAATCATGTCCTTTTCCTAGGGACCTTAACATCTAAGTGAAATCATCTCCAACTTGTCACAAACAAGTTAAAATATATTTTTCTACTAACACCCATTAATAGTCTAAATCATATCATTAATAAAATATAATAAAATTTAATAAAATTTTTATTGTTTAGGTTCAGGACTACAGTATTAGTAGTTGGCATTATATGAAGAAAAATTCTAGATATAGATATATTTCTGGAAAATGTAGAATTGAAATTTTATTTGAATAGTATTATATAGAATCTTGTATGTACAAAAATATTATTATTTCTTCTTACAGTTTTTAAAGAAAAAACCACAGAAGTAGATTATATGGTTTTGAAAAAATATTAACATCTCTTATATTTTTATTTTCATCTAAGTTCATCTCAAAAAATACTTCTCTTGAATTTATACTTATTATTCTGTAATTTTTTTAGAATATATACAATATCCACAATATTATAAACATTCTTTACCATGAGATCAATTTTCTGAGAATATATTAAAATAAAGGAAGTCTTTTAGTGAGGACATCAATTATCTTCTTTGTAGTTTTGAACTTCCTTAGAATTAGCATCTTGAAAGAACCCAATATTTATATATTTGAATATCTATAACTTCGATAAAATAGAATTAGGCATGGAATTATCCTATAAATTAGAAATGGTAGGAATCTCCTAAAAAATTATAAAAGTTTAAAAATATACAGATTCATAAGATTTAAGCTTTATGATACTTTTAAACTTCCATATCATAATAATTAAGATTTTATAGGGATTAATTGATTTCATATGACTTCAACGAATTCATGTCAATTATTTCCTTATATAATACTTCCAGTAGGATTTTATAACACTCTTATCTCAACATAATACTTTTTCCTTCTATGAATCTCTAGATAATATAACTTTCCTTGAGTCTAGCATATGACTTTTAAAAAACATAATATTTTTCCTAATAGGCATATGAAATTACTTCTTTCAAATAACTTTGGAATTTCAAATCACTTCATCCAAAGACATTAGTTCTAGTGTATGAATTCTAAAATTATGATTGGGTAAGATTTCATATCTTCAACAGAATAATTTAATAGCACTTTATATGGCTTCATACATAATGTTTGAATTACGACTTAGAAAAATTTATTCAACCAAAATAAATATAGATGATAAAAGAAAACAAGGAAATATATAAAATAGATTGGTATACTTCAAAATAAATAAATTAGTAAAAAATCATATTTTTTATGAGTATCAAAATATATAATTAAAAATTATATATTGAAACAACATTACTATGTCCAAAAATTACCACCTCTTTGATGATCACAAAATCATTTAAATTTAAAAATAAAAAATTATATATTTAAAAAATTTATATAAAATATTAGATAAATAATTATAATAGGAATAATCCACAATCTGGAATTAATTTAATATGTTTTTCCATTATATTATCCCCCTTTTGTAAAATCAAAATGAAATTAAAAATAGTTGATATAACATATTCATTATTGTACTTTGAAATAATAAACTGAGTGAATATAGTTGATAAAATGAATATGAATTTTGGCATAGATGTGGATAGTTTGATTAACATCGGATTTATAAAAATTCATCAAAAATAAAGTATATAAATAAAGATAATAGAAATAAGAATAAAAAAACTTACTTCGATTAAATAAGTGATAAAATAATTTCAAATATAATTTGAAATGCTATCAATAATGTAAAAAATATCTTAAAAAGATAAAAATATCTGTAATGACCCAACCCCATTTACCCATAGTCGGTGCCTTATTACATAACATTTTCATGACCATAAGGAAATCATGTCCCGAAAGACCGACCAGTTTAGTAATATTGGAAACAAGATTTATACATAAGTTCAACTTTATAACTTGAAAAGAAATACAACACTAATTAATTCTGTTAGAAACATCCAAGCCTCCTAGATTATGCCTGCAAGTCACTCATAAATAAATTCTTCATATCCTAGGAAAATGAAACATAAGAAAGGGGTGAGATAAAATGCTCAGCAAGGGTAAGAAATACAGTGGAAGATAACATAAATATTAAGCATGGTGAATAATTTAAAACACATGCCTTTACCAATAATAAACGTGCACACTTTTATAGAAGGAATATGAGCTGAGTAAATAATGTCTTAATAAAACATAATCATGGGTATTCTACAAGTCGAATGACCACATGAACCATTAATATTATTTTCATAATGAGGGAATGTATAATGCCAAACATTCTGAAACATTTTGTCAAGGCCTCAGCCAAGATGTCTAAATACGATTAAGGCCTCGGACAAAACCACATATCAAATTGGGAAAATCCTCATCCAATTCCATGTCTAGTTTTTTATGAGACCTACCGATTCATCGAGGAGCTATAGCGGGCTCCACCCATAACTTACTAAGTCCAATATATTCCTCATATGAAACGGTTGAAATATAGCATAAACATTCGTATAAAAACTAGCATATGAAATGTCAATACTTTAACCATAAACCATGAATGGTATAAGAATAACATATCCATAGTCAAACATATCACAAAAACTTAAATAAAACATGGATGATTTGTATCATAATGAATTGAATTCAAAAAAGTATAAAATCCATCAAAGGATGTTGACATAGATGAAATTAAAACTATTAGAGAGAAATATATCTTTCTTTTTTTGAAATCGTTTAAAGTTACATAATTATGAAAGAAAACACTTATTTTGAAAATATTCTTATGATATTGTAAGTGAAGTTTAGATGATGTTATAATGGTGGAGAATAACCCCACCCGCCGTATAAGTTAAAAAGGACATTCTTACATTAATTTTGTCCAAAAGGTCGTAAAGTACTTTGTTTGGATAACGACTGAGAGATTCCTTTCAAAACATATAAGTTAAAATAATGGTATAAATGACTTTAACCCATTGTCTTGTAAATAGTAAAAATGTTATGAAATACATTTTTAAGAAACATTGATCTAGATGATAAATAGGTCCCATTAGATACTTACGTAAAAATAACCTTGGATAATAAATAGATTGTAGAATTAACCCTTACCTTGTACTTTTCCTTGGTTGAGGGTATGTTAAACTCTTGTATAATAGTTAAATCATTGTTATCAAATTATACAAGAACCATATACATAAATATGATATCATATATGATCTTCTAATATTGCTTTGTTAATAATATTTTAGTATTATCTTCCTTTCGGGTGTTAACTGATTCGTTTTTTTATATGCTTTGTTAAATAAGTATTGTTTGTTATGGATAGGATGTATCTTATTCATATTAATCATGATATTAAGTCTTTAAACATTATTCTCAATCATCAAATGATCATTAGTCTTTAATGGATACAATGGGGAATGAATCTCATCATGTTCGTAGAGATGGTAATATGTACGTACGTATGAGTGACAATATCATTATTTTGATATTAAAATTGTATATAATTGGATGGTATATCATATATACATAATAATTATCATGTTATATTTATTATTTACATAAATCATACATCATTATTATACCCATCTAAATAATAATGTATTGAATAACAACTAAACCACGACGTGGAGATGGTAAGTCGTACGTACACACATATTGTGACATGTCACTCAAGGATGGATAGAATAATGAATATGGTTGTAACATATTTATAATAACATCACAGTATATATAATATACTAGTGTTATTATTTTATAATGGAAACAACAAGTAAAGAAGAATTGGAAAAGGATAAATCTTGAAAGAGGTGATGAAATATTTACCTCCTCTTCGGGTGCTTCTTTTTTACTTGATCAAAAGGGCTCTTTAGGATGGATTTATGACTAAAATAAGGCATATAAGATGAATTGAGGATAGTTGAGAGGATATTTGGGTAGGGTTTGGCCGAGCCAAATGGTTTTGAAGGTGTGAATTTGAGAGAAGGGGGAGTGCACTTTTATAAGAGGGGTGAGGGGAACCTTAGGAAAAGATTGAAATATTATTTTATAATAAAATTATTTTCAGTTTCTAATGCCTCAACAATGATTCATTTCGAGGATAAGGTAGGTATGGGTCGAAAACCACTCAACCAATTGGTTTTATACAGGTTTGAGTCACTAGATTATCCTTATCTTTTATATTTAACTCTTAGTTAATTAGTTTTACATTTACCATGTCTCTTTGTATTTTTATATTATATGGTTAATAAACTTACTATAATCTTACAAGCGAATCCCAAGTGGTTCATTAATGACATATATAATAGTATTTAAGACCTTTGGCCGAAAAGTATATTTTTAGGAGTATAATACCAATTAATAATATAATATTTGTTTTAAAAACTCTTTTATGTCAATTTTGAAACTATTTGGTATTTTGTTTTTTTAATTCATAACAGCATTATTACTTAGAAAAAAATCATTTAATCAACCCTAACATGTCATATTAAGCTATAAAATTAGTGGAATTCATAAAAAGTCTCAAATTACATTTATTTGGGTATTTATAATATCAATTATTTTCATATTTCATTAATAAGGTAATTACTGAATCATCATTGTGTCATAAATAAATAAATTTGTTTAATGTATAAAAATTATAAATAAAATACGATTATGTAGGAAATATTTTTATCTTTATAATGAATATTTATAGTCTAATTTATCTTTTCTGTAACTCTATATTAAAAATGTTTTATTTGTTAAACATTGAATTTAACACTTTTAACTCTTCTTTAAATTAAATAATTATAAATGTCCTAATCTAATCCAAGTGGGCCTAAAAGAACATATTTTATTCCTAAGGTTGTTTTTGAAAAAATTACACTTATATAATAAAAAAATGAAGTCCACATTGAAAAATAAAATTTATAAAATTTCAAAAAGTGGGTATTACTATTCATAACGACTAGTTTGATTGGTCATGGTGTGTTAGAATCTCGATTGTTTTTGGTAAAATTACACTTATATAATAAAAAAATGAAGTCCACATTGAAAAATAAAATTTATAAAATTTCAAAAAGTGGGTATTACTATTCATAACGGCTAGTTTGATTGGTCATGGTGTGTTAGAATCTTGAAGTTGCATACAATCCAAGGCATTGCATTATTCAAAGGGAAACATATTGTAGAAGCTTGGGGTGTTACATTCTCCCCTCCTTCAAATGATTTTATCCTTGAAATTTCTAGAATAAAATTGCATAAAAAGATTCAGGTGGTTCTACATCATAAGTTCCTCGGGTTCCCACATTGCCTCTTATATTTTATGGTTTCTCCATAGAACTTTTACCAGACGAGTTGTCCGGTTTCTCAATACTTGTTCTCTTGTATCAAAAATATTGACAGTACCTTTGTAATAAGACAGATCAGGTTCAAGTTCTAATTTCTCATAGGTGAGGAAATGCATTGGTTCAGGCATGTATTTTTTCAAGATTGATACGTGGAACACATCATGAACTTTGGAGAGACTTGGAGGCATTTCCAAATAGTAAGCTACAGCCCCAATTCGTTCTAGAATTTCTAAAGGTCTGATGTACCTGGGAGTTAATTTACACTTCTTACCGAATCGTATAACTCCCTTCGATGGAGATACCTTCAAGAAAACATTATCTCCTACCTGAAATTCCAAATCCTTCCTTTGGTTATCGGCATAGCTCTTCTGCCTACACTCAGCTACTTTGATGTGGGTTTGGATAACCTTTACCTTCGTCATCGTTTCCTCCAAAAGTTCTGGGCCTATGAGTTTTTTACCAACATCATCCCAATAGGTTGGTGTGTGACATCTCTTTTCATAAAATGCTTCATATAGTACCATCTGAATACTTGAATGGAAGCCATTGTTATAGGAAAATTATACCTGAGGTATATATTGATCCCACATACCTTGAAAGTCAAGTGAGCAAGATCTCAACATGTCTTCTAAGGTCTGAATAGTCTGTTCTAGTTGTCCATCAGTTTGATGGTGGTAGGTAGTGCTCAAATGAAGTTCAGTATCCAGGGTTTTCTAACGACTTTTCCAGAACCTTGATGTAAAACGTGGATCACGATCAGAAACAATTGATAGGGATACTCCATAAAGTCTTATAACTTCATTAATATACAATCTTTCTAAACTTTCAAGTGGTAAATCTTCTCTTATAAAAATAAAATGTTCTGACTTGGTAAGACGATCAACAATGACCCATATTGCATCATTCCTTCTAGGAGTCTTTGGTAGTCCCATGAAAACGTCCTTCGTAAACTTATCCCATTTCTACTCAGGTATGAGAAGAGGTTTCATGACTCCTCCAGGTTGTTGCCTTCCAGATTTCACTTGTTAACAAACCATACATATTGACACAAAATTATCAATCTTCCTCTTCATGTTTTCCCACCAAAAATGTTCCTTCAAATATCTATATATCTTAGTGCTACCAAGGTGTATAGAGAAATTGGAGCTATGAACATCATCTAACAATTCCCTTTTCAGATCAGGTATATTGGTAACACAAAGTCTCTTCCCAAATTTCAAAATACCATCTTCATATACGAAGTCGATCAATATCCAATCGTTCACAAATTTAATCATATTTTTAAATTCCTCATCATCATCCTGAGAACTTTTTATCCTTTCTAGTAAATATTGTTTGGAAACTATTTGAAAAAGCATTGATGTTTCACCTTCCATGGTTATTCCCATATCTATCTTTACTAGATCCATGAAAATAGGATCCCTTTCAACTCTCATCTTGTTCAAAACTCCATGATCCTTTATGGTAAATGCATCTTCCACCTTATTTGCCTTCCCCAAGTGGTAGTGTATCGTGTAATCATAATCCTTGATTAGTTCAAGACATCTCCTTTGCCTCATGTTGAGTTCCTTCTGAGAGAAAATATACTTCAAACTCTTATGATCTGTATAAATCTCACATTTTTCACCATAGAGATAGTGTCTCCAAATATTCAATGAAAATATTACAGCTGCTAACTCAAGATCATGAGTATGATAGATTTTCTCATAAATTTTTAGCTGTCGTGATGCATAGGAAATAACTCTATCATTTTGCATAAGGACACAACCAATTCCTTTCTTTGAGGCATCACTATAAATAACAAACCCATCATTCCCTGATGGTAGAGTCAAGATAGGAGCATTGACTAATCTTATCTTCATTTCTTCGAAACATTCTTCACACTCTTTTTTCCAAACAAATTTACCCCTTTACGTGTGATATTTGTTATTGGGTTAGCCAATCGGGTAAAATTTTGGAGGAAATGTCAATAATAACCTTCTAAACTAATAAAACTGTGTACCTCAGTTATACTCATTGGTGCTATCCATTATTGTATTTCCTTTGTCTTAGAAGGTTCAATATAGATTCCATCCTTAGAGACAATATGACCAAGAAAATAAATCTCCAAAAGCCATAATTCACCCTTTCTAAACTTCCCATACAATTCATTTCTTCTAAGGGTTTTCAGAATGGTGCATAAGTGATTTTCATGATCTTCATAGCTTTTGGGGTATACCAATATATCATCAATAAATTCCACTACAAAGTCATCATGATATTCCTTGAAATCTATATTCATTAGATCCATGAAGACAGAGGGTGCATTAGTCAGCCCAAAAGGCATTATTGTAAACTTGTAATGCCCGTACCTAGTTCAAAATGCTGTTTTTGGAATGTCTTCCTTCTTCACACACAACTGATGATATCCAGATCAAATGTCAATCTTTGAAAAATATTGAGCTCCATGAAGTTGGTTGAATAAATCATCAATGAGAGTTAGGGGATACTTGTTCTTTATTGTTACAACATTGATCTCCCTGTAGTCAATGCACAACCTCATAGATCCATCTTTCTTCTTAACAAAAAGAACAAGGGATCCCCATAGAGAAACACTAGGGTGAATAAATCCTGTATTACTCAATTCCTCTAGTGGTTTCTTTAATTCCACTAATTCCACAGTGGTCATTCTATAAGAGGTCTTCAATATGGGCCTTGAACCAGGAATTAAATCAATGAAAAACTCAATTTCTCATTCTGGAGGATGTCCAGGTAAATCATCTGGAAACACATCAAAATATTATTTCACAATAGGTACATCCTATATTAGAACATTACTTTCCTCACCCATAGTTATTGCATTCTCATCCTCCCCAATAATTTAATTTAGTTGATCTACTGGGGGTGGACCTAGATAAGAATTATGTGGTGACATTTCTGCTCAAAAGATAATGTACTCCTTATCACATCAAGCATTGTAATGTCATTATTCTTATAATAAATTTTTATATCATGGTCTGAAATCCAATACATTCCAAGGATTATATCAAATTCAGTCATGGGCATGATAATGCGATCATCAAATAAAGAACATTTATATGACCTAATGGGAACTGATTTACAAAACCTTGTTGTAATTATACTTCCCTTAAGAGTTTTGACTGACAACTCCCTTGTTAAATAAAATTGGAAATACCTAATTTTCTTAGAAAACTGGGAAGATATGAAATAATGAGATGATCTAGAATAAAATAAATCATTGTCTAAACTTGAGGAAACTATTAAATTACCTACCACCATGTCTTTCTAAGCTTCAACCTCAGCAGTAGTGATCGCATAAGCTTGGACTTGATCCCTTGGCCTTTTTTGAGGTAAGTTTCCCTGATGCTTAATATATTAATTTTCATAATGTCCAATATTTATACAATTATAACATTGAACATTGGTAGTGTCTTTATTTCCTTTAAAATCACCAGCAAGATGGCCTTTTTGTCCACATTTGTAGGATACTCCTTTTCCTTTTAAACAGGAACCAGGGTGCTTCCTTCCACAATTATCATAGGTTGGAAATTCAATTCTTCCCTTATTCCCTGTTTCCTTATTTCCTTTCCTAGAGGGTTTACCAAATCTCTTCTCCTCTTGATTTTCTTTAAATTCATAAGATTTAGAGAATTATTTTTCTCTCTTGATATCACACGAGACAATACCTTCATATGATAAGAAGGATTGTGTTACTAATGCTCGGTGGAGAAATGGTTTTAACCCATCCAAGAAATAGGCAATATTACTTCTTGGGTTACATATATAATCTGCAGCATGCCTTGATAACCTTGTAGAGTTAGCTTCATACTTTGCGACATTCTCATCCTCTTTTTTCCTCAGACTCAGAAATTTCCCTTCCATAACCACTCGATGGACACGAGGAGAGTATTTTTCTAAGAAAAGCGCATTAAACTCCCTCCAATCCATATTTGATACTTCTTCATCTTCCTTTGTTTTTTTAATCAATGAACACCATTGATCTGCATCTCATATGTGGCGATAAACTGCCATGACAACTTTTTCCCTTTCGTTACTCCTTAAAGCATGAAATATTTTCTCTAAGGAACTTATCTATTGATCAGTTACTAATGGATTTGTACTCCCATTGAATGTTGGTGGTTTTGGCTCATGAAGCAGTCTAACATTGATCCTCCACATTGCGGATCAGGGTGCTCCAAACGGGTAAGTTTATTATTCATAACCTGACTGAGTTGTCCCGGTATGGTGATAAGCTGATCAGCACCAATTGTATCACCAACTCCACTATAATTATCTTGAGTAAGAGGGAAATAACTACATGGATTACGTGCGTTGATACGGTTTCCATTCCTTACACTATGTGACACTTCTAAACAATGGCATACACTATATTAGTTTATGAATCGCAATACATAAATCCAAAATTGTAAAACACTTAACCTAAATTGAACAGTTTATGGATATAATACATAATCATAAAAAATGATTTCTTTGAGGAGGTATATACTCATAAATCTTTCATAATGGTTTGTAAAGAAAATGTGCATTATCCTAAGCATATCCCCTGGGAGTATCGTAACCAAGAGTGTAGCAAGACCCATTGTCATGTACCAGGATACCCCGGGTCAAGAACAAAACTCCTTATCAGAGTTTTCACTCCTAGGTACATCTGTGCTAGAGCTGCCTCTAACTGCTCTTATCCAGTCAGGGATGTATTTATTGAAAAATACACAAAATCTCTACATTACCAATATTCTAGGATGTTTATCTATACTAATCCTCAAAGACTATCATAGTGTAATGTGCTATAATTAGAGTTTATCTAAATCTAGATTCCAAGGTTATTACTAAACTTCCTCTGATACCAATTGTAATTCCCCGACCCCAATTACCCAGATTCGGTGTATTATTAAATAATATTGGAATGATCACAAGGAAATCATATACCAAAAGACCGATCAGTTTAGTATTATTGGAAACAAGATTAATACATAAGTTCAACTTTACAACTTGAAAAGAAATACAACACTAATTTATTTCGTTAGAAACATCAAAGCATCATAGATTATGACAGCATGTCACTCATAACTAACTTCTTCATATCCTGGGAAAATGAAACATAAGAAAGAGGTGAGCTCAAACACTCAGTAAGGGTAAGCAATACAGCAGAAGATAACATAAATATTAAGCATGTTGATTAATTTAAAACACATTCCATTACCAATAATAAACATGAACACTTTTATGGTAGGAATATGAGCTGAGTAAATAATGCCATAATAAAACATAATCATGGCTATTCTACTATTCTAATGACCACATGAACCATTAATATTATTTTTAAAATGAAGGAATGTATAATGCCGGACATTCTAAAACATTTTGTCAAGGCCTCGACCAATATGTCTAAAAATGATTAAGGGCTCGGACAAAACCATATATCAAATTTGGAAAGGCCTCAGCCAATTCCATGTATAGTTGACTCATGAGACCTAGCAATGCATCGAGGAGCTATAGAGGACTCCACCCATCACTTACTAAGTACAATACATTTCTCATATGAAAAGGTTGAAATATAACACAGACATTCATATTAAAACTAGAAAATGAAATGTCAATACTTTAACCATAAACCATGAATGGTATAAAAATAACACATCCACAGTCAAACATATCACAAAACCTTGAATACAATATGGAAGATTTGTATCATAATGAATTGACTTCAAAAAAGTATAAAATCCATCAAAGGATGTTGACATATATGAAATCAAAACTATTATAGAGAAATATCTCTATCTTTTTTTGAAATCATTTAAAGTTACATAATTATGAAAGAAAAAAATAATTTTGAAAATATTCTTATATATTTGTAAGGGAAGTTTCGATGATTTTATAACGACAGAAAATAAACGCACCCGCCGTATAAGTTAAAAAGGACATTCTTACCTTCATTTTGTCGAAAAGGTCATAAAGTACTTTGTTTGGAAAACGACTGAAATATTCCATTCAAAACATATAAGTTAAAAAAAGGGTATAAATTAATTAAACCCATGGTCTAGTAAATAGTAAAAATGTTTTTAAATACATTTTTAAGAAACATGGATGTGGATGATAAAGAGGTCCTAGTAGATACTTACGTAAAAAGAACCTCAGATAATAAAGAGATTGTAGAATTAACCCTTAACTTGTACTTTTCCTTGTTCGAGGGTAAGTTAACATCCTATATAATAGTTAAATAATTGATATTAAATTATAAAATAACCATATACATAAATATGATATCATATATGATCTTCTAATATTGCTTTGTTAATAATATTTTAGTATTATCATCGTTTTGGGTGTTAACTGATTCATTTTACTTTATATGATTGATTACGTAAGTAGTGTTTGTTATGTATAGGATGTATCTTATTCATATTAATAATTATATTAAGTCTTTAAACATTATTTTTAATCATCAAATGAAAATTAGTCTCGAATGGATACAATGGGGATTGAATCACATCGTGTTTGTGGAGACGGTAATCCGTACGTACGCATGAGTGACAATACCATTCTTTTGATATTAAAATTTTATATAATTGGATGTTATATCATATATAATGAATCATTATAATATTATATTTATTATTTATATCAATCATAAATCATTATTATACCCATCCAAATAATAATGTATTGAATAACAACTACACCACGACGTGGAGAGGACAAGTCGTACGTACGTACGTATGGTGACATGTCATTCAAAGGATGGATAGAATAATGAATATTGTTACACCATAATTATAATAACATCATAGTATATAGATGATATAGGAGTTATTATTTTATAATGGAAACGAAAATTAAAGAAGAAGTGGAAAAAGAAAAAACTTGAAAGAGGTGATGAAATATTTACCTCTTCTTTGGGTTCTTCCTTTTGATTTGATCAAAATGGATCCTTAGGATGGCTTTATTACTAAATTAAGGCCTCTAGGATAAAGGTATGACAGTTTAGAGGATATTTGGGTTGGGTTTGGCCGATCCAAATGGCTTTGAAGGTGTGAATTTTAGAGAAGGGGGAGTGCCCTTTTATAAGAGGGGTGGTGGGCAACTTAGGAAAAGATTGAAATATTATTTTATAATAAAATAATTTTCGGTTTCTAATGGATCCAAAATTATTTATTTTTGCGTTAAGGTATTTATTGGTCTAAAACCACTCAAACAATAGGTTTTAGATAGGTTTGAGTCACTCGATTAACCTTATCTTTTAGATTTAACTCTTAGTTAATTAGTTTGAAATTTACCATGTGTCTTTGTTTTTTATATTATATAGTTAATAAACTTATTGTAAAATTCAAAAATAACCCCAAGTGGTTCGTTAATGACATATATAATAGTATTTAAGACCTTTGGCCGAAAAATATTTTTTTAGGAATATAATACCAATTAATAATATAATATTTGTTTAAAAAACTCTTCTATGTCAATTTTGACACTATTTGGTATTTTTTTTCTTAAATTCATAACAGCATTATTACATAGAAAAAATTCATTTAATTAACCCTAACATGTCATATTAACCTATAAAACTAGTTTAATTCATAAAAAGTGTCAAATTACATTTATTTGGTTATTTATAATATCAATTATTTTTATATTTCATTAATAAGGTAATTACTCCATCATCATTGTGTCATAAATAAATTAATTTATTTAAGGTCTGAAAATTATAAATAAAATACAATTATTTAGGAAATATTTTTATCTTTATAATGAATATTTAGAGTCTAATTTATCTTATTCGTAACTCTATATTAAAAATGTTTTTGTTATTAAACTTTGAATTTAACACTTTTAACTCTTCTTTGAATTAAATAATAATAAATATCCTAATCTAATCCAATTAGACCTAAAGGAATATATTTTTTCTTAAGGTTGTTTTTTCTCGAATTAATCTTATCCAATATAATTAGGACATGTGTTAGGGTAATAATAATATCATTTTTACCCTTAATTAGCAAATTTACTTTTAAGCGTGGTAAATAAAAGTCAAAAGTTACTATTCAAAAAATTATTTTTATCTTATTGAACAAAATTTTACTTACTGATATCAACCATGTCTCATGGATTTTTGAAATTCAATTCATAGAAGTGGTAAAATTAAGTTTTAGGAAAATTTGCAATTTCTCCTAAGAGGTGGGTAAAAGACGGTAAAAAGTTCAATAAATTTTTTATAAATCTAAAATTATTATAAAATAACTCCAATAAATTACATTGAACTTATATAGGTATTATGTATCTATTTTTTACCTAAAAAATTTAAATAAAATAAAAAATTATTCAAATAAAAAGTCAGTTTTAAACTATAACTGAGTGTTTTTCAGTATTCATCAAAAACTGAAAGTTTTCAGAAAAATACAAAAAATTCAACATAAGATAATTTCAATATTCTAAATCCAAAAAATAAAGACCATTTTGAAAAATAAAATTTATAAAATTTCAAAAAGTGGGTATTACTATTCATAACAGCTGGTTTGATTGGTCACGCTGTGTTAGAATCTCAAAGTTACGTACAATGAAAGCTATTGCATTATTCAAAGGGAAACGTACCGTAGAAGCCTGTGGTGTTACAATATCAATCTTTTGGATTTGGGAGTGTTTTGAATGAACTTTCATGTTTAGAGTTTGGTTGGGTTTTAGGAATGGTAGGTCCTAGTTTAAAGTTCCCTATGTTTAGTTAATATTGATATTTTTCATATCCAGATACCTTATGCCCAGTGGTGTCTTTCCTAGTTTTACTCAACATTGACATAGTGTCATCATGGATTTTATTT
The DNA here is from genome assembly GCA_963277665.1 of Viscum album. Taxonomy (NCBI): domain Eukaryota; kingdom Viridiplantae; phylum Streptophyta; class Magnoliopsida; order Santalales; family Viscaceae; genus Viscum; species Viscum album. The sequence goes on from OY728149.1 coordinate 160,200,174, forward strand.
TCTCTTTGGCCATAAAATTTAACATTAACTAATAAAGGAAATATGACTCTAAAAAAAATTTCTCAGTGTAGAAAAAATTCTGTTTTAGAAGAATCCATTTTCTTAGTATTTTTTTCTTGAATTGATGGTGGAGGAGGAAACAACTTTGTGAACCTTTTCATGGTATAAAAAAATCATATCATATCTTCGGCTTCTTCGTACTATGATTTGAAACAAATCTTTTCCATACACATATATTTAAGGAACAAGGGAGTCTTCAAGGTAATCTAGAAAAGTAGTAGATCATTGTTTAATTAAATATCAAAAATATCCATTCATCATAGAAAATTCAGTGTTCATGACTCTTTTAATACCTTAAAATCTTCAATTCAGAATTATAATACCTTAATAGAAGTGATTCATCTTATTAAGAAACATCCTAAAAACTAGACCTGATTATTTTGGAATAACTTGTTGATTAGTAGAAAATATTAAAAAGAGATATAGAGAGGGAGATAATTTTACCTTATAAAAAATAATATCATTTCCTTAAGAATATTCCCTTCAAAACTCAGCCCCTTCATCAATAGAGTGATCAGAGTTTGACTAAAATTCGAAAATAAAATCTTCTTGATTCCATAAAATATCCTTACTTTTTTTATAAAATGTTCTCAATTTATCATTAATAGGATCCTTACACTATTTAAACTTCCTAAAAATAATTTCATATTGTTTAATAATGTCAAAAAAGTTTTCCATTCAATGATCTAAAAGTATCCTCAGCATAAGTTTCAACATCAAACAAAGATCTTATAGGACTATTATGAACTTTTCTGTTATCAGCCTCAGAATCATGAATTTTAGTAGATAAACTCCTTTTATACTCTTTAAGAGTATATATTGAAATTGAGACACTCTTTTAGCATTAAACTATTGCACTAATTATACTAAAATCATATGAGAGAATCTTTATTTCAACTTCTACTGATTGGATTTTTCTTACAACATAATTGGAAACATCTAACTAAACTGGTTGATTATGTTTAAATTTCTTAACAAATTCAAACTACACATTCATCATTTTCTTGATCATATAAAAATTAGACTTTAATTATTTTCAAACAACTATTTTTTCCTCTAAAACTGTGGATGGCATGTCAGATTGAAATAAGAAAAGGTTTCTTATCATTTTAGATTTAGCTTTTATTGTATCTTTTAGCACATCATGATTGGATTTAGAGACTAAATTTCCCTTTTTATATTTCAACACTTCTTTTAATTACTTATGATCAAATTTTTAAATAACAGTCTTCCATATAAAAATTTCAAATTCATTGAATACATCAGTAAAAAATTTTATAAAATTATATTAAAAACCTGAAATTCTTTCATCTCTATCTAATAAAGGCATTTTATCTCCTTTTTTATCACCAATATGTCAAGGGATTTCCTTAGATTCTACTTTTCTATTATTTGTAATCATAGGTATCTCATCATTTCCAATTATTGATTCATCAATATTTTCTTCCATATACTCAAGAGGATCTACCTAAGTCTCCTAATGAGACTCCCCATCTCCGACTCCTTCAACATTTAGTATCTTCTCATCAATAGGTCCAACTTTTTGACACTCCAAGCATTGTATCAGCTACATTTCCTTCAATTAAAACATATGAAGAATATTCAGATTCTTTAACTGGGGCATGTACTATAGTGTATCTATCACCTTTAGTTCTGTAACCATCATAAACAACAACTCTATGGGCTATATTATTTATAAAAACTACATTTTTCTCTGCATGAGACACTTTAGTTCAAACTTATTATATAAGAAATATATCCTTATTTGTATTTCTAACCCGAAAAACTTCATTATATGTATCATCTATTGATATTTGTACCATAATATTTACACCATCAACACTCTAAAATTGATTTTAAACTTCTATTGGATGCTCCCCCTTGGATGGAGGTGATTTATCTCCATCACCTCCATTAGAAGCTTTAACCACTTTTTTACCACAATGTTATTAAGGGAATAATTCCATTATAGCTTAATGTTCCTTATATTTTTAGTTGAGAAACTAGGATTCCATTGGAACTTACCATCCTTGATTTCACTTAGCTATAGTCTTTCATCTCAAAAATTAAGTTCAAAATCCTTTCATAGGGATTAAAAGTGATCTTATTATTTCTTTGAATACAAGGATATATGTTTTTCATCATTTATATCAGAAGGTATTCTTTTTTCTAAATCAATAGAAAATATATCATATTAATTTCTTATAAAGAGTAATTTCTTGAATTCTCTATTCCTCTAGTCTATTTCAATTGGAATGAACAATTATAGAACCTTTTCACTAGGTTATAATTCATTTTGAAACTTCTTCCCAATAACCAAACATCCAATCCTCAAATCCATGTTCTATAACAGCCTAATATCAGCATAATTTTTTAATCAATGACTAAATATGTATCTTAATTCTTAAAAGAAGTTGTGATCTTCATTTATTTCAACAAAAGAAATTGTAGTATCCCTTATAATTAATTTTTACATCATAATATCTTTTCGTTAAGAAAAAGTAAATATGAAATTTCCATAAAACTCACAGGACTCCTTATTATACATAACTCTATACCTAGTTTCTTTAAAAATGAATTCCCAACATTGAAAACGTAACAGAATTTTTAAGATAAGGTTCTTATGATTCAACCAAAAGAATTTGATTAATTTAACAATTGAAAAAAAAATACTTTGAACTATCATACCTGTATTTCTTCAAACTCTCAGATGGTCTAGTATCTAACCTCTTATAATTTACCATACAGTAGTTGGTTGAAAGTTTAAGGTTTGAAAGACTAGGGTTTGAAGGATTTTTAATCAAGTGAGAGAATATTTCATGGTTTGTAGAATGTTGGTTCGACACAAATATCAATATAATTTCATAAAATTAAATTTGCTTCCACTTCCAATGACATGGAAAATTAAACAAAATAAATAAATATAAATTTTAAAATAATTAAAACTACATAACCCACACATATAGATATTTAAGTAAGATATAGTGGAAATTAAAAATATTTATATAATAAATATTAATTTAAAATCAAATAATCCAAATTCACTTGTAATAAGATCTCAATGTTCATCTTGTAAGGGCTTAGTAAATATGTCTGGTAATTAATTTTCAGTATTAATAAATTCAATATAGATATCTTCTTTTTATTTTGAACTCTCAATCGGTGATATCATAAATTAATAAAAAAAATGTTGAATGGATTATTTGATTCATAGAAATGTTTATAGCACTAGTGTTATCACATTTTATAGGTATATGATTAAAATTAAATACAAATTTAATCAGGGTGTGATTGATCTATAATTCATGTGTATAAGAACCATCAGCTACAATAAATAAAACTTTAGTGGTTGATAATGCAATATAATTTTTCTTTTTACTATATGAACAAACTAATGATTTACCTAAAAAGTGGTAGGTTCCTTGGGTAATCTTTCTATCTAGTATACACCCTCTGAAGTTAGTATTATAATCTACTATATATACTAAAGCTAGGTACCTCCACTGCCGCGTGTCCTCTTCTCCATGATCCACATCACTCATATGTTTCGATCCCATCACATTCACTCTTTCTCAACCCCTCCTCGCGATGAGCCTCAGCTCGTATTAGGGTTCACTTCCTCAACTCCCTCCCTGACTCCCCTCTCCTACCATGCCTCCACCTTGATTTCCCTCTACCTCTACGAACCCCTCTATAATCTATCCCCCTCTTGACACCACCTCTCATACTTGACTCCCTCCTCAACCCCTCTCGACACCACCTCCCGCCCCACATCCCTCCTTGACTCCCCTCTTTAGAATCATCTCTACCTATGCCTTGCCTCTACCTTCGCCTCCGACCTCCTCTGCAAATAACAACTCTGCCTCCATATCCTTTCACTCTGGATGCTCTAGCATTGGTTTCTCCACATATCGATCCTCCTCGGCCTCATCCACCTCTAACTACTCCAGCTCTTCGTAGTGTTCCTCTGGTTCTTCACGCTCTGCCTATTAGGGTTCATAATAATATTCGTCTCCTCTGAGCTATAATTCCCACAACAACTCTAATTGTTTCTTCGTCTATATTCCTATGCCTTATAGAGATCTCATCAACCAATCAACATTTTCCCTAACCCCAAATTCATAATGATATTGTCTTCTTTATAACCTCTCTCTAGAAATTTTCTATCATTTTATTTTTTTAATCTCAATCAATTCATATGAAATTCACAGCCTGTAATACAATATAGTTATTCGCAATAAGTGATTACTCAAACTTTTCTAGATTTTTTTATTTCTCTCCAAGATATAGTATATCCAGTTTCATATGAGTTTTTCATACTTTATGACACTATATATCCTATTCCAATTCACCAATTACTACATATAATTCTATTACTGAACAAGTCTTTCTCAATTAAATTGAAATTTGCTGGGTGAAATTTTCTCAACCAATTTGCAGGCTGTAATACTGTGCTTAAACCCTAGGTATCAAGCACTTTTTATTATATATATTTGTTTCAATTGTTTTATGTTATTATCACTATTATTATTTGTAATATTTTTTCTCATATTATAAGGGTTTTTTATTTCATTTTTAATTCTATTAAATAAAAATTCAATTTTTTCTAAGTTATATCATTTTATCAAATTAGTAATAGAATTATTTCAACTCCAACTATATATATATAGTTTCTCATCATTACTTCATTGTATATAATATCATTTCTTTAGCTTAATTATATGTTTTTGTAAATATATTAAATTATATATGAAATTTAATTATATGTTTTTATATTTTACTTCATGTGGTATTTTATCCAAAATGTAATTTGTTACCTTTGCACCCCCCATTCTAGATTTCTATCTCACTATTGTTTCGTTATTTGATGCATGTCCAACCAAATTCATTGTTATTTATGATCTCTACAATGATTCTACATTATATGAACATTATAATAGTGCCTACTGAGATTTCATGTCTTCTTTGATTCATGTTTCTTTATCACCATATCTATTTTTTTGGATGACATGGTAACAACGATTCAAGGTAATTTTCTTCACTATTTTATTTTCCATTAAAATAATGTTTCATTTATTATTTTTTGTTCTCCATCAATATTTTTATATATATTATTTATAATTACTTATTTTTTCTTAATATTTTTTAATTGATAGTGTTTAACGTAATTTTATTAATATTATTTCATCTTCTACAAAATCTATGACATGCACTTTTGGATGTATATATTTGCTTCAACTATTGTTTTTTATGACTACTATTATTTTTAACAATATTTTCTCACATTATCAGGATTTTTATTACATTTAAAATTTTATTACATAAAAATTATCTCTTTTATGGGTTATTTTATATTTAAAAAATTACAAATACCGTTTAATAAATCATGCTATATATATTGTTTCTCGTCATTCCTTTATTGTATATACTACCTTTATTTGAGAATAATGATCTTTGTTGGCTTATATTTTTTTGAGGAATTTAACATCTCATGTAGTATTTCACATACAATTGTTATGGTCATAATGTATTTTCTTGCATTTTTGAACTTAAAAAACAATGTTATAGTTGTTTATCGATGACATGTTCTTTTTGTCCTGGATAATTTGTAATGTTATTAAACATTCTATGAAATTTAATTATATGGTTTTTTATTTTGATTTATATGTTTCTTTATCTAAAATTTAATGTGTTACCTTGATAACACTAAATAATAATAATGATATTAAACACATAACAAACATAATTACTAACCTAAAGGATCTCCAGACAAGCAAAACCACTTGAACAATTTTCACCTTAAATTGCAGTATTTTTAATTTTCTATTGTATTACATTTTTATAATGGAGTTGCAAGTTCGTGGAAATGATGTTTCAAGGTATCTTAATCATATCTACCTATTGAATCCAAAACCACCGGTGATTTTTTCAGGTTACAATTTGACCAAAATTTTGAAATAATTATTATTTTGTTGAAGTATATTCTCATGGAAGACTATCTATTAATTCATATATCATAGAATGCTTCAAATTAATGGTTTATATAATCACACTTAGTTGAATCTACATTTGACTAACTTGGAAAACAGGTTGGATAGTGCTTATTTACTTGATTGTCAGGTTGGTCCGAGATGAATATAAAGTCATTTTTTGTAATGTATATTTGTTTCAATTGTTGTATGTTATTATGACTATTATTATTTGTAATATTGTTTTCACATATTATTAGGGTTTTTTATTTCATGTTCAATTTCATTGAATAAAATTTCATTTTCTTCTAGGTTATATCATTTCAACAAATTACTAATAGGATTGTTTCAACTCCTGATATGTATATATATAGTTTCTCATCATTCCTTCGTTGTATATAATATCATTCCTTGAGCTTAATTATATGTTTTTTAAATATATTAAATTCTCTATGAAATTTAATTATATGTTTTTATATTTTAATTCATTGTTATTTTATTCAGAAATATAATGTGTTACCTTTACACCACACATTATAGATTTCTATCTCACTATTGTTTCATTATTTGATGCATGTCATACCAAATAAATTGTTATTCATGATCTCTACATTGATTCTACATTACATGATCATTGTAATAGTGCCTAATGAGCTTTCATGTCTTCTTTGATTGAGGTTTCTTTATCACCATATCCATTTTTTTGAATGACATGGTAACAACGATTCAAGGTAATTTTTTCTCACTATTTCATTTTCCATTAAAATAATGTTTCATTTATTATTTTTTGTTCTTCATCAATATTTATTTTATATATTATTTATAATTACTTTTTTTCTTAATATTTTTTCTCAATAGTGAACGTAATTTTCTCACTATTGTTGCATCTTTTACAAAATTAGTGTCATGTAGTTTTTGTTATATATATTTGCTTCAACTACTGTTTTTCATGACTATTTTTAATTTTCACAATATTTTCTCACATTATCAGGATTTTTATTACATTTCAAATTTTATTATATAAAATTTCATTTTTTTCTAGGTTATTTATTATTTAAAAAATTACAAATAGAATTGTAGTAAATCATGATATTTATATTTTTTCCCATCAATACTTCATTGTATATACTACCATTCTTTGAGCATAATGATCTTTGTTAGGTTATATTTTTTTGAAGAATTTAACATCTCAAATATTATTACCCATACAATTTTTATGGTCATAATGACTTTTCTTGGAACTTGAAACACTATTTTATAGGTTTTTATTGATAACATGTTCTATTTGTCCTAGATATTTTGTAAATATAATAAATGTTCTATGACATTTAATTATACGATTTTTTATTTTTATTTATCTATTTTTTATCTAAAATTTAATGTGTTACCTTGAGAACACTGAAAAATAATAATGATATTAAACACATAACAAACATAATTACTAACCTAAATGAGTTGTAGACAAGAAAAACCACTTGAAAATTTTCCCCTTAAATTATAGTATTTTTAATTTTATACTATATTAAATTTATAGAATGGAGTTGCAAGTTAGTGGAAATGATGTTTTGAGGTCTCTTAATTAGATCTACCTATTGAATCTAAAACCACGGGTGATTTTTTCATGGTTCACTTTAATCATCCTTTTGGAATAATTATTCTTTTGTTGAAGGACATTCTCATGGAAGACTATCTATTAATTCATATATGATATAATGCTTCAAATTAATGCTTCATATAATCACACATAGTTGAATCTACATTTGAGTAACTTGGAAAATGGGCTTGACAATGATTATTTACTTGATTGTCAGGTTGGTGAGAGAGGAATATGAAGGCTTTTTTTTATGAAGTTATGCACTGATGATTAAAGAAGGTTGGTAAAAGTGGAATATTCTTCAAGATTTTATTCATAGAGTTCTATTGTAATTTATAGATCATATGATAACTCCTTTCCCTCATTATATGATGTTTTATTGTAATTCATGTTTATATCCTCTTTCAATTTCTTGATGGTACAATCTCATTACACCTCATCATTTCACTATATCTTGAACCTTTAATTTTTTTAGGGGTATGGGTTGGGAAACCAACTCATTCATTTTGTCACTATGTTGTAGTCCATTCATTTTGCATTGAATATTTACCTATCATAAATGCTGAGATTAAAATTGGTGTAGTGCAGCCTGTGGTGGACAGTTTTCATTACTTACTTCGAAAGTGGAATTTAGATTTATGAAGTGAATGGAAAATAGCCAATGGGTGATGGATCTGGGTGTTTTAAAGGGAATTTCTTCTATAGATTTATTAGACCATGTCATGGTGTCTGTAATTAAGGCATTTTTTTAGGTGTTTGGTCAAATATGTGTTAAAGTTTAATATTTTATTTCTGAAAATGCATGAATTGTTCTTAATCAATTCAACAAAAATGGTCCTTTAATTTAGGTCAAAATCCAATCCATAATTGATGGGATATTTCAACTATTCAATAGTGGATTAAATTTAAATTAAAATCATTCTGTAATTAGATGAAATTATATCCATGAATTAATTATTTCTTTGACTTCATGATTATGGAAATGATGTAGGAGATATGGGTGGTTTTGAAGGCCCATAATGGAGGAACAATTTAAAATTTAATTGAACATGATCACCTTATTTGATAAAGGGTTATTGACATGTACGGGTAGAAGAAAGATATACATTGAATATTTAAATAGAGGGGTTTTTTACTATTCGAATACATATACAGTAAGAGAGACATTTTGAACTCAAATCTTTATAACTCTTATATGGTGTTGTTTTTTACATATATGATTGTTTGATTTGGGTAAAATCAAGATATAATGATCATTATTTGATAGCATGATCTTATGTTTTACATTCTATGTTCTATACTTTTTTGTCTTTAATATCTTATTTTTATGTTATGTTTAGCATTAGATAACACAATTTTTTTATTGTTACACATTGATATATATCTCAAACTAATCATTTTTTCGAACTTTTCCTATTATGATCTGAGTTATTTTTGTTGAGTGAAATTTATTTTATTTGTTTTATGTTTTGATTGTTGTATTTTATTAAATGGGATGATTATTATTTATATCAATTATCACCATTTATCAACATGGTTACTCAATAGATATGCTGATTTTTAGCCTTTTAACTGACAAAATGTGTTGATTGCTAAAATCAATGGTATAAAGATAATTTGTGAGGAAACCGTAAGGGGTGGTAATTGGTAAAGAATAATCATTAAACAATGCTCGTGTTGGGATGAAAGTTCTCAATGCAGCATAAAAGGTCACAAGTTGGAGTCAAACTACTATTTGGAGAAATAAGTCATCATAGAAGAGGCAAGCAGATGTTTATTTTGGAGTAGTGTATCTTTACAAAAAATGCGCATCACTAATTTTGGGTTTAAATTCTCCATTATCAAAATAAATTTTCATTCCTTAAAATTTTTTTCTAATGTTTTCTACTATAATGATGATATCTCAATAGTTTCTCCACTTTTATTCCTATTTTATGTACCACCTATATAGTATTTAAATATATTAAACATTGTTTTTCATTAATAACTATGAAAAATAGTATTCTCTTATTAAAAATAAGCATTGCTTTGTAGAACCATGCGAATGCACAGGTGAGTACTAGTATTATATTAAATAAAATATAGAGGTTTTAGAACAAAAATAAATATAAAGAAATTGAACTTTTAAAATATCTCAAAATTATAGTCATAGTTGTAAAATGAAAATATTTGGGATTCTCTTGAAATTTAGCACAAAAACACACAGAAAAATTTATGTCTAGTTTATGGGTAGTAAGATAAAACAAACCTCAAATTATTCCTCTATAAAACTTTTTATCAACTGCTTTCCTAGCTTTGTCCAAATAATTTCTAATATTAGATATCATTGGAGTTTCATATACTTTAATATTTTTGAGTCTAAAACTCTTAATTCATGTATATATTTACTTTAATTCACAAAATTTCTGAAATATATTTGATAAATTTGAAAACCAAGTAATTTTTTTCCTCACCCATCATGATTACTCAAAATTCAATTAGCATACATTTTATAAATCCAGTTCCCAAATTATGTTTTGTTGAAACAAAAAAACATTATTAATATAAATCTGAACAAGTATATTTTTTTGATGAAAACGTTTTTGTAAATAAATTAGGGTATTTCATATCATGAATTGACCCACTATGGCCCACCTCACCCAAATTTATCCAATAGTGACACCCCAATCCCACAATTTATATAGTCTATGGGCTAGAGACTAATGTTGGGTAGACATATCAAACACATAGGAGGCCTTAGACTAAAGAAAATATAAACACATACACATCTCCACACTCTAGTATAATGTGGTATGGAAAATAAAAGACAATGTAAATGTGTGTATAACATGTAATCCCACAAAGGAGTATGATAAAAGAAAATTAAAAAATAAAAATATCTAAATATAAGACCACAAATACTGTAAAAGAGTCTGAACTACTAACCAAAGAGGATTTATACCAATATGAAACTTATGGATCCATCTACAGTCTATTTAGAACCTCTAAGATCCACATACTCCTGGTACACCATGGAATTTGTTGAAAGGAATGTCTTCTATATAAAATATGACATGTATGGGTAGATCCCATGTAGGGGTGAATATAAAAATACCCAATAGGGCACCCAAAAAACCCCAAACATAAATCCTAATATATCGTAAAAGAAAAGAGGATGAATAAGATTACACATATATAATAAAGGAAGAATCCAAGTATCAAGGTGACATATTCCCTCCTTTACATCTTCATGATTCTACTCGAGGCTCCATGATAACACTCATATGAGGGAACTAACTCGTCAAGTCTTTTTAACACTAATATTTTCAGGACCTATATCACCATGGCCCCACTTGGCCCAACAGTAAACTAAGGGTGCTACCCCAAGACCACCTATGATATTCCAAGGGATGATGAAAATCACTATGTAGGAATATCACTAAAATTGGAGGCCTTATCCTAATGTACCTATACACATGCACACACACCCAACTCAATGAAAAAGTATTGAGATATAGTAAACTAAAATACCATGATGATAATAAATGCATGTGAAACATTTGGGAAATAAATCAGAATGAAAATAATAAATAACCAAGAATATAAAATTGTAAAATAAATTCCCTACTAAGAATAAGTAAAATAGGTTCAAACCTCGCAATAATTGAAAAGGGGGAATGTAGAAGAGATCCAAACTCACAATCCTTGAGCCTAACCACTGAACACAGTCATCACCTCTCTGTATAGTTATGTTCTATTAAGAAATAGTCAAACAAGGTCACCTATAATATTATTTTCATCTACATAAGACATGAAACATGAGGTAAAATCCCATGAAAGGGGGTGGGGTATAAACATAATCAGTTGAACACCATGAAAAACAAGTGCAATGTAATAAAATATAACAGTTAGCTCACCCCATAAGTCAAAGAGGGAAAATCCAATAAAATATATGATCATGAAGAAAAATCTAGTGGTAAAGAGTGGAATATAAATCTCTATATCTAATTAAGGAAGATAAATCTACCTACATTTCCAAAGTTCACATAACACCACACACAACATCACAAGAATTAGAATGGAGGGTTTGCTCCTCACTAAAGTATACAATAACTTAGTGGGAAATGACTCCAATAGAGGACCCGCTCCCAACCAAAGCTCAATTAAAGGTGAGTATCACTCTATATATTGAGTACCCACACCCTCTATAGTTGGGGGGGGGGGACCTTCACAACATGTAAATAGGATATAGGAGACTTGTGCCCTGGCGATCCAAGAGAGTACCAAACCCATCATCATTATAATGATTAAACATGATCAATACCATTGTCTCTACATCGTTTTAAGAATATTTATACTCATTTAAACTTGCATCATATCTTGTGTTGTGAATCCTGGGCCACCATCATTTCCTATCGGGAATTATACACAAAATAGACTACTTGTGGGCCCAAATCGGAGTCCTGAAGAAAGAGATATGCAAGGCATGAGATTCTGATATGAGTAAATGTCATGTGAATCTAATCACATGGAATGTAGGAATACATGAGGTACTAGGAATTTTATCCCCAAAACATGGCTCAACTAGCTAGGTTCGTCCACATGGAGTGTCCCCATCGGGACATGGCATGTCCAATCACCAAGGGTTTGGGGATTTTACTCATTATACATGTCTTGGAAACCTAGTTAGTATCACACAACATGTGGACCCATCCACATATTGTGTGATATTTATCTTGTCATCATAACCTTAACCACCTCAAAAAAATGGATTACACACCATTCTTTTTTTAAAACATGATGTGTAGTAAGGTTTTACATAGACAGTAAAGTTCGATCAATCGTTCCCCACACTCTTCATCGACACTACCATTATTTCCATTAATCTCATCATTATCCTTACCTAAATCATTGAAATAAAAGGAAAATATCTATATTCATTTATTTGTGGAATCCTGTGATGGAAATATGGTTTTATGTCACTAAAGATAGATCCTTCATGCCTCCTAACACTAAACAGGGACTTGATCCTCAGAACTGCATCTGTACTTCATAGTTCATCCATGATTCATCTATAAACCACAAATACCAATGTTTTAATCATTACCTACATGATTCTAGAAATTTTATCTCACTCATACCTATTTGTAAATATCAATCATTGACTGTGTGAGCCAATGATAAATAATGTTAATAATGGAGACTGGAGAGGCATAAAACATAGTGAAATTACAATTCATTGTTACAAAATCGACCAACAATTATAATCATAGAATCCAATATAAATCAAATAAAATTTGTGAAATGAATAAAAACTTGGGACTTTAAGGTTCATGGAGACAAAATTGGTAAAATATAGTATATATTTTTAATCCATACTAGAAATCAATAAAAAATAGATGAATCCATAAAATAATGATCCCTGCCTTGAGAACTGATCGATCATTGATGTAGAACACATTTTATAGAGATGTTTTTAGAGAATCTATTGGTTTCTCCATCCATTAAATGAACTCCTTCTTTATTCATCATTGATACAAAACCCCAAGCCCATCTATTCCAATAGTTGTTCCCACCTCATCCTCTTTAATATCCCAATGTTATGCATCTAACCTTATGAATTTTTCACAACGACATACTTATAGAGAAAGTCTTGGTTTATAAATTTAATAAATTTAATAAATTAATCATATAATTTATTTAATGAAACTTCCAATGGAAACAATTTAATAGAATGTTCAATGTTGAACAAAGTTATGTTTCACATATGGTAAACCCCATGTTTTGAGGTTTATATTTCCCATTTGAGGTTCTAGTCAAAAAGAAAACCCTTTTATTAAGATATATTTTATTTTAATTATTTAATATATATAATATTTTTAATATATTATTTTTTGGCTCCTACAACACCAATAACTTTAGGAAAAGTCTAAAAAACCCCATAAATTTATTTACAAATATTCAAAGAGTCAATATAAGAAAAAAAAAGTTGTTACATTACACCTTCGTTTAAGTATTTTCAATTTGAAAAGAATAATCTACCCAAAAAGGCGATGGTACTGAGCCCACATCAGACTCTCATGCTCCTAGGAGATCTCCTGGATGTTCCTATGATACTAAAGAACTCAAATAAAAGGAATGGTCCAACATCATAGGATTCTATCCTTTCGATCCTTTATCACCAATGTCTAATATGAGGAAGTGTCTCCATCCTCAATTTCTATATCACCCCATTCAATAAATTTTGATGGGTCATGCACGTATATCTCCATTTATGATACCCGAAGTACATCACACACTTGGTCTAACTTTAGGGGTAAGGGAAAGTCGTATGCAACCTCCCCAACCCTACGTAGAATCTATAATATCCTAATAAATCTTGGGGATAGCTTTCTACCCTGACGAAATCTATAAAATCCTCACCGTGTTGAGACTCTATAGAAGACATGGTCTCCCTACTCAAACTCTAATGGCCTATGAGGTCAATATGTGTAGTATTGTTTCCAACTCTAAGCTGTCCTCATATGCTCATAGATCACTAGAACCTTTTCCATCATCACCTAGAACAGTTTTTCACAATAAGAGATGTATCTCAAATCTAATTCCATCATAAGGGTAACATATAGGGTCTCCCATATAGTTCCTTTAAAGGTGAAATATCAACATTAGAGTGATAAATATTATTATAGGCACCCTCCACTATTGGTAAGTGAAATTAACATCTCTGAATGAAATCCAACATATAGAATCTCAACATATCTTCTAGAACTTAGATTGCTTTCTCATTATGTACCTCTATCTTGGGGTGAAACATCATGCTCATATATATATGGGTCCATAAATCCTCTTATAAACCTCTCCCAAACAGTGATTCTAACCAAGTATCATGGTAGAAGATAATTATCATGGGTACCCCATCAAGGAAAATGATCTACCACACAAAACTTTTCCTGAAATCTAAACAGAACTACGATCCATGATGTTAAGAAAGTGTGTTGACTTGGTAACTCAATCAAAAATCACCTAGATAACTTCATGTAATCCCATTTTCCAAGAAATATCCATAAAAAAATCTATAGATATGTCATCCCATGCCCATTCTTGAACATCAAGAGGTTGATTCGGACCTACTGGAATCTAATGTTCATACCTTACCTATTAACATGCGAGGTATTGAAAAATATACTCTATAATACTTTGCCTCATGACATCTCACCAAAACTAACACGTAAGGTCTTTTGATATCTTTTTCAATCCCAGATGTACTTCCATGTGGTGGTATGAAACTCCCTCAATACCTTTTTACGCTACACAACCAGAAATAACATTCATTTATGAAAAAAGATAACATATTCCCAAACTTTAGAGAATCCATCTAGTGCATATCTTATTTATATCTGTTTATATAGAGCATCATAGAAAAATTTAGCTAACTAAGCCTCTCCCACATAGTGAAAAGGTATAAGAGTATCTACCGTCGATTATAGATAAGTTGTCTCTCTCTCCTCCATAAATATTAACCATAATGAGTTTAACTACTTGAATTCATTGTCCAACAAGAGAGAATGAGATTTATTTCATAGGGAATATATCACCATGTATCCCTTACCTGGGGTATAAAATATCTCAAATTCAAGTCTTTGAAGAACTCTAATGAATGAATCTCTCTCTAGTTGAAGTCTATCTTGGTAAATATGTACATGAGACTCTAGTGATCAAAATAAACAATGAAATGCTTTCCCATAATATAATTCCTCCACATCATAAAGGGGAAGACTGACACTAATAATTCCAAGTTATGGGTTGCATATTCCTTCTTGTGGGGTCTCATCTAACACGATCCATAAGAAATAACTACATACCACTTCATAAAAATTCATCCAAGACCATATCCTAATGCATTTCAAAACACCACATACTCAACCCCCTCCTCTAGTAGTCTCAACATGGGAGGGCTAATAAATCTCTTCCCCAAATCCTAGAAGGATATCTGACACTACATTGTCTAATAAAAAAGGTTCCCTTTCCATGTCAAGGAATTCAAATGGTCTAAAATATTAGAAAATTCTTGCACAAAAATCTGATAGTAAGTAAAAAAATCAAGGAAACTTTATACCTCTGACATGCTATTGAGTAGATCCAAGGTGACAAATCTATCAATATTCTTTAGGTCCAATGCTACACTATTTCCAAATATGACTTTCCCTAGAAAGTGAACATCTCAAATCCAAAACTTACACTTCATGAGATTATTGGATAATTGGTTCTCCTAGAGTATGACTAGGATCATCATTAAATGCTTTGTATGATCCTCATTAGACATAGAGTAAATGATAATTTCTTCGATAAAGATAACCATGATCTAGTCTAAGAAATGTTGTAATATCAAATTTATAAGTGTCATGAACATAGTAGGGGAATTATTCACACCATAGGACATTACCAAGAACTCATAATTATCATAGAAGCATCATAATGTCATCTTTGGAATATCTTGCTCATGACCCTCAACAAATTGTAGTCGGGCCTAAGATAAATCACTGAGAGCCATATTGTTCCTTTCAACTAGTGGAAGATATTATCGATCCTTAACAAGGTGTACTTATTTTTGAATGCCAGACAATTCAGGATATGGAAATCATTAACAATGACTTAAGCTCATTTCCACCTTTTTAATGAACAACATTGGAGCTACCCACTAGTGAAAAAGATGGATTTAATGTCATTTGTTTTTCATTTTTGATGTCAGTTTTTAACCAACGTCTATAAATCCGATGTAAAATATAATCATTTCAGCATAGATTTTCAAAAAATGATGCTCAAAATGATTCCATTCTTAGTTTTCATTATTGGTTTTAAAAATTAACTAATGCCAAAAACCAATTTTTAGCACTGATTATTATACGAACCAAACCCAAAAATCGAGCCCAACTTGTTTTCTACTTCATTTTCTTATAAACCTAAATGGAAAGACATTTTTTGTGTCCTTTTATTAGATAAAATAATTCCAAAATTGGTTTTAGCATTATTTTCCATGAAAACAGATGCCAAAAACTGTGTATTTTTTAAAAATATATTGTGGTTTATTTTTAAAAAAACTGACATTGAAAGTAAATTTTTTATAGAAAATACAGAATATTACACTACCAAAATAATAAAAATACCTATAATAAAAAATAGTATAGATCCATAACACAATATTTATCATTGAATAAAAATCTATAAAAACTTACATGTTTTTATCTAGTTAATCAAAAACCTATCTAATCATTTGTATTATAAAGAATAATTAAAATACACATACCTAACATTGACAACATGATCATTGTTGGTTATTATTAAAGAATTAATTTGATATCATTCTATTCAAACACCTATTATAATAAAAGAATTAGTTTTTTGAATGCATGTAATTAATAAAATGTAATATTATTAAAAAACATTAGAATATACATACCGCAAATCGTAATCAGACTTAACAAATAGTTTGCAAAGAAATATTGAAGATGAGTAAGTTTAGTTTGGGTATAAGACTCGTAATAATTGAATGTATATAATAAAATTTAATTATATGAGATTAAAAAATAGAATACTATGATGGAAAATATAAAAAATAATAATATAAATAACCTTATCAAATTCAGTAGTTACCCCAGTTGTGATTATCTCATACATGAACTGTAGAACATAATAACCACATTCAATATTTCTTTGTTGATTATGACACTCTGGTTATAAAACATTAAATTGATAATAAAAACCTATATATATATATATATATATCAAAAAATCAAAACAATATCTAATATAAAAACAATTACCTTTACTTTCACATAATTGATGGAATTTGGTTTCTTTATCAGCACGTGTTCTTTATTAAATTTTTTCTATATGATCTAATAATATATGTATAAAAAATGCGAATTAAACATAATGATCTTATGAAAAACAAAAAAACATACCTATATAATAAGGTGGAAAAAATTTTAGAAACCCTCCCTGATAAAGAGTAAAGCCAATATAAGCTGCATTCACTTGGAAAAAATACGCCTCACATCCAATGCCCCCTACAATAAAAAAAATTGACAATTAATGAAATTATAATGATCATTAGTTCATAATTATGTTTCTCTTATTATTTATCAATAAATGGAAAAAACCAAATCCAATCTCTATATGTGATAATCTATCACATATATATAAAAATCTACTAGGATTCTTCACATGTTGCACTTCCATGGAAATGAATTCTGGATCTATAAAACCATAAATGGATGTGATTTAATTTTGTTCAAGAAGCATGTGTAGACAAGATATTTTAAAAGGAAATATAGTAAGTCAATTTAAACCATATTTTTATGAAAAAAATTAAATTTCAAACATCAATTTACTTACATGGAAAATAACTGTAACACATTCATACTGATCTCTTCAAAATTAACTAGATGCATGATATTGTCTTTGAGTAATCTCAATGGATAATCTCTTATACATATATCAGACATCATATAAAAATCATATATATTATTCATGGAAGAAGAAGCTTGAGATAATCTTTGTGTCTCATAAGAAATATCACAAGTATCTATAGTTGATTGTTCCTGAACATGTTGTTTCAATTGTGAAATTTCTTTTGCTTTCAGATAATACTATATAAGTTAAATGTTTTAAAACATTATAGGTAATTTTCAATAATATATAATTAATATTTAAAAAAGCACATACCTCATACGAAATATAAATAAGAAGACCAGTTGTCCAAACTAAAAAAGGACCCAAACAATCCCCAACTCTGGTAATCTCCTTAGTAGGAAATTGTAGTAGAGCATTAAGATAAGTAATATAAATTATTGATACTCTAACCTAACCCATGTTCATTGGCTGGTGATGTACATAATCCCCCCAAAAATATATTAGTCATAATAAAATAATATGTATATAAGGATCTCTAGAAAACAACTCATAGTATATGGTTTGGTCCACGAATGGAGGTATAGGATCAAAGTAGGCAGTTTAGGAAGGGTAGTTCGGCTGGGATGAAGGTGAAGGATCAATGTAAGTAGGCTGGGCAGACTGGGAAGGATGGAAAGGCTATGTAGATTGTGACTGTCTTGTTAAGTGTTCTAACAATGCCTATTGTACGGCTGCTTGAATTTGATCACCCATAGATTGTTTCATCCTTTTCAGCTCAGCTTTTAAGGATTCATTTTTTGGGTCTTTTGATTGGTTACTTTGAAAAAAAACTTTCCAAATACTAACACTCGCTTGATATCCTATAACACTGCCTGGGTTTTCTAGCTTTCTTAAAACAGTGGATACGATGTCCAACCTACCCTCAATGATAATAGAGCCCTGTATATCTTGCTCCTTAAGTTTATCCAGAAATGAAAAATGAAAAAGTTATATTAGTGTTTATAATTTATAAAATATAAAAATTCATGACAAATAAATAATATTTACTTACAATTTTATCAGCTACTTTCTTAACTTCCTCTCTAATATACATTTCATTTTTCCTTCTTCTTGCTTGTTTCCATTTTTCATGGAGAGTGGGAGAAGTTGGTGGACCAAAATAGACCTCCTCTAAACCACTATTAGATTGAGATCTTAATGCTTCAAAATTTTCTTCAATCATTTTCTACTCCAATAATAGATACCCTCCATATGATAAAGTATGAGGGTATACATATTTCAACTGGATCTCTTGAAGAGATCTTCTAGAGACTTGTTACATAAAAATAAACTAATAAGTAATTAGACAAATATATAATAATGTTTAAAATAAAAAAAATTATCATACCTAAAATTTTTCTTCATGATGGCTATTAAAATTTTTTTTCCATGTATCTTCATCTATATATGGATACTTAAGGAATTAATTTTCAAACTTTTTATTTCCAAAAATGTAATTTTTTTTGTTTTGTTTTATAGTCCCACCATCAAACCACTACTAAAGATAGATTTATTTTTTTAATTTCTTTTGTTTCTTCAAAATTAAATGTCACCTGTAATTGAATAAATGAAAAATTTTAGTTAAAATATTTAATATTAATAAATGAGATAAAATAAATCAATTAAGGTATTTTACCATCACATCCTCCCAAAGTTATTGTTTTTCCATCTTATCCACAAACTTTTAATCAGGATATAAAATACTAATCCTACAATAGCTCTACATTGATATATAACTGATAAACTAAACTGCATTTTGGCTAGTTGCATTATTATTATCATCAAATTGAATATGTAATATCTCATCTCCATGAATAAGTTATAGTTTTGGTAAATGTGTAATACCATGTTTACCAACATGAGAACTTGATTTCACTATAGAAATAGGAGAAGTCTCCTCCGCTGAGGATGCATCAGTAGTCCTGAAAAATAAATTACAAATTAAATGTTTTATTTAATTAAATAAGTATATTATTGAATATTTAACAATATGAAAAAATAGATATACCTCGGTAACTGCTCCTGTCTCTCTATATATGACATTGACACAAGAAATTGTAATGAAATTTTGTGTACCTACATATCATTAGAAAACTAAATATTTAGAAACAAGGATGACAAAAATAATTAAAAAAAGAGTCATTCATTTGTATGTTTAAAAAAAGAAACAAAATATAAATAATTACCAGAAAAATTAAGAGACTAATTTAGTGTTTTCCTATATGACTTCATCATGATCATTACATATTGCATGCACTATGTCTTCCTTGTAGTCATTATAATTATCCGAAAATCGCATAATAGATGAATAAGACTCATGTAAATCAATAACATTAACATCATTCTCATCACCCAAATGGTATATTTTTCCTTGATAAATGACATACCACTGATCATTCGGTGGATTAATGACATAAAATATATACTTTAATGTGTTTCTATGATAAATGGTTCCTTGTTGTAATTAAAATTTTCAAATGAACTAGTGTAAATCCAAAATCATCATGTTTCACACCACTATTTCTATCAACCCAATTACACTTAAACACATTGACTCAAAATTTTGTATAATCAATTTCCCATATATCCTCAAGAACTCCAAAATATAATGATAAAGCATAAATTGGGTTTTTATCTTTTTCACTTGAAAATTTATCTTCTTCAGTGATAACCAACTCGCCACTATTTTGAATGGTACTCTTGTTTTCTTGTTTTTCTTGTTTCTAAAATGTATACCCATTAATATCAAAACGAGTCCATGTTATCACATTAAGATATGTTCCCCCTACCAACCATTTCATCATTTATAATGCAGATATATATGTTCTCACTTTATCTTTAAACCATGAAACAAATGTCTTTTTATGCTCAATCATCAACCACTTTTCATTTCTTTTTGGATATCACCTATTTAATTTAGAAATATGTGATGATATATATGATTGAACACCATATGTGTTTTAGAAAATATATAAATGTTCATGTATCACTTTATCGTGTGGAATGAACTTCACCTTTAAGCCTTGAATCCCTCTACCTTCACAATCAACTCTCAAATGTCATGATATAGGGAGACCGCACTTTATACAAATAATTAGTATACAACTCAATCACTTATTATGATATATACTTTTGAACAATAGAGGCCTCTGATCATTAAGGATTTTTAACATATCCCTTTAAAATTTTTATATACCTTTGAAAAGGATACATCCAACATAAATAAATAGGCCCACATATTCTTATCTCACGCACCAGATAAATCATCATATGAACCATTATATTTGAAAATGTCTGTGGAAAATGCATTTCTAGTTGAAAAATTATAAGAGTAGATTCATTTTCCAACTCATATAAAAAATTTGGATCAATAACTTTGATACAAATGGATTTGAAAAAATTACATAACCTAATGATAGTCTTTCTAATAGCTGATGAAAATATACCACACAGTGCGACCGGTAGTAGTTGTTTCATCAATATATGAAAGTTATGAGATTTCATACCTATTAATTTGCAATCTATCACTGACATAAAATTATTTATATTTGATGACAATCCACTGGGTACTTTTATACCATATAGACACTAAAAAAAATTCTACTTCTCACTCTTTCTTAATGTATGATAAGGAGCTAAATATGTTCTATTTCCTTTTATAGTGGGATCTATCTCCAAACGAATTCCCATTACTATCAAGTCCAATCTAGAATTCAATCTATATTTTTTATTTCCTTTTATGTATAATAAAGTTCCAATAAAACAGTCGCATATATTTTTCTCAACATGCATAACAATAATGTTATGTTTTATCTCTAAAAATATCCAATAAGGTAGTATAAAAAAATGGACTATTTCTTCCAAATACTTTTTAAGGACAAGAACTATTCTTTCTAAATGTAGCATCAATATTTTTCACCCTATTGAAATATTCTTCAACTGACAATGGTTTTGGGGGAATATTGTGTTCCTATAAACCGTTAAATTCCTTTTTTAATCAACGATAAGGATGATCAATTCGCAAAAATCTTCAATGTCCCATGTACACTTTCTTTCTTCCATTATACAATTGATAATAGGAAGTCTCTTAATTACAAATTGGACATGATTTATGTCCCTTAAAATTGTATTTAGATAAGTTTTCATATGCATGAAAGTAATTTATACTAAACATTATCATAGCATGAAAAAGAAAATACTCTTTCTTGTATGCATCAAAAACATTAACACCTTCCTCCCATAGAAGTTTAAAATCATCAATAAATGGTGAAAGATACACATCAATATTGTTTCCTGGATGTTTTGGTCTAGAATTGATCAAGATAATCATAACATTTTTTTTATTCATACACATCTACAGGGATAAGTTGAAAACTACCAACAAAACTGGCCACGAACTGTGTTGGATACTTAGGGTTCGATATATATTCATTCCATCTATACACACTCCCATTATCAGATGTCTATCTTCACTTAAAAAATCAGGAAATTATTTATCAAATCTCTTCCAATGCGATGCGTTATAAGGGTGAAATAATTTACCATCAGAGATGCATTCATCTGAATTTCTTCTTAACATTTTCGCATCAATTAAATTTGAAAATAGATGCTTCAAAAAAGGAATTATTGGAAGGTACCAAATTGATTTAGAATGATAATTGATTTTGGTACATAAGAATGAATTATAGTTAATTTATCAAAATTATATGAAGGTATTATTGGAAGAAATTATTTGAGTTAGAATGAGGTTAGATGTCAGTACCTGAGAATGAATCTAAATTGATCTTTTCATTCATCCTATAGCGTGATGTTCCACATATAGGACAGTTTGATAAAAATTCATATTCTTTCCAATACAACACACAATTATTGGGGAAAGACTGTATCTTTTTATACCCTAATCCCATTGGTTAGAATATTTTCTTCACCTCATTATTGGAATCTGGATGCCCGTAGCCTTTTGGGAGTAGCTCTTTTAAAAGTGAAAGTAAGTTAGAGAAACTTTTATCACTCCAACCATTACTTTCTTTCAAGTTAACCAATCTAACAATGGTTGATGAAAATATATATTTACCACAACCTGGGAATGATGTTTTTTCAGAATCTCTATATAATCATTCAACAATTGATATTTTTTCAACAGTTTCAACAAATAAATCATGAATTACATCTTTAATACGATCCTATGTCACATTATGAATATTTTTATCAACATTATCTATTGAATTTATAGTTCTTTCACCATTCCAGATCCATCATGTATAATTAAGGCTGAAATAATAGTAAGTGACATGATCCTTTATTTCTTTATAATATAAATTTATCATATTCAAACACTTCACACATAGAAAGAAAATAAATTCTAGTTTTTGAAGAGTTCGTTTAAAAAAATTACAAGAAACCATCAACTGCTTTTTCATATTCATTAGGGGTTCTTCATAAATTTATCCAATTACTATCCATTCAGTACCTAAAATCGTAATATAATCAGTGATATATTAAAACTTATAAACATTTAAAAATATATATATATATATAAAGATAAATTATAAACATAAAAACATACAATAAAATAATACTACCTTTATGTTATATCAAGTTCATTTTTTAATATAATGTTATTTTTCAGAACAAAGATGAAAAAGAGTCATTGAATGAATAATAAGTCACCATTAAAACTCAGTGTGAGAATCACACATAACATGCATATTAAGTTCACAATTGAATTAATTTAAATATCAATTCATTTATAAAACTCAGTGTTAGAATCACACATATAATGCATACTACTCATATAAATGAATTCAAATAATTTTAAAGTATCTAATAGACATCACCACCCATTCAAACAATTATAAATCTATGATAAGAGTGGTCATCAATTTACTCCTAAATTAATAAAAATCATTAATCTCATTAAACTAAAATTATAATAATTAACTAGATGATAAAAGAATAAAAAATCTTCCACAATTGAGTAAAACCAATTGATATGACCGAAATAGATAATAACTTATTTATATCTAAAATTATAAAAAAACATACAATATTTGGATTTGAAGACAATAAATTGAGAGTCAATATCAATTTTATCCTTCTAATTCTTTGGAATAGTAAACACTGCAAGATCTAACAAAATAAGTAGTACATATGATAGATAATCATGAACAAAAAAAATCATACTAGTTTAGGTGTGGCTGTGAAGATTATTTAGATCAAGAAATAAAAATGTAAACAAAAAACCAAAGATAAAGGATGAAATAATGATTACCTCTGATAATGAAATGGAGATTAAAATGCTAGAAAGAAAATGAAATTAGGGGTGGGTGGTGGTTTGAATGTTTTTGGTGCTGTTGTGGGTTGGGAGAGATGAGAGGACGAAATAGGGTTCAAGGTTTTAGATAATCAAACATGAATGTAAAAAATTTGAAAATAATTTTCGGTGTCGGTTTCTCTAGAAACAGACGCTGAAACTTTTTTTTATATTTTCAGTGTCAGTTCCTACATAAACCAACACTAATATATATTTTTTCAGGTTTTCGACATCGGTTTACTGTAAAACTGACGCCCAAATAGGGAATTTTGGCGTCATTTTATTGAAAAACTGATACTGAAACTATTTTTTTATTTTTTGGAATCGGTTTTTTGGATAATCGAAACTGAAAAACTTATAGTTTTAGTTTTCTATGTCCTTTTTCATGAAAACCACTATTGAAAACATTATTTTTTTTATTTTTTGGTGTTAGTTTTTTGGATAAATGATGCTAAAAACCTTACGATTATAGTTTTCAACGTCGGTTTTCATTAAAACCGACACCAAAAACTTGTTTCTTCACTATTTTTCAATGGTTTCTTAGAACCGACATAAAAACTTGATGTTAAATCTATCATTTACACTAGTTTTGATAAATCACTTCTCACAAATATTTTTCAAGTGCACCCTAATCTCTCAATGCTTAGAAAGGGCTATCTAATATGCCACATAAGGTATCAGTGTGGTATTAAAGTGTAATTCAATGAATACGTTAATCTTCTACCTCATAAGTAGTCCTAAAACAACTTCATGAAAACTTGATAACTGATGGATGATAGGTTGTTGTTTCTTATCCATGGGACCGAATTATTCTGAAAAAATAACCTTTTATCTATTAGAGTATATCCCCATCCCATAAACATGTAGGAATTAAATTCTCATATAGTAATATTCTACCTTGAAATGCACTATAGATAACTATTCCATACCCAAGATGACACCATGAGGTGTCATAACAACAACCAAGATATCCCATGAGAAACTCTCCTTACTAAACACCAACTCAAACTACTTGAAGATGTGTGAAATAAAATAATCACTCCCTGTAGGAACTTCAATCCTTTTTAACACTCTAATAGAATATATATCTTATGAACAAGGGATAGATAAATGTTATAATGACTCACACCTATGTCTGAATATAATAAAGCTAAGGTAGAGAATACATTGATTGTACCTCAAATAATATCATCTGTATCCTAGTCATATCTATTCATATCCTATAAGTGATCACATTCACTACCTTCAAATATCAAAGCCTAGAAGGGTGCACTCAAGGGTGGAAATGAGAGTAGGTCATAACATCACCCTCCACTTGAAGCACCTCCTTCTTGGGCTCCACCCACCCCTCTATTTGCACCACCTTTCTGCGGGCTACCTTAAATATTCCAAGGATATCCCTCATCATGAAACAACCTCTACCATGGAGGTTCATACAATGACTACCCATAATCTGTAATGTATTGAGTCGATCAATCATGAGCAATGTGACCTCCCACAACACAAGAATAGAATTGTCCATCTAAAGAATATATAGACCCTTGGCATGATCCTTACATTTTAGATCCTAGATTTTAAGTCTAGGGATGAGTATGCCTCTTGAACCAAGACCCTGATAGTTGAGGCATGCTAGATACTACAAATGACTCAGCCCCATGATGTCTGCTTCTTATTCTGGCTTCCCAAAACCCCCTTCCTGTTATCTTTTTATCACCAAGGTCTGATTTATCACTCCAACATAAGTAGGAATTTATAAAGAGACCATTTTTATCTATATTTCTAATGGTTATCTTCTCAAACATCCATAACTCGAAATCAACCATTGCACACTATATCCAGAGAGTGGAACATGAGGTTGATAAACCTCGATGCATACTCATCAACTTATATATATCTATGTTGTAGCTCAAGGAGCTCATAAATCCACAAAGAGTGAAATATATAAGTATAATAGTATTTATAGAATAAAAATTGAAATATTATCCATGAGAGAGCTGCATCATCAAGGTTTTGAGTGACCAATCCCCACCAACACCCTACTACTCCATCGAGTAGGAAGATTATGAGCACAACCATCTAATTAGTAGGGGTCTGTAAAAGCCAAGATACTGAAACCACTGACTCAATCCAATCATCCATTGCCTAAGGGTCTGTATCACCATGAAAATTGAGTAGTCTTTATGCTTGGAACTCATGCAACAAACTAATATTATACACATAATCATTCTAACCTAATGGAGATATTTAACTCTCAACATGTAGATGATCATGTTCTTGACCACTAGGGAAGGGTCCACAAACTACCCATCTCATGGAAGAAATTATATAAGGTCGCCTAATGGGAATACCTTAAGAATAGGTCACTCTAATAAGGAATCATCACTCAAATTATAATCTTCATGACCTAGTCTCAGAATCCTAACTAGCTATCATTGAAGAGGAATCCAAAATGTTAGCAAGACATACCATGATTAAATAAGCATGTTTAGGAAGTTAAATCAATGATAAAGAAGTAAATAGACCCAATAATATAAGATTCATGTACCATTTGATTCTTTATAATTAGTGCCTCATCATTCTAAGTCAACTAACATGTAGTTATAGTCTTAGTGTATAGATATTTTTTCCACCACACTACCCCTTGGTTCCTTGAGCTAAGCGACAAACTAAAGATAGTTCAACAACTTTTCCCTTAGTCCCAAAATCAATCATCATGAAAAGAAAATATCAAAACACCATACCTATGATAGATCTCCTCTGATACCACTCTATCCTAACCCTGATCACTGTGGACCCACCTGGGCTGATAGTAAATCAAGGGTGACACACCTTACCTACCTCTAATAGGCAAGGGACTAGAAACAATAATTGAGTATTCAATACAATTAAATGACATGACATAGGCTAATACACATGTATACATGCACACACACCTATATCCATGTAATAATGAATAGATATAATAAAGTACATCCTTAAGATTATAAAAAATTATTGGGATAACCTATAAGAAATAAATGAGATTGTGGAAAATAAATACCCAATAATATAAAATGGTAAAATACATGCCCAACTAAGAATAAAAAAAATAGGTCCCAACCTAGAAACAAATGAAATAGGATAATAGTTAGGATATACCAGCTCATGATCCCTAATTTTGACCACCAAACATGGTAATAACCTCCAATTAAAACTATGATCCACTAATACAAGTTCCCCCAATGTCACCTCTAATCTATATTTCATCTTCATAATACATCGCATGTATAAGAAATTACCATGAAAGTGTGAGTATAAAAAAACTTTGTAACATGCCCTGAAAACCAATAGGGAAGAAATATAATATAATAGCTAGACCAAACCATAACTCAAAGAGGGAAAATAAACTGAATGATAGATATGCTCATAAAGAAAATCCCAGTCAGAAAGAGAAGAATCTCAATCTCCACATCTATCTAAGGATTAAGTGTCTACCAGTAGTTCCAAAGATCAAATATTTTATGTTAATAACCATGTCCATCCTCACAATAATAAAAATTTAGGGCCTTCTTCTCGCTATTAATTACCATATACATAAGATCCTATCTTTTCCCAGGTACATGCCTTTGAGTTTTTTGTTTAAGCCATGGTGGATGAGTCTTATTCAGATAAAGAGATCCTTTATTAGGTAAAATGACTAAAAGTTCAGGGATATATGTTTATTTGAATAAATTAGGTCTATATATAAATGTGTAAAATGGGTTTAAGTGGGTTTTCCATTCTTGGTAAGGCTTTATAGGTGTTTCAAACCCTCGTGCAAGAAACTAGGCTGAAAACTATCTATAGAATAATTACACACCGTGTAATTCTATTACACAACATATAAATTTCACCAGAAAAAGGTCGTGAACCATTATAGGTCATGAAGCAGTTACACATCATGTCCATTTTTCACGTAATGTAATAGTCATTTGGGATAAATATTAACCTGGGGTGATGGGTTTTTAGTGTATCCATCTAAATATAAATACATTGTGTGTAAAAGATTTATACACCATCTAATATCCCAAAAAGTGTTTTTGAAGTTTTTAAATGGATAATTTATCATTCCATCCATTTTATCCTTCCTTCTCTCAACCATAGAAGGTTCTCTAGAAGATTTTGTGAGCCTTTCCTCCATTTTGGACATCCCTTTTATGCGATTGGTCCCTAATAGGTATTGGCTTGGGTTTCCCCATCCTCTTCCATTATCTCTGATAGGGTAGTGGATTCTGTGGAAAACATTTAGGTTTAAAGATAATCTTGGTCTAATTTGATCTAAGTTTCATCTTTCATTCTTCTTCACCTTTTCTATTTTTTGGAGAATCCTATTGGAAGTGCTTCGTTAATCATTGGTTAATTGTAGGGGTCTAAACATTAACCCTAAGGTCCGATTAATTGCAATGTATGTGTAGTATTGTAATTTCACCAACATCATGTGTGTATAAATTAATTAATCGATGAATTTTAATTGTTTCTTGGAATCCCTTTGGATCATATTAATATTTAGCTAGCTTATGGCTATCATTTGGGTGTGAGAACTCATCTTTATAAATGATTTGACTATTCTCTTAAAGTACGTTTATCGTGACATGTGTTTTGGGTGATTTCTTGAGATTGATTCACCAATTGGTTTGGCTTGATTATATAAAGGATTGGAATGTTATTGGTTTATGAATAAATGATAAGATAAATGTGTAATTGAAAGATAAATGTTAATTTTTCTAATAAACCATTGACCCCATTGATGTGATATTATTATATCCTTAATTCTATGCCTAGTGATTTATTTCTAAAATACTTATATAGAAGTCTATACCTATTGATTCATGTTGTAATTATTACATACTAGGCATGGCCCTAAAACATGTTATACTGCCTATATATCAGGCTTATCCCTAAAACATGTGGTAATGATTATACACTAAACTTGTCCTTGATACATGTTGTAATTATTATACCTTAGGCATGACCCTGAATTATTATTTAAATGATTATATATAAGTCTTGAACCAAATTTTTATGATTATACCATAGATATATGGTTATGGTTAGCATGGTTTCGAGATATGGTCAGAGACATTCCATCATGGCCCCGAAATAAGTTATGTTTTACCATGGATATATGGTTATTGTTGGCATGATCGAGAGACATGATCATAGATATTCCAAATAGTTCCAAATCTGGTTGATTGGGAATTAATTTATTTGTTTAATAAATTAATACATATGTATATTATATTATTGTATGCACTTATTATCAGACTTGTTATGTTTTGAAATGGTGGTGTCAACCTAATTAGTTATAATCACACCCTATTCGATCCACCATTTGGTACCCAATCAAGTTTCATGGGTGCTAGATTGGGCATGGGAATGGGACCTTATTTTCTATTGTTTCTTGCATAATGGGTTTGAGTTTGGAGGTGGTACCAATATAGGGCTCAGGACTAGGTACTTTTGAGTATTTATTTGATTTTTCCAGTCTTATATTTATCTTAATTCTAGAATTAAATTTAGTTACATTTTATCTTATCATTACATTATTATTTTATTATTAATTGGATTATTTGGTTTTTTTTATTATTTGGTTTATCCTCTATATTATATTGTTTCCATTATATCAATTACTATGATATTTTTTATATTTTATATTTTAGCTATGTTGTAACTATATACCAGAGGGTATAATATCCCCACTATGCTTATCAAACCCAATTTTCTAGTCGGTAGCCTATGGAACACAAGAATGCATGCTTGGGGTCCCATAACCAATCTGTTTTTACCATGTGAGAGTTTTCTATATTGGGATAATTTACAATGTGGTATCAAAGGGCTAGGTTTCTTTTCTATTTCTTTGCTATTTGGGAATGGTAAAAAAGAAAACTAGGATGTGTCAGGACTTGGTAATGAGCTTGTGCGTGGGAGTAACTAACCCATGTATGGGGAAAATATGAGTTTCCTAATATGGGATTGCAGTTTATGTTGTTCTCTTATTATAGTTGATGATATCTCACCCAGCGTGATTCACATGTTGTGTGGTGTTATTATTTTGTGATGTTATTGGTTGTGTAGATTTATACTCATTACCCATTATGTAACGATCTGAGTATACATGCTTCATGATATACATGTAGGGATATATATTGACATGCATTGTTCATGATAAGGACATATTTATTGCATGTGTTATATAATTGCCTATATAAACTATGGTATGAGATACCTATTATATCTTCTAAATAGAATGAAATAAATGAATTAATGTGTTATACTGAAACACTTTTCAATCCATGTTTAGAGAGACCTTGAATAGTGGTTCTCTATTATTTTTACCTATTGAAGATGACCCTGTTGTTATAGCCAGTGTTCTAAGGAGTTTGGTTGTCATGTATAGAAAATTACTCCTTATCATTTTTGAGTTGAGTGTTAGGAGAGTGAAAATCAAAACACTCCTAACACATTTTATCTTCTTAAAGCTCTAGAGGATCATATAAATGTTTATATTTGTGATATCTTCTAGAGGGTATTTTAATCCATGAAATGGGATACAGTCACACTATGCCTTCAATGTTTGAGTTGATTATATAGTTCTAGTTGAAGCATACACCTACATTCACTAGGGAGGGAGGACCCCAGGAAGTTGAATTCTGGATCAAGATAGTCCAAATGATATATAAGCATCTTGAGACAAACATAGATAGGAGGGTGAAGCTTGATGCATATATGATATACGGACCTACCATGTGTTGGTGGGACATTCTAGAGTAGGCTAGGTATAAAGAGGAATTATCTTGTAAGGAATTCAAGGAAAAGTTCTTAATCCACTTCTATCCTTAGATGTTGAGGGATGATAAGGTGCATGAGTTCAAACACCTAACACAGGAGGGCATGTTAGTGATGTACTACGTTGAACATTTCACCAACCTATAGTGTTTTCACCATCTTTAGTTTCTTATGATATCTCTAGGGTGAAATGTTTTCATGATGGTTTTTCTATGAGATCAAGTAATAGGTGAACATCTTCCATCTAAGTAGTTTTATGGATGTGATGAATCACAAACTCATCACAGAAGGAATTCTCAGAGAGGCCTTAAGTAGTGGTGATGATATTTTAGCATCGTGAACTTGGAAATCTTCTTATAATGTAAATAAGTGTCTCTATGATCATGTTTACCTAGACAACCAGGGTTAGGGAAGTTAGGGAAGTGGTCATCCATCTCTAGGATATATTTTATTGATATTCTATTGATATTCTATCCGTGTTTAATTATGGTCCATAAGAGGCCTCAATTTCCAAACCTCATTTTAGAGTATAATGCTTACAGTCGGATAGGACACCTATAAAGGTTTTATAGGGGAATATAGTAGTTGATCAGTGGAAGGGATCATGATATGTATCAGAGTATGGGATGGATCAACGACTCCTCAACATACAGGTAGCTATAATTCCATAGGAAGTTTTAGTCGAGGTAGGGGATGTTTTACCCCAGTGTAGGAACTCCAGTACCAAATAGAGGGAATATCTTAGGGGATTCAGACTAGAGTAAAATGAAAAAGGGCTAGTCTGCTAAACTCTATAAAGAAATTTTCAGTTATTGTGGATGTAGGACTGTCTGCTATCATAGGTATGATTCTTGTATCATCTACTATTGCTTGTGTTTTTTTAAATAAGAGCATCACATTCCTTTTTATCTTTTATTTTTTTATAAATGGTTTTATCTTGGATTTAGAAACCTTTAATATTATTTTGACTAATGACACACCATTGGGAGTGCGATTTGAGAATATAAAATGTTGCAAGGCTCATTATCTATAGATTGGTAGTTACCATTTCTTATGGGAAACGTTTGTGTTGGAATTGATAGGTTTTTATTTGAACCTTGGTATGGATTAGATATTTCTATACTAACTACATATCAACTATTATTGGAGGAAGGTTACTTTTTTTATCTAGAAAGAGGTAGATATTCTCACTAAGGTGAGTGGGATCTTCAAGCTAGTCATGCTAGACCAATTCATTGAAGATTGGACTGTCTTTTAGATCATATAGATGGTATTGATCTAGATTATGTGGGATGCATAAATATTTGATTACTTTAGTCATAGACCATTTTTAGGATGTCTTTCTTGATGATTTATGCAGCGTACTTTCTGACTGAGAGATCGATTTCATGATTGAGTTGGTTTCAGGAGAATATCCATTTTCTATCCCGTATTATAGAATGGAACCAATAGAGCATCATGAGTTGAATGTTTAGTTTGAATATATGAAAGCTAAGGGTTTCATATGGCCTAGTACATCTCCTTGGGATTCTCTAATTCACTTCTCCAAGAATACTGATGGTACCTTGCTCTTATGTGTGAATTATTAGATATTTAACTATATGATGGTAAAAAACTGGTATCCCCTACCATGAATCGATGATCTCTTAAATTATCTGAGTGGTTCTAAGATCTTATCCAAGATCTATTTGAGATCTGGTACCACTAGTTGATAGAGAGACCATTGGAAATACCTTAGACTACTTTTAGGAGTAGGTATGGATTGTATGTGTTCAGAGTGATTTTGTTTGGGTTGACTAATATATTTGCGATATTCATGGCCTGGATGATTAAGATCTTTAATCCATTTCTAGGAATGTTTCTGGTGGTTTTTTATGACATCTTAGTATACTCCCAGTTAGTAAATGATCATGACCAATGTCTTGATATTGAATTGAATATATTGAGAGAACATCGACTTTATGCAAAGATACCAAAATGTATTTTCTTTACTGATAAAGTGACCTTCTTAGGATATGTAATATCAGAAGAATGAGTGTTATTGGAACTAGATAAGGTTGAATCCCTGATATCTTGGGAAAACCCCAATCATGCTTTCAAAATTCAAATATTTCAGAATATATCAGTTTATTAATTACTATTTATCTAGAACTTTTCTTGTTTGGTAGCACTAATGCCTAGGCTGACCAAGAAGGGGGTGAATTTTGTTTAGTATGATTCTTTGTGAGATATATTTTTAAGAGATTTATTGAAGGAGGACCTCAGTACCCATCCTCAAATTAACTATGCTGGGTAAACCAAATACCATGTACTATGATGCATCTGTAGTTGGACTCAGAGTAGTTCTAATGTAGGAGGATTGTGTGGTTGTTTATGGCTCTAGACATCTGATACCACTTGATAGTAATTACCCTACACACAGTTTGGAGTATGAATTAGTGGTACATGCCTAGATATTCTAGAGTATTTATCGCATGGGTAAGAGTTTTATGTTATACAAGGACCATAATAGCATCCGTTATATCTTTTCTTAGAAGTAGTTGAACGTTCGATAGAGGGGGTGAGTCAAGTATCTTCAATCTTTTGACATTGAGTTAGCTTATACATAGATAAAGTTAAAAGTCATTGTTGATTCATTGAGATAAAATATATAGACAAAGAAAATGTAGGAGTATTGGGATGAGTGACAGATGATTTCACTCTTTGAAAACATGTATCTGGATGTTCAGGAGTCTCAGGGTCTAGTAGCTCTTACATTAAAATCTATTATGCCTATAATTTTGGAAAAAATCATGAAAAACTAGTTATCTAATTTATAGGGATTAGTTCTAACATACAACTTATATGATGGGGAGGAACCATCAGGATCATCTCTCAGTAGCAAAAATTCTCTTCTTTTCTATGGCCGATTACAGGTTCTTATAGGTTTTTACAAGGATCCAATGAAAGTTTATCTTACTTCTAGAATGGGACGTGAATCCTTTTTTGAAAAATATGAATAATGATCATTATAGATAGTACTGGTGGTAAGTAATTAATAACTATATTGCAAGATTTGTGGCTAGATGTTTAAAATTTCAGTAGGTAAAATCAATGATTAAAGGTCATATGGTCTTTTGCATCCTTTTCTAATTCTTGAGTGGAAATGGGATGACAAATTTTTGATAGTTTTACCCATTAAAACCCATAAAATGATGTTTTATGGGTGATTTTGGATCGAATG
The DNA here is from genome assembly GCA_963277665.1 of Viscum album. Classification (NCBI taxonomy): domain Eukaryota; kingdom Viridiplantae; phylum Streptophyta; class Magnoliopsida; order Santalales; family Viscaceae; genus Viscum; species Viscum album. The sequence continues at coordinate 160,234,568 of OY728149.1, forward strand.
ATGATGGTAGAACACTTCTTACCTATTAGGGTGACCTTCACAGTTAACAATCTTCTTAGTTTTAACATGTGCGAGCTATTTTACCTACACGGTGTTTTGAGGAGTATTTTTTTAGATAGAGATCCCCATTTCACATCTCAGTTCTATAAGGGTCTTCATAAGGCTTTGAGATCAAAGGTTCTTTTGAGTACAACCTATCATCGTCATATTGATTGTCAATATAAGTTGACTAATCATGTTCTGGAGGATATGTTAAGAACTTTTGTTTTTTATTTTGGTGGATTGGGGGAGTAGAATATGGAAATCATTGATTTTTCATATAATAACAACTTCCAGGAATCGATCTAGATAGAACCATTCAAGAATTTGTATGGAAGTCCATGTCGTTCAACTATTTTTTGGAGGTATACAGTTGATTAAGTTCTTGTTGATCTAAGTATCATAAAGGATACATTTGAGTAGGTTTATTTGATCAGTAGGTGGATGGTGACCATGCAGAGCAGGCATAAATCTAATGCTAACTAATTCATAGGACCTATAGAGATTTAGTTTAGTCATCATTTTTTCTTTCAGGTGCATTTCGGGTTGGGGAAATTCCACTACAAGAAATAGGGAAAGTTAGAGACCAAGGTTTTCAGGTTGTTTGATATAGTGGGTAGGGTCAGTCTAGTGGCATACCAATTGGTCTTTCCACAACACTATATTGTCATGCATGATGTGATTCACATGTCACATATTCAGAGATATTATCCTGACACTTCTCATGTGATAGACGTAAAATACATTGATATTGGGGTAGATTCATCCTTTGAGGAGAATCCAATATGTATTATGGACTGTAGTAAAAATTATCTCTGGGGTACAAAAATTCCTTTAGATCAAGTGCAGTGGAAACATGAGTGTGTTTAGGATTAGATCTAGGTGAGGGAGTCTAATATATAACCATAGGGTCAAGGATGTTTCATAGAGACCCCATAGTGATGATTTGAGCAGCTCAGGGATGAGATGTTATATGGTGGTAGGTTGTAAGATCCCTTGTTTTTCTAGGTATTTCCCTCTTTGAGTTTTTTGTTGGAGCCTTAGTGGCGAGTCTTTTTCAGAGACGAGGATCCTTTATTAAGGAAAATGACATAATGTTCCGAGATGTATGTTTATATTAATAAATAGGGCCTATATATAAACATTTAAAATGTGGTTATGGGGGGTTTTCATGCTTGGGGTGAATTTGGAGGTGTTATGAATCTTTTTGTGGGAAACTAAGAAGAAAACTATATACAGAACAATTACATTCTATTCAATTGTATTAAAAAATGTGTAAATGACACCAGAAATAGGTTGTGAACCAGTATAGGGCCTTAAATGGTGACACAACATTTAAAGCATTCACATTGTGTAATAGTCGAGTGGGATAAATATTTATTTGAGGTGATGTGTTTTTCGGAGTATCCCTCTAAAAATAAATATATGATGTGTAAAAGAGCTAAATGTCATGTCATATCCTGAGTGGTTGTTTTAAAGGTGTTGTATGACTGATTTTTCATTACATCCACTATAGCCTTCCTCCTCTTGACCCTTGATGGTTATCTAGGTGATTTAGAGAGCCTTTCCTCTATTACAAATGTCTCATTTATGTGATCGATCCTTTTTAATTCATTAGCTTGGGTTTCCTATTCCTCTTCTATTTTTATCTATTAGGGAAGTGGTATCCTTGGACCCATTTCGGTTTAATGATAATCTTGATCTGATTTGATCTAGTTTTTATCTTCCATTCCTATTCACCTTCATTTGTTGTTGGAGAATATTATTGCAAGTGAGGTATTAATCACTGGTTAAAGGTAGGACGTCTAAAAAGTAAACCTAAGGTCTAATTAATTGTAGTGTATGTGCAGTATTAAAATTTCACCAACATGATGTGCACCAAAATTAACTAATCAATTTATTGGATTTTTTCAGTGGAAACACTTTGGATCCAGTTGATATCTAACTGGATTATGCATACCATTTGGCTAAGAAAACTCTTAATTATAAATTAATTTACTAATGGATTAAAGTGTATTTAGTATGACATGTTTTTTGGGTAATTTTTGGAGATAGATTCACCATTTACATGGATTTATTATTGAAATGACTCACATGTTACTGGTTTATGACCAAATGATAAGAAAAATGTGTAATTAAAAAAATGGTAATTTTCATAATTAATTATTGATCCTATTGATGAGATACTGTGATATCCTTACTGCTATGCCTAGTGATTTATTGTTAAAATTCTTATATTGCAGGTTATTCTCTGTGATTCATGATGTAATGATTATATATCAGGATTGGCCCTGAAACAAGTTGTAATTCTTATATATCGGGCTTGGCCCTAAAATATATTGTAATTCTTATACACCGGCCTTGTACCTGATACATGTTGTAATTATTATACACTGGGATCAACCATGAATTATTTCTTAAATGATTATATAGAGAGATTTGATGATATTTGTGTGATTATACCATGGATATATGGTTATGGTTAAAAGGTTCTAAGACATGCTTAGAGACATTCTGGCATGACACCTAAGTAGGTTATATTTTACCATGGATAAATTGTTATGGTTGGAATGATCATGATACATTCTTAGAGATATTCTGGATGGTGCTGAAGAAGGTTGATGTGGTATTAATTTGATTGTTTAATTAATCAATACACATGCTTATTGCATTATTTCATGCACTAATTATCAGACATGTTATGTTTAGACACAGGGGTTTTTACCAACTAAGTCATACTCATAGCCTATTCATGAAACTATTTGGTACCCAACATGTCACATCCAAGATCTCATTTTTAGGAATTTTTCTATTTTAATTTTGGTATATCTTTTCCCCTTGGTTCCCCCTTTGAATATTGGAGAAAATGGAAGTTTCTGGGTAGGCAGAGCCCAGTGCATGGTTGGTACGCAGTTAGTAGTAACCATGTGCCAACCCTAATAAACTCTGTGGTAAGAGATAGATCCTACAACACGGCCTCTTCATGACTATGCACCTTGTCCCAGGTAATAGTGTGCCTATTTTCCTTTAAATAAATCACTTTGCACAGTTATCGCATGGTTTACCAAACTGTGCGTACTAACCATGTGGATCTTCTAACAAATTAAAATTTCTCTTTCCTCTCAGGTTTAAACCCCCAGACACCCCATTTCTTTCCTCCCTCATGATTTCATCTCCTTGGTGCGCCTCACCCTCCTTACGCATCCCTTGGGTATCTATTTTTGAGCTGAATTTGTTGCGATTCCTCCTTTAATCTTCAAGTAAGTGCCTCCTCTCCTTGATTTCTTCTCTATTTTAGGGTTTCCCTCTCTTCTTTTTGAGGTATCATCTTCTCCAACCCTAGGTTTCCAATTTTAGGGGGGAATTTTAATCTTTGGGGTTCCATATTTTGGATTAGGACTTGATCTTACTAGATTATTTAAGAGACATAGTTTTCACCTTATAAAACATTGACATAATTCTACTAATATTTCTAGAGATAGGCGCTAATACGACATGCAATTTCGAGGCTCGGTTTGGATAGAATAAATTATACAAAAAAATTAATTATTTTTTTAATATGAACATGTCAAAAACAATATAACACTTAAATGGAAGCTTGGATTAGAAATCTGAGACCATGGTTGATTCTGGAACATGTCGTTTACTATAGGTGGGGTATAACCTTTGTCAGAACGAGACTTCTATGAAAAATGCCACCCTAGGGAATAATCATAATTAAAATAATTAAACTTCATTATTTTACCCTTGATGCTGATGAAAATAACTTTTAAACGGGGAATTGGATCGGAAATCTGAGACGATCATTGAGTTCTGAATAAGGTTTTTTGCTTAAGTGTGACATAAAATGAGCGGGTGCAGATGTTTCATATTTCACGACCGTTAGCGGGTTTTGGATATTTCTATATAAATAGAAAAATCATAGAATTAGATTATGTTTATCCTTAATATATCTCTCGATATCTCTCCTCTGTCCTTCTTTATTCATTACTCTTCATTGAATTGAGGAGAGATCTCTTCCAAAACCATAGCGGATCAAAGCGGGAGCAGTGTGGATGCATCAGAAACGATGATCAGACATATCAAGGTTTGTTTTATTCTAATTTTGAGTACCAATTCAACTTTTTTATTTAAAATATTTCATTTCCTCTCTACTTATTTGTTTTTAATACCACTACTGATGGTCGCACTAACACAACCATCAATCCTCGCTGTAAATCAATTTTGTTGTTTTTTGTTCTTCACCCATTCTTTGGGTTTATCAAAGTTTAATATTGATTGGAAAAATCTTTAATGGATCATTAAAATAATCTAAATTCTCTAAAGAGCTCGATCCATGAATCCTGGAAGAGTTTCCGGATCTGATATTGGATGAGCGGTGAACTCAAAGTGGTCTGTGGAAGGGACTACCAGAGCGAGTCCAGTGGCGGCCGCACGCGGAACCCGACTGGCTGGGCGAGCCGGAGGAGGGTGCGCGATGGTTGCGGGGCTACAATGAAGCTTTATGAGTGGTGTAGGAAGAGTTTGGAGGACCTCTGGGGTCATCTCAGTGCAGAGGCATTGGGGCGAGTTGGCCGACGATCGGGTGGAGGCGTGAGGCGGAGTCGCGGGTGGCAGAGCTGTCGCAGTCGGGTGACAGCTTGGATATTGAGACCTATAGTTCAGGGGACTGAGTTGACACGGGGGGGGGGGGGGGCAGGAGGACTGTAACTACCCAAATATTTAGAATAATATATTAATTTACTCTTAATAGTTCAATAGAGATGTTAATGGTTAATGCAGAAAGAAGAGTTGATGGCTTCATACAGTAGACTCGAACTATATGAAGCCCACTTATCAGAGATTGGGAAGGTGGTGGCATCTTTGGGCTTTGCTTTGGACCAAGCCCAAACTGAACTCCAGCGGGTCAAGCTTGAACTGAATCGCCTATAGGAGAAGTTCATGTTAGTGGAGATTTCTACTAGGGAAATGTTATCCAATCCTCCCTCATATTCTCTCACCTTAGCACACCTTACACTTAGGTAATATGTTGGTGTTATAAGGGGCTATGTAACGATACCATATATAGTTTGTGTAATCCTTTGAGATAAATAAAATTGTGAGTTCTTCCTATGGTGAAGTTTGTGAATTTTCAGATGTCCGGATAAAAAATGGATGTATCTAATAGATTAATTTCGAAAAAAGGATATTTTAAAATATTTATATAAACCTTAAATAATTTATTATGTGTTAGTATTTTCAAAACAAGGTCTTCTACAAATGTGTTCAGTAAGAAATTTAGAGTCTAATAAGATCAACTTAATTTTTGGTGCATAGTAAATTATGAATAGTGATTTTATGCTTAGGATTAGTAATGTGACCAAATTGATCAGTAATATCACTTAAAGAAAGTATTAATATAATTTAGGCACCTTGATTAAGTAATATGATTCAATAAAATAGGCAAATAACTGTTTCATGATTTCAAAGTTACTCTTTAAGGTAAGGGATTCTTTCACTCTTCCCATTTTCAAAGTTTTACTTCCATGTCAAGTCTTTCAAGATACATTTTTTCCATGTTTGGGTATGATATCTATATTCATCATACTATCCTTTTATGTTCACATGATTAGATACCCTATTTAATTTCATCAATTCATTTTTTTGAAGTTTTAAGTGACTTCGTTAGGCTGGTGATTTTTTCATAAGAGAAATCTTATTTTTATCTTCCTTTCAGGTTTTTCATTTCATATGGTATGTCCTCCAAATTTCATTACCATGTTCTTATATCCTTTATATTCTGTCCCTCTAATATTTTATGGATAATTTATGAGTGGGTGACCCATGTCCCCTCTCTTTTCAATGTTTTCTAAAACCCTACAACATAGCCATTATGCTGCTGAATTTTCGTCTCAAAATGTCTTTCTCTTTTTCTCATATTATTTTATTTTATTAAGTGAATACTCAAAACTCGTTATTCTATACGGTTATTCACATATATATCAAAATTTTCTATTTTAAACTCTGGGATTTACATACATGAGACCCGCTTTCATTTTTTGTGGGTTTAAAATGACATGAACATTATGTCTTTAAACCAGTTTTTAAAATGTTATGACTAGGAAATGAAACCCATTTATTTTATGCTATATGGGTTATTTATGAAATAATTGATGATGATATATGTGGATCACATGATAATAAAGACAAATTAAGGGTGCACCCTAATAGCACTCCAATGCATTGGGTAAAGACTTAATCTCTAGAGATTACCATTTTAACGATACCTTGGTGAATAACCTAGGTAAATTTTTTTATGAAACCTTGGGGATGAACCTTGGTGATACAGAAATGATTGTCTAAGTTAAATGTTGTAGACACATCTTCAAGTTATGAAACATGTTATTTTTATTATGATATTCATCATTATCTCTTTCTCATTCCTTAAAGTTATGTATCATGACTTTATTGATGTATCTCAAGTTCACATGTAAAATGTTTCTCTTGTTTTCCTTACTGGGCCTTCTTCTCACCCTTTCCTTGTTGTATTATCCTAGGTTATGAGATGCTATAATGAACTTAGGATGAACAATGAATAAGCCTTTCAAGTGTTTAAGAATAATGTTTTATGTCGTCATGTATTAAGTTCCTGGTTTCCAAGACACTAAACCTTAAAGATCCTCAGTTTTGTAAAAATATAATGAAACATTATGTTATAAAAAGGTGGGATGTCATAGTTGGTATCAGAGGATGATTTAGTTCTTTATAGAAATTAGGCTATGAAAACTTTAGGAATAACCCTATATAAAAGTTTAAATTTAGGTAAAACTTCTTGGTATTTTGGTGAGTATTGAGTAAGTGGTTTATCAAACAAATACATCCATGTCTGGATACGAGCAGGTAGAGGCTGCTCTAGCACAGATGTACATAGGGGTAAAACACGAAAACACCACATTGAGCTAGACTCGAACGGGAACTGGGGAACAATAATGGGCCTTTTTGCACTCTTGGTTACGACACTCCCAGGGGATATGTTTGGTTAATCGAAATCTTTTTATGAATCATTATGAAGGAATTATAGAGATGCATAATTGTTTAAGCATGAAGTTTTAAGATGTAGAATCCTTTATAGTTAAAATATTTTTAAATGAAACAAGTTTCCCACTAAGATTTTTATGCTTTCATAAAATGGCAGGCAATAGGAGGAACCGTGCAAATGGTGACTGCAATGGACCATGCGCTGACCCTCCGATGGAAGCCGGAATGGAAACATTCATGCAAATGATGAAACAAATGACTCAAGTTATGAGTAATAACTTGAATCAAGTTGAGAGGATGATATCACCATGAAGGAAACAACATTATTTTTAGTCCTTTATGCACCAATGACCACCAACATCTTGTGGACCGACTGACCCATTGATTGCTAAGTAATGGATCAGTTCTATAGAGAATATCTTTTTGGTACTTCACTGTTCGAAACAAGAAAAAGTCACCCTTTCTATTTACCGCCTAGAGGGAGAAGATGATCAGTGGTAGTCACTGATCAAAAACAGAAGGCCAAGAGTGGAAGTTGAAGATATGGAGTGGTAAGAGTTAAGAGGGTTATTATTTAATAAGTATTTCCCTCGTTCGATGAGAATGATAATGGAGAAAGAATTTCTCAAGCTGAAGAAAAAGTAGAATGAATCTGTTGGAATCTATAAGATGAAATTCACAAGGGTTTCCCGTTATACATCGCGCTTCATCATATACTCTAATGGGAAGGTTGATAGATTCTTTGGTGGACTACGACCTCATCTACGGAAGAATCTAGCCAGCAGGGACTATGATAACTACGAAGAAATAGTTTGAAGTGCTATGAAAGTAGAACTGGACTTTGGCGAGACACAATGGTCTCACAAATATAATGAGAAGAAGATATCTATATAAGAAATCATGGGGAGAAGCTTTGATCAAGAAAAAGGTGGAAAGAAAATGCAAATTTCCACATGCAATAAATGTGGGAAGAAGCATTTGGGGCACTGCTTGATCGGAAGTGGCAAGTGATAAAATTGTGGAAAAGAAGGAAATATTGCTCGAAATTTTCATAGTGAGGTGAAGACTCAACTTCCCAACACTAACGACAGAGAAAAGATGGTTCTGGCCCTACCTGAAGTCCAATGATTCAAGTGTGGACAGCTTGGGCACTTTTCTAATCACTGTCCAAATCTGAGGGATGTGGAGGGAAATCACCATCAACCTCAACAAAGGGCAAGGGAGCAAGGTCGTGCTTTTTCTATCACAACAACTGAAGTTGAAGCTCTGAATGACGTGGTAGCAGGTACTCTTGATATGCTCTCAAAACTAGCAAGTAATTTGTTTGATTCTGGTTCTACACATTCCTTTGTTTCCTCCAAGTTTGCAATGAAGTTAGATTCAACCCCCATTTTGCTGAAAGTAGAGTTATCAGTCAAGACTCTTGGTAAGACTATCCAAGCATCATTAGTGTTTAGAGACTCTAGTATTTACTTTAGTGAGAAAATATTATCGCAAATCTAGTAGTCATTCCCATGTTGGAATTCGACATTATTATAGGGATGGACATGATCTCAAAGTATAATGCTAAGATAAATTGCAGAAGTAAGGAAATATCAGTATTCTTGAATGGAAAAACTATAGTTATCTTCCAAGGAGAGATATCCTGAATAGATACTTATCTAGAGGCACCTCTTATAGCCTTCGTTATGAAGTTAATCTGTGAAGATGAAGAAGGAAAAGGGAGTATAAAAATAGAATATGTTCTGATTGTTTAGGAATACATGGACGTATTTCCTGAGGAGTTACCTGGACCTCCTCCAGAAAGAGAGGTAGAGTTCTCCATTGAACTCGTACCTATATCTTAACCGATATCAAAGTCCCCCTATAAAATGTCAAATGTGGAGCTATAGGAGTTAAAGAAACAACTCCAAGACTTGTTGAAGAAGGGGTTTATCCGACAGAGTGTGTCTCCTTGGGGTGCACCAATTATTTTTGTGAAGAAGAAGGATTAATCAATGCGGTTATGCATTGATTATAGAGAACTGAACGAGATCACAGTGAAGAACAAATACCCTCTTCCAAGTATTGATGATTTCTTTTACCAACTTCGTGGGGCTCAATTCTTCTCCAAGATTGATCTTTGATCTGGTTATCATCAACTGAGGGTGAAGAAAGAAGATATTCTAAAGACTGCCTTTTGATTAAGATATGGGAATTATGATTTTACTATTATGCCCTTCATCTTGACTAATGCTCCTGCTTTTTTCATGGATTTGATGAATAGAGTCTATAAGGACTACTTTGATAACTTTGTGGTAGTTTTTATTGATGATATTTTGATATATTCAAAAAATCATGAGGAGCATGAAGATCATCTGAGGGTTATTTTGCAAACTCTATGGAAGGAGAGGCTCTTTGGAAAGTTTAGCAAGTGTGAGTTTTGGTTACAACAAGTGGCTTTCTTGGGGACCATCGTAACCAATGAAGGAATCTCGGTTGACCCTGCAAAGAAAATGGTTGTGTAAGAGTTTCCTCAACCCAAAACAGTAATAGAGATTCATATTTTCCTTGGTTTAATAGTATATTATAGGAGGTTTGTGAAAAAAATTTCACGGCTTTCTAATCCACTAACCAAGTTGACTCAAAAAGTGGTTAAGTTCATCTAGACAAAGGAATGAGAGGAATGTTTCCCAGAGCTAAATAAGAGATTGGTTACTGCAACTGTGTTAACACTACCCTCTATTGGATAAGGATTCATTATTTTTGTCGATGCATCTCTGAAAGGGCTTGGGTGCATCCTCATGCAAAATGATAAGGTAATTTCTTATGCATCTCATCAGCTAAATCAATGTGATCAGAATTATCCTACGCATGATCTAGGGATGGTGGAAGTTGTTTTGCTCTAAATATATAGAGGCACTATCTTTGTGGGGATAAATGTGATATATACACCTAACACCAAAGTTTAAAGTATATTTTCATGTAGAAATAATTGAACATGAGACAAAGTAGATAGTTGAAGCTTATTAAAGACTATGATTGTTCAATTCATTATCACCCTGGAAGAGCAAACAAAGTCGTGGATGTGTTAAGCAGGAAAGACCATGTTGTTCTGGCAATAATGAGGATCCTAATAGATCCCTTGATTAAGGATCTAGTAAAATTGGACATGGGAATTGTAAGGGAAGGGACATCATCAACCCTATCACAAATGACTTCTCAACGTAAATTACTAGAGAATATCAAGAAGGCTAAAAAAAGATCTTTTGTTGCAGGAGAAGTTTGAGGCTGTGAAGGATGGGAAGTTTCCTGATTTTAATATTGATCAAGAAGGTGTAATGAAATTTCGTACAAGACTATGTGTTCCATCTATTCTAGAGATAAAGAAAGAACTGATGGATGAAGCTCATAGATCTACTTTCTCTATACATCTGAGAAGCACTAAAATGTATAGAGACCTTTGTGATCATTATTGGTGGGATAACATGAACAGGGAGATTGCTGATTACAATACAAGGTGCCTGGTGTGTTAGCAAGTAAAGGTAGAATGACAACTTTCTAAGAGGGTATTACAACCGCAACCCATACCATCATGGAAGTGGGATAATATCACTATGGACTTTGTCACTGGTCTCCCGAAAACTTCCAAATAAAATAATGGGATATGGGTTATTGTGGACCATCTAACCAAAACTTCCCATTTTATCTCTATTCCAGAATATTTCTCTCTTTATCAACTTGCTAGGATTTACGAGAAGGAAGTGGTAAGGCTGCATGGGGTTCCACTTTCTATCATATCTGATCATGATCCAAGGTTCACATAAAAATTATGGAGAAGTCTTCAACATGTTCTAAGCACTGAATTGAATTTCAGTATAGCATATCACCCCCATATGGATGGCCAATATAAAAGAACTGTTCAAACAATCGAGGACATGCTGAGAACATGCTCAATGGAATATAATGGTGGATGGGATCAACATCTCCCTTTAGTTGAGTTCTCTTACAACAATAGCTTCCACTCGAGCATTCAATTAGCACCCTATGAAGCTCTATAAGGGAAGCGATGTATAAATCCTTCTTGTTGGGATGAAGCTGGTGAGAGAAAACTCCTTGGGATTGATCTTGTCCAAGAGATGATTGAAAAAGTCTATGCCATCCAACAACACATTAAGGCTGCTCAGAGTCGGAAAAAGAGCTACGCCGACAACCGTCGAAGGGACTTGGAGTTTTATGTTGGTGACAAGGTATTTCTTTAAATTTCACCATGGAAGAGATTCATGATTTTTGGGAAGAAAGGGAAGCTCATCCCCAGGTACATTGGCCCCTATGAAATCCTTGATCACGTAGGAGCAGTGGTATATCAGCTTACACTCCCTCCAAATCTAGCACAAGTCTATGATGTATTCCATGTATCCCTCATGAGGAAGTACTTAACTGACCCTTCACATGTACTAAACCCAGAGGTGGTACAACAAGAACATGACCTCTCTTATGAGGAGCATTGGGTGGAGATCTTGGATCGTAGAGACAGGGTTCTACGCAACAAGACTACCCACCTTGTTAAGGTGTTGTGGAGAAACCACAAATGGGAAGAAGCCACATGGGAACTAGAGGAGTATATAAGGCATAAGTACCCACACCTGTTTAAATCTTAGGGTATGAGTTAAAATTTTGGGGATGAAATTTCCCAAGGGGGGAAGAATGTAACGACCCAAACTTTTTAAATAGTATATTAGTTTACTCTTAACAATTTAATAGATATGTTAATGGTTAATACAGAAAGTGGAGTTGATGGCTTCATCCAATAGACTTGAACCATATGAAGCCCACTTCTCAGAGCTTGGGAAGGAGGTGGCTTCTTTGGGATTCGCTTTGGACCAAGCCCAAACCAAACTCCAGCGTGTCAAAATTGAACAGAATCACCTATGGTAGAAGTTCAAGTTAGTGGAGACTTCTACTAGGGAAATGTTATCCGAGCCTCCCTCAGATTCTCTCACCTTATCAAACATTACACTTAGGTCATATGCTGGTGTTATAAGGGGGTATGTAATGAGACCATATCTATTTTGTGTAATCCTTTGAGATAAATAAAATTGTAAGTTCTTCCTAGGGAAAAGTTTGTGAATTTTATGATGTTCGGATAAAAATAAGACGTATCTTATAGATGAATTTTGAAAAAAAGGATATTTTAAAATATTTATGTAAACCTTAAATAATTAATAATGTGTAATTATTTTCAAAAAAAGGTCTTCTGAAAATGTGTTTAGTAAGAAATTTAGAGTCTAATAAGATCAACTTAATTTTTAGTGCATAGTAAATTATAGATAGTGATTTTATGCTTAGTATTAGTAATGTGACCAAATGGATTAGTAATATCACTTAAATAAAGTATTAATATAATTTAGGCACCTTGATTAAGTAATGTGATTCAATCAAATAGGTAAATAACTGTTTCAGAAATTAATAGTTAAGTATTAGTTTTTTCAGGTGAATATTGTTTTTTATTTGAAAATTAAATTAAAATTATTTATAAAATTATTTTTATAAAATGGATTTCATTTTTGAATTCAAAGAATCGATATTATGTTAAGCTAAATTTTTTGTATTTTTCTGAAAAAGTTGAATTTTTGGTGAATAGTGAATTTCCAGTTTAGAGTTCCTGGTGTTTAATGACATCATTAAGGATGTAATAATTATGTAATAATTCTGGTCAAATTATGAATAGTAATATATGTTATGAGGTGTCCCTAGTGGCCAATACCATGTTCAAATACCATGGGCAAGCCCATGGTTTTTCCAATACGACCAATGAGGTGTCCCTAGCCCATTAATGCCATGTCCCCTCACTTCCGCTATAAATACCAAGCCATTCTCTCATCCTTTCGATTCCAAAATCCTCCTAAATGAAGTTATGGTCTCTTTTCCTCCCAAGGAGTCCTCATAAGGTGCCCTCAAGCCTCTTAAGGTCCCAATACTTCAAGATATCGAAGATCCTCTTCAAGGTAAGGGATTTTTTCACTCTTCCCATTTTCAAAGTTCTACTTTCATGTCAAGTCTTTCAAGTTCATTTTTTTCCATGTTGGGGTATGATATATATATTCATCATACTGTCATTTTATGTTCACATGATGAGATACCCTATTTAATCTCATCAATCCATGTTTTTTTATGTTTTAAGTGACGTCGTTAGGCTGCCTAATTTTTCATAAGAGAAATCTTATTTTTGTCTTCCTTTAAAGTTATTCATTTCATATGGTATGTCCATAAAATTTCATTAACATGTTCTTATATCCTATATATTCTATCACTCTACTATTTTATCGATCATTTATGAGTGAGTAACCCATTTCCCCTCTCTTTTAAATGTTTTCTAATACCCTGCATCATAGCCGTTATGATGCCAAATTTCCGTCTCAAAATGTCTCTATATTTTTCTCAAATTCTTTTCTTTTATTAAATGAATACTCAAAACTCTTTATTCTACAAGGTTATTCACATATATATCAAAATTTTATATTTTAAATTATGGTATTTACATACAACAAACCCACTTTTCTTTTCCGTGGGTTTAAAGTGACATAAAGATCACATCTTTAAAGTAGTTTTTAAAATGTTATGACTATGAAATGAAACCCATTTATGTTATTCTATATGGTTTATTTATGAAATTATTGATGATGATATATGTTTCTTACATGATAATAAAGAAAAATTAAGGGTGCGCCCTGATAGTGCTCCAATGCATTGGGTAAAGACTTAATCTCTATAGATGACCATTTTAACGATAACTTGGTGAATAATCTTGGTAAATTATTTTATGACACCTTGGGGATGGACCTTGGTGAAACAGAAATGATTGTATAAGTTAAATTTTGTAGCCACATCTTCAAGTTATGAAACACATAATTTTTATTATGATATGCCTCATGATCTCTTTCTCACACCTTAAAGTTATTTATCATGACTTTATTGATGTGCCTCAAGTTCACATGTAAAATGTTTCTCTTGTTTCCCTTACTGGGACTTCTGCTCACACTTTCCTTGATGTATGATCCTAGGATATAAGATTATGTAATGAACATAGGATGAACATTTAAGAATCCATTCATGTGTCTTAGAAGAATGTTTTATGTCGTCATGTATTAAGTTCCTTGTTTCCAAGACACTAAACCTTAAAGATACTCAGTTTTGTAAAATGTAATGAAAAGTTATGTTATAAAAAGGTGTTATTTCATAAGGACAAACATCTTGGTCCTTTGGGGTTAGCAGGTAGGTAGGGCTACATGACTGGGTCGTGATCCAGCAGGCTGGGCTGGCCAGCACGAGTCGGTCTGGCTTGTTTTGGGCCCGAGCACTTTAAATGCCCGTATCTTTTGATACAGGCCTCCAATTCCCATACCGTCCATAACAACGTGATCCTTGAGTTGAGTTGGACCATTTGAGATGTTTTGGGGAATTTAAAATTTTAATCCCAAAGGAGAGTGGCACGAGACACTGATGTTTAATAATAATAAAATATTTATTTTTATTCGTGGTTCCTCCTTTCGGACGTAGCACCTACATATGAAGTCTGATTGACGCACAATCAGAGGCACTATGACCCTAGAGTATAGGAAAACTTTTTAAAAATAATTTCAGGTTTTTAAACCAAAGTTTAGGGGCCAGACCCATGGGTCCTATTTCTCACGCTTTATAGCTAAATACAAAATTTTCACCAGTTATCCATTTTGGACGAATCAATAGTCAATCTCGTGTGTTTTACCATAAGGATTGCAATGGAACAATCTGTTTATTTTATTTTTAGACCATGTTTTGGGCCCCATGATATTACTTTTGAGTGTAATGCACCAACATACATCTTTTTCATTGGATTTCCGTTTGGGGTGAATAAATAGTCGATCTCACATGTTTTTCTGCAAGGATCGCAGTGGCGTGATATGTTTGGACGTATAGAGCCTTGTTTGTGATCTTATTAAATGTGGAAACATGAAATGAAAATTTATGGAAGATTCTTTTTATTTATGAAGAGATGTGTTTAAATATTCTTGAGTTGTTTGAGGAGGTGTGCTGGCGTAATTATGCTTTGGCCCTCCAGATCAACAACGAGCGTCGTGCGCTCATCTACCTTTTGACTAGGTGTGTCAAGTACTTTGGGAATTATCCATAATGCCAAGGGGTACTTATTAAAAATTTAGATCCTGATAATGTCTAGGTACATGACCAGGCGACGAGGCAGGGACACATGATGTGTGGGCCCCACATGCACTATGTATTACTTTAAGAATTCTTCTATCTCTCGTAAGTCCTTATTATGAACTCAGATTTTGGAAATTGAGTAGCCTATACTGAGTTTTTTTTTGTGTAGAACGCGATAGTTCCAACCGTAGTGAATTCTGAGATAGGATGTGAGATTTTCCGGGAATGGCCCCTATTCAGGGTGATACTCGATGACTGTAGTGATGTTCTTTTGAGAGGTACCATACAGTAGGGATGGTTATAGTTCCTAGTTGCTTTTCCAAGACGTACCATCTATCAGGGATAAACAATGTTCCTCGGTACTTGACAAGAGGTACCATCCAATAGGGATGCAAAGAGTAGTTCAGGGTTTACCTCTAGATAGGCTGGGAAGTGGTCCCCAATAGTTGTTCTGGGTTTACCTCCAAATGGGATAGGAAGTGGTCCCTAATGGAAGTTCTCGGTTTAACTCCAGCTGGGCTAGGAAGTGGTCCCCAATGGTAGTTCTGGGCTTCCCTCTAGCTGGGCTAGGCAGTGGGTCCTGTCGATGACTCTTGTCAGGAAGTACCCTATAATTAGGATGGGTAATGGGTCACTGTCAACTTTTAGGTGATTATTCTCCCCCAATTTAATAGGCCATGAATACCCGGTGATGAGTGGCATCCTCTAGTAGGGCTGGGCATGGATCCTCAACATTGTGACACGATCTCTCGATTGTGAGGCACATTGAAGAGACATTCTTTGACATGAATTTACACTCTCAAGAAAGAGGGACACTTTTCCAACCAAGACACACCCTTATGATGTGACCTAAAATCGTGTGGTCAAGAAAAACCCTCCCAAAGTGGATAGTATCAAGGTGTGGTGATTGATTCCCTTTGACTTGCCGTTTAGGGGAGATGTGTGGGATTCTAGGCATCGATGCTTACTTTTGAAACTTTTGGATACTCAATTTTACTAGGCTGAGATAGTGAGATGGAGATCCAATTACTCTCTCATTTGGGTTTATTTAATGAGAATAAATATATCTTGTTTCTAGTACCCACTCCTTGGTTTTTGGTACTCTCCTTCTAGGAGAGTGATCGTACCACGATTCACTGTTTTATTTCACCCTTATACCAATGTATTACACTTGTTTTTTATTGAGAATTAAAAATATAATAAAAAATTTCACTTCATGTTTAATTTGATTATATTTTGTTTACAACTATTAAAAAGGTCAATGTTACTTGGTTTGATAATTATGTTATAGGTAGAGGAGATTTTTGAGGGCCCATGATGAAGTCCAAGAAAAATGGGTCAATCTGCACACGATCCAAGTACATCAATGGACTAAAAAAATACTTCTAATAAACTATACATCCAAATGGGATGAAACTTTGTGGGACTGTCCTAAATTTAATGAGATACATTTCTTCTAAAGGAATCCAAGCCCAATTCTTCCATTAAGAGTCCCATACGAACTTATCTATCCAATAAAGTGAATATGTACATGGTCAAAACATTACCTCTGTATTTTGGAAATATATCTTATTATATTCCAACAACTCTCTAGTTTTGTCCAAAGTTATTTAAGACTTTTTAACCGAATAAAACCACGGACCAAGAGGATTCTAGAAATTCGGTTTCCCAAAACCACTTCTCACTTTGCCTATAAATTGGCACCTTGGGAACCCCATTTTAGAGTTCAACGAGGAGGCAAGGTGCTACCATTTTGGAGTCCCAAAGGTGTCTCCCCATCATCCCCAGATTTTTTGGAGGAAATGGTAAGTGCTACTTCAATATCTTCTTCTTCCTTCCCTCCAATATATTTCTAATCCCCTTGTGATCACCTGGGTAGGACCGTGATGTAATCTCGGGCTTCATACTTGTATTATTTTGAATGATCTTTTTAATTCCAGGATGTATATTGTTTTTATTCATCTTCTATTTTTATTTAATTGAGTTATATACTGGTATGTTATACTCAAAATCAAATGATCATGTTTTGGGGTAACCTTTCATGTGATGTTTCACACACTGTTCATATATTTTCTTCCCTCATTCAATTGCGGTGTTTGTGTGGTTCATATGGGTCAATTGAACTCACATAATCATTGTAAAGTACATGTACATTTATGTAATGGTATCACAAATAAATAACATACAAAACTGGATAGCACATCGAGTTCTTGGTGTGTTGCCTTGGTGATTTTTAGTTATGATGTCGAACACAAATCACCCAATCATCGGTGGTGTCTGGTGAATCATTGTGTGTTTTGATTAAACCCTAGGAGTTATCCTAGTATAAAATAAGTAAAGTCATGTCAATAGGTGTAAAAAACCTGGGATTAAAATATCTATAACCATTATCTTGAAGTGATGAAGGATGAGCATCACGAGACTCCCCTAGGTTGATCACGTTTAATTAATCTTTTTCATTTCTACTTTATTGTATCACTGTCATTTTCTATTTTCATATTTAATCATAAATCACATGTTTTATTAAAACCAATTCCCCTTATATTTTCATAATAAAAACAATATTTTTAAATTAATGATCTAAGGCTCCGTCGAGAGACGACCTAGGGTTACTTCTATACTGTAGAAATTCTAGTAAAAATTAAAGAACTGCTTTGATGCTCTCGAAAACATGAACAAATTTGGGCACCATTTCTGAGGATCCAAGATAATTTTTTATTTTTTATTTCATTTTATTTATTTATGTTACTTCTTAATTAGTAATCCTTTAAATATCCCACCCCTATTTGATTGTTTCAATTTTGGGGTTTTTTCTATATTTTTGTTTGTTTTGTGTGTTCTCTTTCTCCCTATCTCTTCTTTTCTCTCTCTCCCTTTTCTCTCTCTCTCTCTATCTCTAATTATATAGAATAAAATTATCTTTTATTTCCAAATTTCATTTCTTATATATTTTATTTCATTCATATTCCATAAAAAATATAAAAAAAAATCAAAAAACAACATCAAACAATCAATCAATCAAATAGGACATCATTGTTGCATGACAAGATCTGGTAAAGAAACACATCTGGAATTTGACCCTCAAATTGAAAAAAAACTCCACTCAAAAATCAAGTAATATAGATAATTTCAATAAAGTAACACTAAATAACCCATTATGGAACCTCAAGTGGTTATAAACTAATCAAAAACTAAACCCAATCAAACACAAGAAAACATAGCTACAAATAATCGAACCTCAAAAGACCTGACCACCTCGGATGTGGAGTACCAACCTGCATACATCCAATATCCCAAGTAAGTATCCAACTTTGAGATAATATAAATCCTTATCTATCTTCTTCCTAAATTCCATGGTCTTTTTAGTGAGGACCCTCATAAATATATTAAAAAGTTTCACATAGTCTGCTCCACCATGAAACCCCAAAATGTGTCTGAGTACCTAATTAAATTCAGGGAATTCCCTTACTCCCCTAATAATGTAGCTAATGAATGGATATATTATTTGACTACTAAAATCGGGGGTTGGAATGACCTGAAAATACACTTTTTAGAGAAGTTCTTCCCTGTCTCCTGAACTGCATCAATTAGGAAAGAAATTTGTGGCATTAGGCAATTACAAGGAGAGACCATTCATGAATACTGGGAGAGATCCAGAAGACTTTTCTCAATATTTCCCTACCACCAAATTAGTAAAAAACTATTAATCCAATAATTATATGAGGGACTTATCCCCTTGTATTGTGTAATGATTGGGGTTGCAGTTGGTGTTTCCTTGGTTGATAAAACTCCTTCCACTGCTCGTGACTTAATATCCAACACGGATCAAAATGAACAACAATTTGGTAAATGAGATATTTCACCCAGTCGAGGAGTTCATGATTTAAGTCATTCATCCTTAGAAAAAAAGTTAGATAAAAAAATTGATGAGATGCATACCATTTTAAGGTAATTAGCTCAACCACATGGTAACTCACACTCTTCTACAGTTCCATTACATTGTGGTAGTTTCTCTAGCATACTCATTTTTCTGAATAGTGCCCACAACATCAAGATTCACCTGATTCTTGTGTAGCCGTGTTCCCAGGGTGTCTATTCAAACAAGCACCTCCCTTCATGCAAGAACTATTTAGGCCAAATTCAAACCCTGGATAGAAAGTATATCCACAATACCAACAAGGAGGAAACCCAAGCTACCCCAAGAAAAATTGGTATCAACAAGACAAGGTATGCAATCTTCTTATCCCTCAAATTCTCATAATAATTCTCCTCCCCATCCCAAATGTGAACCAAGACTAGAGGACATACTGAAAAAAATGGTATCCCAAAACCTCTAGTTCCAACAGACCACACAATCACCCATTCAAGATCTACAAACTCAAGTGGGACAATTGGAAAACACTATCAGTGATATCAAGATGCAAGGTTCTGGACAACTATCATCCCAATACATTACTACTATGAAGGAAAAAAGGTAATGTATGTGTAATTACACTTTGTAGTGGTAAATAAGTTTCTCTTTCTACTGATTCTACACAACTGGTATGTCCCCCTCTTGAAAACACTCTTTCTCCACCCATAAATGATTCCAGTAAAGAAAAAAACAAAAGGTTAAAACAATTATCATTGAGGATTCCCATGAACAATCCATTCCTCTTCCTTTTCCCCCAAATACTCTCTAAATATAAGAAGAATTTTGATAATGACATTGATAAAAAAAATTATGGATACATTTAAAAATGTGCAAGTTAACATTCCTTTAGTTGATGTAGTTAAACAAATCCATCGATATGCCAAATTTCTTAAAGGGCTTTGAACCCATAGAAGGATACTAAAGGGGAATGATAGATTCAACCTAGGAAGGAATGTCCTAGCATTGATTCAACCAGAAATTCCAAGAAAGTGCATGGATCTGGGAACTTTCATTATACCTTTCACCATAGGGGAGACATTATTTTTAGATGCTATGCCAGATTTAGGTGCTTCAATTAATGTAATGAATTACTCTATGTAAACTTCTCTATAGGTTGGAGAGCTTCAAATGATAGGAATCATAGTGAAACTTTCCAACTGAAGCACAACACACCCATCAGGAGTGGTCGATGATTCCCTTGTAAAAGTGAAGAATCTCATCTTCCCTGTCGAATTCTATATTCTTGAGATGGAGGATACCCGAACTTAAGGACATACCCCTCTTAAACATGGTAGTCCATTCCTCAAAACAAAAAATATGATCACCAATGTTAACAATGGTATGCTATCCATGGAGTTTGGTGGATAAAAGGCAATTTTTAACATCCTTGAGGCTATGAAACACCCTATAGAAGAGCACTACACTTTTCTTGTCTATTCGATGGAAGTTCTCTCAAACGATGCACAAACACACAATTCCATCCTCAACCCATACTCTAATTCATTTTCCTCTTCTTCACCCTTGGATGATTTGAGTTTTGATTCATGTTTTGAATATTGTATGGGGTATGAAAAATGTAAATTTTGTGCTTTAATTGATGAGTGTGTTCATTCTGAGTTACCCATGACCATAGATGATTTTGTAAATCTAATTTCAATATATTCTCTATCCTTAGAGAATAAACATGAGTAGATAGATAGTTTTGTAGACCAGACTCCCCCTAAACCCCCTCCCTAAATCTAAAAACTACTAGTGTTGGAATTTAAAACACATCCTTCTAATTTAAAATATGCGTATCTTGAGGGTATTGAAAAATTCCTCATCATTATTTCCAATAAACTCTCTCTACATTAGGAATCAAAACTGCTCAACCTTTTGAGAGAGTGTAAAAAGGTTATATGATGGATATTGGATGATATTCCTAGGATTATCCCATAAATTGGTATGCATCATATACTTTTGTATGATGAGGCTAATCTCATAAGACAATCTCAATGTCGGTTGAATTCCACTCTCCTTGAAGTTGTAAAACTGGAAGTCAATAAATTACTTGTTGTGGGGATCATTTATCCCATATCTGATAGTAAATGGGTTTGCCTAGTGAAAATTGTTCCTAAAAATAGGAATAACTGTTGTGTCAAATGAAAGGAATGAATTTTTTCCAACACGTGAGCAAAATAGTTGGTGAGTCTATATTGAATACCATCGACTAAATCAATCCATGTGGAAGGACCACTTTCCTCTACCTTTCATTGAAAAAATTTTAGAATGATTGGATGATAAGTCCTATTATTGTTTCCTTTAAGTCTATTTGGGTTATTTCCAAATTCATATATCCCCTAAGGATCAAGAAAATACAATATTTACTTGTCCATTCAGCACATTTTTATACAGAAGAATGCCTTTTGGTCTATGTAATGTTCCAAGTACTTTTCAGCAATGTATGTTGAGTATTTTTTTAGTACCTTGACAGATGTATGGAAGAATTTATGGATGATTTCACCAAATATTTTTCTTCTTTTTATGATTTTTTAGAACACCTAGGTTATGTCCTCCACCTCTACATTGAAAAAGATCTTGTTTTGAATTATTACAAATCTCATTTCATGGTTGAGTGGGGGATAGTTCTTGGTAATATCATTTCAAATAAGGCAATTCAAGTTGATAAATCTAAAATTGAATTAATTTAATCCCGTCTATATCCAAAATTATTCGCGAGGTGCGATCATTCTTGGGTCATAATGGTTTTTACCACTGATTCATTAAAGACTTTAGTAAGATAACACTTCCCTTATCTTAGTTATTATAGAAGGATTCTGAGTTTGTGTTTGATAAAAAAGTGAGGATGTATTCAATTCACTAAAAAAAAGTCTCACATCACCTCCTATCATTCAAACACCACATTGGGATCTACCCTTTGAGATTATGTGTGATGCCTCTAACTTTTCAGTTGGGGCTGTTTTATCACAAAGGGTTGAGAAAGATCCTCATGTCATTGATTATGCCTCTCATACCCTTGACCATACATTGGAAAACTAAAAAACCACTGACAAATAGCTTATTTCTATTGTATTTTAATTGGAAAAATTATCTTTATATCTTATCAGGTCAAAATTCATTATCTTCTCTGATCATGCTAACCTTCATTTCCTCCTAAAGAAACCTGAATCCAAGCCCCACCTCATTCGGTGGATGCTCCTCCTCCAAGAGTTTGACATTGAGATTCGTGAAAGGAGAGGATCAGAAAATGTGGTAGCTAACCACATTAGTAGGATTTTTCATCCATTGGTCCAACATATTGAATCACCCCTCCCCATTAGAGAATTCTTCCCCCATGAGAACCTTTGTGATGTTGTGGACCTTACCCCCTGGTATGCGGACATTGTGAAATTTCTAGCAACATCTAGGGTCCCCACTGATTTCAGCACTTCACAATCCCAAATACTTAAGCAAGATTCTCAGTGGCGCATTTGGGATAACCCATATTTGTGGAGAATTTGTGGTGACCAAGTAGTTCGTCGATGTGTCCCTGGCCATTAGTTCACCTCTATTTTGACCTTCTGTCATACTTTGTCCTATGGGGGCCACTTTGGCTCTCGATGTACAACTCGAAAGGTCCTTGACTCAGAAATTTATTGGCCAACATTTTATAGGGATTACCATATATTTTTCAAGTCATTTAGTCATTATCAATTCATAGGGAATATCATCAAGAGGAATGAAATGCCTCAACGACCCATGTTATTCTATGAAATTTTTGATGTATGGTGCATTGACATCATGGGGCCTTTTCTATATTCATTTGGATTTTTGTACATTCTATTTGTTGTTGACTATGTATATAAATGGGGGGAAGGGAAGACCATCAGGAGAGATGATTCTTGAGTGGTTGTTGACTTTGTGAGGTCCCAAATTTTTATTAGGGTTGGTTTTATGAGATTCATCATTAGTGATCAAGGTTAACATTTTTTCAATCGCAACATGAAAAATTTTCTTCGTAACAATGGGGTTGATCATAAAGTCTCCACTACATATCACCCCCAAACTAACAGATAAGCAGAAATCCCAAATTTGTAAGTTGAGAGAATCTTGGAAAAATTGGTATAACCAAATAGAAAATATTGGAGTTTGCGCTTATATGACACACTTTGGGAATACCATAAAACTTTTAAAACCCCATTTAGAATGTCACCATACAAGATTATGTTTGGAAAGTCTTGTCACCTCCCAGTGGAGGTAGAACACTGTGCATATTTGGATGTTAAACAATTTAATATGAATTTTTCAGATGCAGGTGAGCATACGAAGCTACAGATTCAAGAGTTAGAAGAAATATGATGTGATGCATATGAGAACTCCCAGATCTATAAAGAGAAGAAAAATACTATCCATGATAGCATGATTCATCGATGAAAGTTTCATATTGGTGAGAAGGTTCTCGTCTATAATTCTAGGCTAAAGCTACACCCAGTTAACTTCATTCCCGATGCCTCGGTCTTTATACCATTACTGATATTTACTCTTTTGGTGCTATATAGGTTTTTCATGAGAAGATTTTAAAAGGATTACCATCAATGGGTAGAGGCTCAAACACTTCTATGAGGATTTTCGAAAGCATCTCGTGGAGGAAATCCAACTAATAGATGCCATATATGACACCACTTAGCAGGTTATCCCTTCTCCCTGCCTTTATTTACTTGTCTATTTATTTAAAATACTTCCACTGAGGAAAATGTGACTTTTAGGTGTGGGGGAGGGTGACATGTCATAGAAATAATTAATCAAAACAAAAAAAAATAAAAAAACAAAAAAAATTAAAAAAGAAAAATTTGTTTTCATTTTTGATTTCTTTTTCCTTATGTTGTGTTTTTAGATAAAAATTGATCTTAAAAAGAATATCCAAAATCATTTTTCATGCTTTAGTCGATTGTGCAGAAAAATCCATTGTTTTTGGAAAAAATGTTTTTTTTATGAATGTCAATATGGAATCTTTTTCTAGAATTTGTATTTTCAAATCATTCTGATGTGTTTAATAGATTTTTTAATATCATGCCTCATTAGCACTAACCAACATTTTAATCCCTTACCCTAGAGACTTTCTAATCCTTTTATTGCATATTCTTCCTTTTAATGACTTTCTTCAGAGTCTCAGGTTATATAGAGAAACTATAACTTTCCATGATACTATTTGAAGCCATAAGATTCAAGTATTCTACATTCATGATAGAGGCAATCATTCATTGAAAATCCCTTTCAACAATTATTGTAACGACCTGAAATTTTGAATAAATCTTGTTTCCATATTTTTGGTGTTATTTTATTTTTTTATACTCAACAAAACTGTTTCATTTGATAACATGAGTATAATAAAAATGAGACCGTTGGGTTTTGACTGTTATATGACCATTGGTCAATATGACCACTGGAAACTAAACGTTTTGATTATTACCTCTAAATACAAGTGATCTTGGTTAATTAATATAGAAAGAAGATTCGATGGCCTCACCCAGTAGTCTTGGACCAATCGAAGCCCATCTAATAGAACTTGGGAAGGAGGTAGCACCACTGGGCTTTGCCCTGGACCAAACCCAAGCCGAACATCATCGTGTGAAACTAGAATGAAATCGTCTTAATGAGAAGTTCAAACTAATAGAAATAACTACTCATGCAATGTCGGCTGAGCCTCCCTCGGATTCTCTCACCTTAGCACACCTTGCACTTAGGTCCTATACTGGTGTGATAAGGGGCTATGTAAGGAGACCATAACTGCCTTGTGTAATCATTTTTTTTAAATAAAAATATTTATTTCTTCTTATGATGAAGTTTATGAATTTTCAAATGTCCAGAAAAATATAGTATGCATATTTATGGTGAATTTTAGAGAAAGGATATTTTAAAAAATGTTTATGTAAACATTAAATAATTAAAAATGTGTAATGATTTTCAAAAAATGGACTTCTACAATTATGTTCAGTACGAAATTTTGAGTCTAATAAGATCAACTTAATTTTTGATGAATAGTAAATTATGAATAGTTATTTTATGCTTAGGATTAGTAATGTGACCAAATGGATTAGTAATCTCACTTAAATAAAGTATTAATATAATCTAGGCACCTTGATTAAGTAATGTGATTCAATAAAATGGTTAAATAACGGTTTCATAAATTATTAGTCAAGTATTAGTTTTTTCAAGTGAATAGTGTTTTTTAATTAAAAATTAAATTAAAAATATTTCGAAAATTATTTTTATAAAATGTATTTCATTTTTGAACTCAGAGAATCAATATTATGTTAAGGTAATTTTTGGGTATTTTTCTGAAAAAAATGAATTTTTGGTGAATAGTGTTTTTATTTAAAAATTAAATTAAAAATATTTAGAAAATTATTTTTATAAAATGGAGTTAATTTTTGAAATCAGAGCATCTATATTTGGTTAAGGTATAATTATGGGATTTTTCTGAGAAAGTTGAATTTTCGATGAATAGTGAAAATACAGTTTTTAAGTTACGAGTGTTTAATGACATCATTAAATGATGTATTAAGTATGTAATCAATATTACCGACTAATAAATAGTAAGATAAGGTATGAGGTGTCCCAAGTGCCCAATACTATGGGAAAATACCATGGGAAAGCTCATGGTTTTGCCAAAACCACCAATGAGGTGTCCCTTGGCCATTAATGCTTTGTCCCCTCACTTTCCCTATAAATACCAAGCCATCCTATTATCCATTCAACTCCCAACTCTCCCCCAATGAAACTCTGGTCTCATTACCTCCCAAGGAGTCCTCCCAAGGTGCCCCCAATCCCTCAAGGTCCCAACGTTTGAGTTTCAAGAGTTACGTTTTAAGGTATGGGATCCAAACTCTCTCTTTCATTTCAAATACTCTCTTTTAAGTCATTTCTTTTATGCTCCATGTTATTATTTAAGAGGATGTTATTTTATATTCCTCTTACTTGCCTTTTCATGTTCATAGGATGAGAGATTCCCTATTACTCTCATCATTTCATTTTATGAATGTTTAAGTGGCGCCGTTAGGCTGCCGAAATTTTTGTAATGGATTCTTTCACCCTTCTCGTTTTCAAAATCTATTTTCATGTCAAGTCTTTAAAATTCATTTTTATTATTTTGGGGTATGATCTCTATATCTATCATACTGATATTTTATGTTCATATGATTAGAGACCCTATTTGATCTCATAAATTCATTTTTTTTGTAGTTTTAGTGATGTGTTAGGCTGCCGAATGTTTAAGGGATTCTTTCACCCTTCTCATTTTCAAGATCTATTTTCATGTCAAGTCATTCAAGTTACTTTTTATTATGTTAGGGTATGATATCTAAATCTATCATTGTGATATTTTATGTTAATATGATGAGAGACCCTATTTGATCTCATCAATTCATTTTTTTTAAGTTTAAGTGATGCCGTTAGGCTGCTGAATTTTTAAGGGATTCTTTCACCCTTCTCATTTTCAAGATCTATTTTCATTTTAAGTCTTTCATGTTCCTTTTTATTAGGTTGGGGTATTATTTCTATATCAATCATACTGATATTATATTTTCATATGATTAGAGACTCTATTTGATCTCATCAATTCATTTTTTTGATGTTTTAAATGACGCCGTTAGGCTGCTGAATTTTCATAAGAAAAATATTATTTTTGTCTTCCTTCAATGTATTTAATTTCATATGGTATGTATTTGAAATTTTATTACCATGTTCTTATATCCATTATATTTTATCTGTCTACTGTTTTATGTATCATTTATGAGTGGGTGACCCATGTCCCCTCTCTTTTCAATATTTTCTAAAACCCTATAACATAGCTGTTATGCTTTAGAATTTTCGTCTCAAAATGCCTCTCCATTTTTATAAAATTCTTTTATTTTAATAAGTGAATACTCAAATATCCTTATTCTACAGGGGTATTCACATATATATCAAAATTCTCTATTTCAAATTCTGGGATTTACATACATGAAACCCGCTTTCCTTTTTCCGTGGGTTTAAAGTGACATAAAGATCATCTCTTTAAAGCAGTTTTTAAAAACGTTATGATTATGAAAGGAAACCCATTTCTTTTATGCTATATCGGTTATTTATGAAATTTTTGATGATGATATATGTGGATCACATGATAATAAAGGTAAATTTAATGGTTCGCCCTGATAGCGCTCCAATGCATTGGGTAAAGACTTAATCACTAGAGATGACCATTTTTAATGACGCCTTGGTGAATAACCTTGGTAATTTTTAATGAAACCTTGGGGATGGACCTTGGTGAAATGGAAATTATTTTCAATATTAAATGTTGTAGCCACATCTTCAAGTTATGAAATAAATTATTTTTATTATGATATGCCTCATGATTTCATTCTCATGCCTTAAAGTTCTTTTTCATGACATTGTTGATATATCTCAAGTTCACATGTTAAATGTTTCCCCTTGTTTCCCTTACTAGGCCTTCATCTAACCCTTTCTTTTGATGTATGTCCCCAGGTTATGAGATGAAGTAATGAACCTAGGATGAACATAAGGATAAGCCTTTCAATTGTTTACGAATAATGTTTTATGCTGTAATGTTTTATGTTCCTGGTTTCCAAGACACTAAACCTTAAAGATACTCGGTTTTGTAAAATGTAATGAAAGTTTATGTGATAAAAAGGCGGGATGCTATAGTTGGTATCAAAGTATGGTTTAGTTATTTTTGGAAATTAGGATATGGAAACTTTAGGAAGAATCCAATAGAAAATTTTAAATATAGGAAATCTTCCTGGTATTTTGATGAGTATTGAGTAAGGGGTTGCCAAGAAAATACATCCCTGTCTGGATACGAGCAGGTAGAGGTGGCTCTGGCACATATATACATAGGGGTAAACCCCGAAAACACC
Organism: Viscum album; assembly: GCA_963277665.1. Taxonomy (NCBI): domain Eukaryota; kingdom Viridiplantae; phylum Streptophyta; class Magnoliopsida; order Santalales; family Viscaceae; genus Viscum; species Viscum album. Next base: position 160,262,612 of record OY728149.1, read on the forward strand.
ACTTTGAGCTAGACTCGAACGAGAACAGGTACACGACAACAGGCTTTTCTACACTCTTGGTTACGACACTCCCGAGGGATATGCTTTGGTAGATTCATAAGCTTAGTATGAACCATTATTAAAGGAACAAAGATAAAATAAAATAAAGACTCACATAAGAATATAAGATCATGGATAACCTAGATTGGAACCTAGGGGATCAGAAGTTAGGGTATAATTTCCTTCTACAAGTTTATCCTTCTATGCTTAAAGTTTCATTTTAATTATTATTGGCTAAGTATTTAAGCCCCTAATTATATTTTCTTTTCTTAGTTAATGGTGGGAAATGGAAGAACATGTCCCAAAAACCAATGTGATAGGAAATGTGATGATTTCCTTATAATTGTGACAGAGATGATGAGAGATCAAGTTGAACATATTATGATTATGTCAATCTAGATATCAAAAATTACAATTAATAATTGGTACCTTGTTGAATGTCCAAATTCATCAAGGAAGAAGAAGACAAAGTCTCAAGGATGTTCATCTGATAAAGTTGATAAGGGAAAGAAGACCCAATTTATTTTTGCAAAAAGTGTGGGAAGAGGCACTAAGGAGAATGTCCCAAAGGAATTGGGAGATGTTTTAAGTGTGGGAAGATAGGGCATAAAGTATCCAATTGAATTAAAAAAATGGATAATGTGATGAATATAGATAAGGTTCGATCTAATGTACCTTATACTTTTCAATGTCATAAATGTGGAGAAGTTGAACATTATCCAAGGCAATGCTCTCTTAGAAGGGATGAGAATCCTAATGAGCATCAACAATCTTCAAGGACAAGGGAACAATGCAAGTCCTAGGCTAAGATGGATCATGATGACTAAAGTACATGAAACTTCTTCGCAATAATTGTCTATGTCATGTTGTATTTTAGTTTGTTCTCTATGAGCATATCTTTTATGTTTTCTAAGATCATCGAGTCACTACCTAAGATGATTTTATAAAATTAAGTAAAAAATATGTTGTTATATACCACATGTTGATGTAGTGAAGCTTTTATTCTTAAAAAAAGGGTGATTAGGGGATTTAAAGATGATTATTATTTTAGAAGACGTTCACTATTTTGGGAACCCTATTTGATCGAGGTAAATAGATTACTACGATATTTTCTTTGAGGAGTAAAGGTTGACTTATAGTTTGAAGAATCAATGAATTTAAGGCGGATTTATATTAATTTAGGTTACATATGGAAATGATTAACCTATCTTGGGGAAAATGTGATTAGGTTAGTTACTTTTGTTATATGATGATAAGAGTGGTTGATGTTGTTTGAAGATGAATGATAAAGTATATCTTGGAGGACTATGTTATGTGATCGTTCTTATAATTGGGTTTCAATCCTAGTTTGGTTTATTTTGAGAAATTTTAAGGATAGTTATTTATGGAATGGTCTATGATGAACTTTGGGTAGTCCCGTGGAATTTTGAAGATTTAAGAGTAGATTCCCTTCCTATGGGATTCTTTCTTTTTGAAGAGTTTTTTTATCTTATCCTTTCTATTTTTGGGATAATGTTTAAAGATAGAAGAAATATATAGTTAATCTTTTATGGACTACATGACTCTCTAGAAGATGATTCTTATGCTTTTAATGAGACCAAGTGTTTTTTAATGCTCATCGTTTGGAGAAAATATTAGTTTTGGTAGAAACTTATTAAAGGATGAAAATCTACTTGAAGATTGGTATATTTCTTTATGTTTTTATTCTATGAATTAAACGAATTACTCAAAACTATGAAAAGTAACGTAAAACAAAAACATTGTTGGTTTACGTTTCCTACTGGGTAATCAATGACCGTTTACACACATCATAAGTTTGTGATTTTTTTATGGTTAACTCTCTCCTAATCATGTTTTATATCACTCTCCCTCAGAACTTGATCCTTTGTTTTCTCCTCCATATCCATGTTTTCCTACATGGAATCCTAGTATGGGTTAACTCGGTTGACCTTTTAACTTCCTTTTCCTTCTTTTAAAGTAATAGTTTTATTGACTCTTTTCAGATGTGGGACTCTCAATGAAATTTCCAAACCCAATTTTTTTTAAATTGTGAGGATGCAATTTCTTAAGGGGGGAAGATTGTAACGACACGAAATTTTGAATAAATCTTTTTTCCTAATTTTGTGTGTTATTTTAGTTTTTTATACTCAACAAAACTGTTTCATTTGATAACATGAGTATAATAAAAATGAGACCGTTGGGTTTTGTCTGTTATATGTCCATTGGTCAATATGACTGCTGGAAACTAAATGTTTCGATTATTGTCTCTAAATACAAGTGATCTTGGTTAATTAATATAGAAATAAGATTCGATGGCCTCACCCAGTAGTCTTGGACAAATCGAAGCCCATCTAACAGAACTTGGGAAGGAGGTTGCACCACTGGGCTTTGCTCTGGACCAAACTCAAGCCGAACATCATCGTGTGAATCTAGAACGAAATCGCCTTAGTGAGAAGTTCAAACTGATAGAAATAACTACTCATGCGATGTCGGCCAAGCCTCCCTCGGATTCTCTCACCTTAACACACCTTACACTTAGGTCCTATGCTGGTGTAATAAGGGGCTATGTAAGGAGACCATAACTGCCTTGTGTAATCCTTTTTTTAAATAAAAATATTTATTTCTTCTTATGATGAAGTTTATGAATTTTCAAATGTTCGGATAAATATAGTATGCATATTTTTGGTGAATTTTAGAGAAATGATATTTTAAAAAATGTTTATGTAAACATTAAATAATTAAAAATGTGTAATGATTTTCAAAAAATGGTCTTCTACAAATATGTTCAGTACGAAATTTAGATTCTAATAAGATCAACTTAATTTTTGATGAATAGTAAATTATGAATAGTGATTTTATGCTTAGGATTAGTAATGTGGCCAAATGGATTAGTAATCTCACTTAAAGAAAGTATTAATATAATATAGGCACCTTGATTAAGTAATGTGATTCAATAAAATGGTTAAATAACGGTTTCATGAATTATTAGTCAAGTATTAGTTTTTTCAGGTGAATAGTGTTTTTTAATTAAAAATTAAATTAAAAATATTTAGAAAATTATTTTTATAAAATGGATTTCATTTTTGAACTCATATCATCGATATTATGTTAAGGTAATTTTTGGGGATTTTTTTGAAAAAAATGAATTTTTGGTGAATAGTGTATTTATTTAAAAAAGAAATTAAAAATATTTAGAAAATTATTTTTTATAAAATAGAGTTCATTTTTGAAATCAAAGCATCAATATTTGGTTAAGGTGAAATTTTGGGATTTTTCTGAGAAAGTTGAATTTTCGATGAATAGTGAAAATACAGTTTTTAAGTTACGAGTGTTTAATGACATCATTAAATGATGTATTAAGTATGTAATCAATATGGTCGACTTATGAATAGTAATGTAAGGTATGAGGTGTCCCAAGTGGCCAATACTATGGGAAAATACCATGGGCAAGCCCATGGTTTTTCCAAAACCACCAATGAGGTGTCCCTTGGCCATTAATGTCTTGTCCCCTCACTTTCCCTATAACTACCAAGCCATCCTATCATCTATTCGACTCCCAAATCTCCCCCAACGAAGCTCTGGTCTCATTACCTCCCAATGAGTCCTCCCAAGGTGCCCCCAATCCCTCAAGGTCCCATCCTTTGAGTTTCAAGAGTTACGTTTTAAGGTAAGGGATCCAAACTCTCTCTTTCTTTTCAAATACTCTCATTTAAGTCATTTCTTTTATGATCCATGTTATTATGTTGGAGGATGTTCTTTTATATTCATCTTAATTCCCTTTTAATTTTCATATTATGAGAGATCCCCTCTTACTCTCATCATTTCGTTTTATGAATGTTTAAGTGGCGCCGTTAGGCTGCCGGAATTTTTGTAACGGATTCTTTCACCCTTCTCGTTTTCAAGATCTATTTTCATGTCAAGTCTTTCAAGATCATTTTTATTATTTTGGGGTATGATGTCTATCTCTATCATACTTATCTTTTATGTTCATATGATGAGAGACCCTATTTGATCTCATCAATTCATTTTTTTTGAAGTTTAAGTGATGCCGTTAGGCTGCCGAATTTTTTAGGGATTCTTTCACCCTTCTCGTTTTCAAGATCTATTTTCATGTCAAGTCTTTCATGTTCCTTTTTATTATGTTGGGGTATGATATCTATATTTATCATAATGATATTTCTTGTTAATATGATGAGAGACCCTATTTGATCTCGTCAATTCATTTTTTTGAAGTTTTAGTGACGCTGTTAGGCTGCCGAATTTTTAAGGGATTCTTTCACCCTTCTCATTTTCAAGATCTATTTTCATGTCAAGTCTTTCATGTTTTTTTTATTATGTTGTGGTATGATCTCTATATCAATCACACTGATATTATATGTTCATATTATGAGTGACTCTATTTGATCCCATCAATTCATTTTTTTTGAAATTTTAAATGACGTCGTTAGGCTGCCGAATTTTCATAAGAGAAATCTTATTTTTGTCTTCCTTCAATGTTTTTCATTTCATATGGTATGTCTTTAAAATTTCATTACCATGTTCTTATATCCATTATATTCTGTCCCTCTACTGCTTTATGTATCATTTATTAGTGGGTGACCCATGTCCCCTCTCTTTTCAATATATTTTAAAACTCTATAACATAGCTGTTATGCTGCAGAATTTTCGACTCAAAATGCCTCTCCCTTTTTCTCAAATTCTTTTATTTTATTAAGTGAATACTCAAAGATCTTTATTCTACAGGGGTATTCACATATATATCAAAATTTTCTATTTTAAATTCTGGGATTTACATACATGAAACCTTCTTTCCTTTTCCCATGGGTTTAAAGTGACATAAAGATCATGACTTTAAAGCAGTTTTTAAAAACATTGTGATTATGAAAGGAAACCCATTTATTTTATTCTATATGGGTTATTTATGAAATTTTTGATAATGATATATGTGGATCACATGATAATAAAGGCAAATTTAAAGGTGTGCCCTGATAGCGCTCCAATGCATTGGTTAAAGACTTAATCTCTAGAGATGACCATTTTTAACGACGCCTTGGTGAATAACATTGGTAATTTTTAATGACACCTTGAGGATGGACCTTGGTGAAATAGAAATGATTGTCATTATTAAATCTTGTATCCACATCTTCAAGTTATGAAATACATTATTTTTATTATGATATGCTTCATTATTTCTTTCTCATGCCTTAAAGTTCTTTTTCATGACATTGTTGATGTATCTCAAGTTCACATGTTAAATGTTTCCCCTTATTTCCCTTACTGGGCCTTCTTTTCACCCTTTCTTTTGATGTATGTCCCCAGGTTATGAGATGTAGTAATGAACCTAGAATGAACATAAATTGAAGCCTTTCAAGTGATTAAGAATAATGTTTTATGTTTTCATGTTTTAAGTTCCTGGTTTCGTAGACACTAAACCTTAAAGATCCCCATTTTTGTAAAATGTAATGAATGTTTATGTGATAAAAAGGCGGGATGCTATAATTATCCTCTATTTTTGGACATAATTGTAATTTATCCTTATTATGCCTTAGAGACCATGAAATCCCTATTAGGTGTCCACATTACAAGATAATTTATCCCTATCTACCCATATTGTGTGTATATTCTTGTTTTATTTTAAGAAAGTGTGGTCGAGAGGGTGTTTCCATGAGAATTATGGTAAGAGAATCATTGTTATGTGTTGATATTAAGAGTGCATATATTTTCCTTGGGCAATGTGTTCACAATCCATATTACATTATTATTTTACACATGTTTCCATATTTATCTAAAAAACTATATATTAAAAAAATAGTTTTGTAAATTGGAAAAAAATATAATAAAAGAATAAAATGTCTAAAAGAGGATGTTTACTCATTATTATTCATTTATTGTTTGTGACCCACATAAATGGACAATGGGGATAGTGAGTTGGAGGTATTACACTTTGTGAGGGGTTGGGTGTGTACATTCATTGTGAAAAAATTGCTTAATTTTTACATGTTTGGTACATAAGAGATTAAAAAAATCCTCTTCTATGTCAGATTTTTAAACATTAAATCCTACCAACCCTTGAACCTCAGAACAACCTGTTAGAAGTCCTCTTGAGTAGCACAATAGTTTCGGTCAGTAGAGAACTGAGAATATTGGAAAGAATATAGTAAGATCACATGAACTCTAGGAAAAGAGGATAAATATACATTCATATTTTCCTTGAGTGAGGAGGGAAAATTTTTAGGTGAGGTAGGTTGTGACATGTTTCATGGGTGAACAAATAAAGTTGAAAAGGTTCAAATGTGAGAAAAGAAAAAAGATAAAAAAAATCGATTCCTTAAACAAGGAATGATGATTTTAATTTAAAAAGAATCTTGTATGTTTTAAAACCATTGATTTAGGAATGGTACATGATTAATATATTATCCTTTTCCTAGGAGTTAAAATGTTTAGGTGTGGGGGTGTGATCATACCATGATTCACTATTTTATTTCACCCTTATACTAATGTATTAAATTGGTTTTGTATTGAGAATTACAAGTATAATAAAAAATTTCACTTCATGTTTGATTAAATTATTTTGTGTTTAATACTGTTAAAAAGATAAATGTTACTTTCTTTGATAATTACATTGTAGGTGGATGTGATTTTTGAGGGCCCATGATGAAGTCCAAGAAAAATGGGCCAATCTGCATAGGATCCAAGCACACCAGTGGAATTAAATGCATACTTATACTAGAAAGTGCATCTAAATAGGATTAACATTTATGGGATGGTCCTAAATTTAAAATATATACCATTTATCTAGATGAACCAAAAACCAATTAGTCCATTAAGAATCCCATATGAACTGATTTGTCCAATAAAGTGAATCTGAACGGGGTCAAAACATTACATCTGTATTTGGGAAATAGATATTATTATATTACATATCAGGCCACAAAATATGACATGAAGGTAGAAAAGGTGTCTTCAAACAACATTTTAGTTTTGTTCAAAGTTATTTAATACTTTCTGACCCTCCAAAACCATATACCAAGAGGATTCTTGAAATCAGGGTGCCCAAAACCACTTCCCACTTTGCCTATAAATAGGCACCTTGGGGACCCCATTTTGGAGTTCAACCAGGAGGCAAGGTGCTGCCATTTTGGAGTCCTAAATTTGTCTCCCCTAGAAGTTCTAGAGGCTATGGGAAGTGATACTTCAACATCTTCTTCTTCCTCCCCTCCCATAGATTTCTAAACCCCTTGTGATCACCTGGGGAGGACTGTGAAGTAATCCTAAGCTTCATGCTTGTATTATTTTGAATGATATTTTTAATTCCAGGTTATATGCTATTTTTCTTTATCATCTATTTTTATTTAATTGATTTATATACTGTTATGTTATACTCAAACTCAAATGATCACATTTTGGGGCACTCTTTCATGTGATGTTTTACATATAGTTCATCCCTTTTCCTCCCTCATTCAATTACGGTGTTTGTGTGGTTCATATTGGTCAATTGAACTCACATAAGCACTGTCAAGGACTTGTAAATTTTTTTCATGGTATCACAAAAAAATAACAAAAAAACTTGGATATCACATCGAGTTCTTCGTGTGTTGCCTTGGTGAGTTTTGGTTATGAAGTCAAACACAAATCACCCCATCATCGGCAGTTTTCGGTGAATCATTGTTTGTCTTCGACTAAAACCTAGGAGGTATCCTATTATAAACTCAGTAAAATTATGGTAATAGGTTTTACAAACCAGGGATTAAAATATCTATACCCTTTCTCTTGAATTGATGAAGGATGAGCATCGCGAGACTCCCCTAGGTTGATCACGTTCAATTAATCTTATTCAATTTGACATTGTTTTATCATTTTTTTTTCTATTTTCATATTTAATCATCAAAACCAAGTTTTATTAAATCACATTAACCAGATATTTTTATAATAAAAACACTATTTTTAAATTTATTATCTAAGGCTTCATCGAGATGCGACCTAGGGTTACTGCTATATTGCAAAAATTCTCGTAAAAATTAAACAATTAATTTGACATGCTCGACAACGTGATCAGAGAGGTGAAGACGCACAGGGTATTCCACGTACTTTCCATGTCTAGAATATTTTGGTTGGGTGAGTCTAATCTTCTACTATAGGTAGCAAAGACTCGATGAGAAGTTCATCTTCTCACCATTTCTAGCTCCTTCAGTTTGGACGAGCTTACTTCACTCCTTTGTTGGGTTGAGTTGTACTCCTTTATTATATTATTTTATAGTACCATATTATCTCTACTTCTACCCTCTTCAGTTCTTCTCTTACTATTCCCCTGAGCCTTCGCTGCATCTTACTAAGTGTCTTTATACTCACCCCTGCTAGGGATTTTTCCACACTTGGTGTGCCCTTGCAGACGATAGACATGTTTAACGTGACTTCAGAGGAGCTAGGGATATGGGGTGCTTGGACTTCATGTGGTGGTTGTGACTTGGGATTCAGGAGTGGGGCTCTCCCAACTGCTTTACCTTTTCACCTGTTTTGGTGTTGTGGCACTTTTCTGGTTGGGAGTGTATTTTCCCCCTTTCCCTTTCAACTTTACTTTTCTTTACTGGTATACTTTAGAGGTCGATTCATGTTTTTTGGATTATATATAGTAGTTTTGTATCTTGTTTTCTTTTCCCCCTCCACTATTTTCATTGAGTTTGTTGCGTGTGTGTTTATAGGTTCGTAGGCAAAGGCCTCCATAAGTTTGTTGTGATTTCGGTGCTAGTCGCCAACCCTTGGTCTATGGATGCGGGCTTGGGGTAGTCATGGCTTGAGCCCCAACATGGGTTTGGTTATGACACTTGTGGTGTGGTTGAGGTGCGGCTGGAGTCTCGCACCAGATTTTGGAGATTTCACCACCAAAGGTAGGTTATTCCATGCTTAAACATTTCCTAATGAATTTTTTAGGATTTCTTATGTTATTTTGAATGATTTATTAATTATAAATGTTGTTTGAATGTTTGTTTGAAGATATTTAATATTCTATTGATTTTAAAATGGATTTTACATGTGAAAATGGTGTATTCTTAGTGAAATCCCTTGTTGTGTAACTTTAAAATATCTTATTAATTGATTAAATGATTTATTATGTGGTTTTTGTAAGGAGAATCATGGATGGAATGGTTTTGGTGTGATTTTGATTTTTGAAAGAGAATTTGGGTGTGAAAATGGTGGATCTTGGTGTGTGTAATGCCTTGTTTGGCTTGTGTGTGTGAATGGGGTATATCTTTTGGAAAATGAAACTTGACTGAGAACACTAGGGTAAGACTGGATAGCTAGGAGGGTAGAATATGACTAGTGTGCTAGTGATATAGAAGTGGCTATGACACGGTTTCACTTAGTGAGATTGACGATGAGAACACTAACTTAACATTGGTGATGATCGAAGGCCACTAGAATATTGGATGCTTCTCTTCTCTAGCAGCTCATTCATGAAAATGTGGATTGTTGGTGTTCCTATACCACTCTACACTAAGAATTAAGTTTCTAGGGTCCCATTTACAAGCTAGTCTCCATAGGGACTCTACCATGTTTAGTGATCTTTGACTACATTGATCTCACTATCGGTATACAGTGTGGATTTTGGGTTACTTCAATGGTAGATGTGTTTTTATTTGAAAATAAAATTCCTTTAAAAGTTGTTTTCATTAAAACTTATTTCTTTTAATTTTTTTTAGAATTTTATTTCATTTATTAAACTTGAATGTTTATTTTTAAATTAAAGAATATCCTTTCAATTAATTTTTAGATCATGGGATCCTTTTGGGTGGAATCTTACTAGGAAATAGCTAACACCCTGCATACACCTTTGGGTGTAAGCATACTTGGTCATGTTTGATACAGATAAGGGTAAAGATTTTGGTGACGGTGGTTTGTGATGATAGTGATCTTCTTGGGCGGTGTTGCGGTGATGGATTGAGGGAGATGTTCCCCTTACCTTGTGGTGGTTTTTGTAGATGCTTTTTGGTTCCTTTTTGTAGTAGCTCCCGTTTTGTTTTGTATAATCTTGTAGACTAAATCTAAAACCTTGTAAAGTCTTGTTTGGTTTTGTTTCCTAGCTTTGGTATATTTTATATTACTGGTTGTCTTATATTTGTATGATTGGGTAAATCAATCCCACTTGCTTGTAGTGATACCCGAGCACTTGTGTTAGCCCGTTGGGATCAGGAATGCCCTTCAGGCCTTGCTGTAGACCGAGTCAGGTTCCAGGCTAGTTGGTGATCTAACTTGGTTTATGACACAACAAGATTACATGGATGTAGGATTGGATAAGCGAATGGGACATTATTGATGAGTATTTATTACCTGATGTGCTAGAGTTTAGAGGCGACAACTAAATGGGGATCGGGACCGGGGAATTTTGAGTCTTTATTTGAGTCTTCTAGTATTATATTTATATTACTTATAGAATGACATTTAGTAACATTTTAGCCTGTCATTACATTATTATTTATTATTTATTGGATTATTCATTTTCATTTATTGTTTGGTTTTTCTGTTGTATTGTATTTTTTACATTATTTAAACTACTATAATGTTATTCATATTGTTTATTTATATTTTTTTAACTCTGTACTAGGGGGTATAGTCTCTCCACTATACTTATCACTCTTCTGATGCTATTCAGAAGCCTTTGGTGTACTGGTAGGTGCACTTTAGATCCCGTATTTAACCAATTTCAGCCACATGAGCGAGTGTCAGATTGAGAGACGTTACAATAGATGAGGGAGAACTAACTATAATTAGGGACCCACTCCCTGCTGGAGGTTGATAGTGGGGGAGTAACACAATGTAGATTGAGGACTCACACCATCTGTAGTGTGGGGGAGTACCATCCTTACCTTTATATATGATATGGGGGACCTATGCCCTAGTGAGTTAGGGGAGTACTAACCCTGGAATCATTCCAATGATCACACCTCATCACTGCCATTGGATAAGTGTCATTAAAAGAAGTCACCCATTTGTATCACCTCATGTAGTATCTATGCTGTGAAATAAAAGGCCACCATCCCATCCTATGAAGAATTCTAATTAGAATGAACCACTCATAGGCTAAAAAATTATTCTTAAAGAAGGAGATATGCAAGGTATGGGATTTTTAGATGAGTACATGGTGTATGCATCAAATCACATGGTGTGAAATACTTACTAAGGTATTGATCATGTTATACATTAAACATGGATCAACTATCATGGTTTCTCCACACTATCTGATCCCATAGAAAAATGGCATGTCTGATCACCCAAGGTCCTAGGCGTGTACTCCATGTACACGTATCGACCAATCTATTAGTATCACACAACATGTGGACCCATCAACATAAGATGTTATATTTAACTCAGACTCTATATCATAGTCATCACATGTAAATACACTATACAACATGTATTCTTCTAAAAACATTATGTGTAGTTGGTTTTTAAACATGCAATAAATTATGGTCTCTAGGAATCCATGCACTTCACCAAATCCATCATTATAACCATTAATCTTAGTTTTATCCTTTCTCAAACCACCTAAATTAATGTAAAAATCTTAGGTCATTGATTTCTAGACTATGGTAGTTAAAAATCAGGTTTATGCCACCCAAATATGATCTAACGTGATTCCCATCACCAAATGGTGTCCTAATCCTCAGAACCAATATCCTGACTTCATATTTCCACCATGATCCATCTACAAATCACTAATATGAAGTCCATTCACATAGTAATAATTATTTGTGAGGTTTTATCGCACTTGTGCTGATTTTTAAATGTCAAATACTCAGCCCAAAGTGCCAATGATGAATAAGATGAAGGATAATAGTGGGAGAGAAATTAAAAAAGGTGAAATTATAATGGGATTTTTTCATCTTGGTCAATGATCATAATTATGGAATCATAAATCTATTAAATAGAATTTGGAAAACAAAAAAATCTTAGGGATTTGTGGTTATGGAAGGGAAAATAAAGAAAACATAGAATCTATATAAAATCCATTATAGAAATCAATGAATTGGGAAATTATACATAAAAAACAAGTCACACCTCAATAATGGATTGATCTTTTTTATATAACATGTTCACTATTGATTGAGTTGTATAATATGATTCATTTTCCATTCATTCCATGATCTCCTTGGTTCTTTATTATTGATCCATGATCTCAAGTTCATCAACAACAATGATGATTCTATCCTCCTCCTCTCTAATATCCTAGGGTTATGCAGATAACCTTGATAATTTTCCATAACGGAATACTTATATTGGAGAGTCTAGGATTATAAATTTATTAAATTAAATAAATAATCATTTAATTAATTTAACACACTCACCAATGACTAAACTTCAACAGAACATCTGATGTTGATTAATCTTAGGTCATTCTAAGGTTAAAATACATAATATGAAACTACCATGGTATCATATTTTCCATCAGAGGTTCTAATCAATAGAAAAATCCATATATTAAGAGATATTACACATGTGTTCTTTAATATATTTAATATTTTAAATATATTAATTTTGGGACCTATGAAACTAATAATTTCATGCCAACTCTAATGAAAAATGATATATATATATATAAGGGTCAAACTAAGAAAAAACGAGTTACTACAGATAGAACTCCTTTAAGAGGTTGTACTCATTGGGACTTTCTAAGTTGAAATATAAATAAACTAAGAGGGTTTATCCATGATGAAAACTTTATCATATTATCCTTCATCAAATATATCAGATGTTGATATATAGATAGGGGATCAAAACCCAATAAAGTAGGGGACATGTAACACCCCGAGATTTTATGAAAAGTATTCTTTTTAATTTCATTAATGCCTTGTGTTGTACACTACACCTAAAGGAGCTTGCACAACACGCATCATTGACTTGCTTTCTATTACACGCAATCACGACCTTCCTCGATAGCGTCTATAGTATGCAATAACGAGTTTCACTAAACAACAATATGCTATTAAAATATTATTAAAACTAGTCGTTATGAATAGTAATAACCACTTTTTGAAATTTTCTAAATTTTATTTTTCAAAATGGAATTCATTTTTGGATTTGGAATATCTAAATTAGCTTAGGGTGATATTTTGGTAATTTTCGGATAACTTTCACATTTTGATGAATAGTGAAAATTACTAAATTTTAATTAAGAACAACTTTTTCAATCGAAATAATTAATAGTGTTAAATTATTAATTTGTGTGGTTTTAAAGTATATTTAGAATATATTTTTACAATTTAATACAATTTAGGTCATTGGATGTAATTTCACATTTAAACCAGACATAAACAAGTGTCAATCTTTTGATAGTTATTATCTCTTAAGAACACACTATTTGTTTTGACGACAGGAATTAATTTTTAAATTAATTAATGCAACTGATATGTTTTGAATTTGGTAAAATAGACATAATTTTTTAGTTCATAATATCAAATATAGCTTAGGCCTAATTTCTGGAATTTTTCTGGAAACTTTCATTTTTTGATGAATAGTGGAACCACTAAGTGGTAGTTAAAAAAATGAATTTTTTCAGAAAACATAATTTTACCGCTTCTGTGAGTGGAATTTCAAAAATCCGAGAGATACGGTTGATGTCATCAAGTAAAATGTTGTTCAATGAGTTGAAATTTTTTTTTGATGAATAGTAACTTTTTACTTTTATTTACCACGATTAAAAGTAAATAGGGTAATTAAGGGTAAAAATGATATTATTATTATCCTAACACATGTTCTAATTCTATTGGACAAGTTGAATTAGACCAGAAACAACCTTAGGAATTAAATATGACCATTTATTCCCACTTGGATTAGATTAGGACATTTATTATTAATTTATTTAAAGAAGGGTTAAAATAGTTAAAATCAACGTTTAATAAGTATATCATTTTTAATATAGGGTTATACATAAGATAAATTCGACTATAAATATTAATTAGAAATATAAAAATATTTCCTATATAATGATATTTTATTTGTAATTTTTAGACGTTATATAATTTAATTTATTTATGACACAAATATGATGCAGTAATTATCTTATTAATGAAATATTGACATAATTGATGTTATAAATACCCAAATAAATATAATTTGAGACTTTTTATGAATTACACTACTTTTCTAGGTTAATATGACATCTTAGTATTGATTTACGTAATTTTTTTTCGAACTAATCATTCTGTTATGATTTTCACAAAAATCAATTGCTAAATAGTGTCAAAATTGACATAAAATAGTTTTTAAAACAAATATTATATTATTAATTATTATTTATTCCTTAAAATCTAAGGTTTGGCCAAATGACTTAGATAAGGTTATATATATTAATAATAAACTACTTGGGGTTCGTTTGGCTTGTTATAGTAAGTTTATTAACCTTATAGTGTAAGAACACAAAAAGACACGGTAAAAGTAAAATTATCAAACTTAAAGTTAAATATAAATGATAAGGTTAAAATAGGAACCTAAACTTGTCTAAATTCTATTTTATGAGTGGATTGTGACCCCTACCCACCTTAGCTTAGAAATATATCAATTTGGATCTATTTAAAACCGAATTTGGCTTTATAATAAAATAATATTTTTAGTTTTCCAAAGGTGCCCCTCTCCTCCCTTATAAAACTGCACCTCCTCCCTCTCTTCCACACACCACTTTGAGCCTTCAATCTCGAAAAACCCCTGCCCAATTCTCCTCTCCACTTACCTAGAAACATCCTAGAGGTCCTTGTCTTCTTCAAGGACCAATTTTAGTGCCCTAAGAGAAGGTCTCAAAGAGGCGCTTCAAAGAAGAGGTAATGTCTGTTACCGATTCTTTCACCTTTATTTCTTCTTCCACGTCTTCTTCTTAGGTTGTTTCATTATGAAGTAATAACATCAGTATCACTCATATATTGATATGTTATTATAATTATGAAACAACCCTATTTCACCATCTATCCATCCTACGAAAAACGAAATCACCGCGCGTGCGTACGTACGGAATACCGTCTCTACGCCGTGGTGTGATCTATTTTCCACCACCACCTTACTTGGATAGGTATAATGGTGTAAATAATGAATATATATGATTATTGTAAAGTGATATTGATTCTAAAATTGTATACATACACTGCAATACAATTCCACGATCATGAGAACGATATCATCGCTCGTGCGTACGTACGGACTACCGTCTCCACGACGCGATGAGAATCATTCTCCACGTTAACCATTCATGAATGATTATAAAGTATATATAATAAATAATAATGAAATATATGACATAATAATGATACTATATTTATGTATATATATATATATAGATTTATGTCATTTACTTGATTCCATTCAATTCAAAAGGGAAACGAAAACAATGTTCATGCGTACGTACGGCCTACCGTCTCCATGAACGGTGTATTTCAATCCTTTTATCGATCTATAATATATATGATGAATATAGATTATATATAAATCATGTTTTAAATTCTGGAATTATATAAATCAGGATATAAGTAATAATATCAAGAACGACAAGTCGAAACACATACGATAAATGAAATGATTTTACCCAAAACGCTGCTTTAACATGGAATTTACAAAAGAACGGATAATATAAAGTCATAAGTGAGACATATATGATATCATAACAATGAATATGATTCTGTAATAAGTCAATGAAATTATTTAAATCATTATACAGGAGGTTTGGATACGTACGAAGCATATCGGACCTAAGGTAAGGGATAATTATTCCAATCTCATTCTTATTCGAGATTGTTTACTCGTAAGTATTTACTGGGGGTTATGTTTATTATCCATGTCCATATGCTCTCAAAATGTTTTCATAAAATGTTTACTTTCCTTCCATGTATTTTTAAGACATTTTTACCCTTTTCTTACTTTTACCACGTCGTATGGAAGGAATCTTTCTTTTGTTTTCCATACGAGGTACTTTTTGACATTTCTGAAAAAAGTACGAGGAGATTGTTATTTTTAACTTATACGGCATGAATGGATTTTTACGGTTTTATAAAGCCTTATTTTCATAAATATTCTTCAAAAAGATTTCATGACTATTTTCAACAAAATACTTTTCATTTAAAATTCCATGGCATTTTGTGAAAAGAAAATGATTTTAAAGAAGAAAGGATATTTTCCTAAAGAATTCATTTCAAGTGTTTTGACAAAACTATTTTCCATCTAGGATGACATTATTTAATATGTGTATATTTCAAGTAATGTGTATCTATGATTTAAATGGTTTAAATTTTCTTATGATGAAATGATATCAAACTTTTATGGATTATATTATGATGGCATGATGTTTAAGAATCCCATTTTATTACATGGGTTATGCTATGATGTATGATTTATGATTTTGTGGCACACGAAAGAATGATTTCATTATGAGATGGGTGGGACCAATATCTCCCTCCAATGCATTGGGTAAAAATTTTATATCTCATGAGATAGACATGGATGGAACGGTAAGTTAATCCGGTTCAGTGTTACAGGGTTGAAACGAGGAGTGAACTCGATTCAGAATGGGACTTTATCCACTAAGATGGTCTTGGCAGCAATGCCTTGGCTACTATGGAAATCATTACATGTGATTAATGGATGCCACAATTACATGTTTTATTCCCATGCTATTTTGTCATTCTGAATGTTTCTTTATGATCTATGCCTTATGTACTTCCATGTTTTATGTCATTTCTCAAGCTTTTGATGTTTAAACATTATGTTCATGTTTTTAAGTTCAAATTTATATGGTATGTTTTATTTTATCCATGCTTACCCTTACTGAGAATTTAAGCTCACCCTTTTTATGTTTTTTTCCCCAGGATATAAAGAAAGGTTTTAGGTAAGAAAAAAAGGGGAAAGATCTTTATGGGAGATGTTGAAGATCTTTCACCACGATTAGAAGATTACGTTCCAAGTTTCCAAAGACATTAAACCATTACGGTCCTTGTGTGTCCGTTTTTGTTATGTATTAAGTATTCTTCTAAAGTAATGTAATGTCCATGTATGTCAAGATATTGGGTCTTTATAGATGGTATCAGAGGAAAGGTTTAGTCAACCTTTGGAAACTAGGATGCGAGAACTTTAGTGAGATCCCTATAGATATTTCTAAGGTATGTATAGGGATGTCCCTAAGGTTAAGTATATGTATTGGTTATAGTGCTAGAATTACGGTAACCTAAGATGTTATATATTTAAGGTACTCCCCCTTTATGTTGTTTTTCCTAGCGTGATTTTTGCCTCTCACGCTATTCTTTTTTGGGTTTTAGATGATGGCTGGAACCCGAAGGAACCGTGTTGATCAATGTAATGGACAATGCAATGATTGTCCTCCTGAACAAACAAATGTTATGGGATATGGAGTGAAAAATCTTATTGCTATACCTTAATAAGAAATGAATCATTCTAGACTTCCAAATGAGCAGAGAAAGGAACAATATTATATTGAGTCCTTCATGAGGCAACGTCCACCTTATTTCAGTGGGTCTTCTGATCCACTTGTTGCTGAACAATGGATCATTACCACTGAAAAGTTATTTTCAGTTCTTCAATGTTTTGAACATCATAAAGTCATCTTAGCAGTATATCGTTTGGAATGTGACACTGATCAATGGTGGAATCTTATCAAGAATACGAGGCCAAGAGATGAAATTGAGTCCATGGAATGGGATGAGTTCAAGAACTTATTTTTCAATAAGTACTTCCCTCATATTCTTCGAACAAAGATGGAGAAGGAGTTTCTTGAACTAAAGCAAAAGGATGATGAATCTGTTGGTATATACGAAGCGAATTTTACAAGGCTTGCAAGGTATGCATCTGGCTTTATCATCCAACCTGAAAGTAAAGTTGATAGATTCTTCAGTGGCTTAAAACCAAGTCTTTGAAGGTCATTAGATATAAGAGACTTCAGTAGCTATGAAGAAATTGTGTGTTGTGATATCAAGGTAGAAATGGAAGTTGGTGTTACTTTACCATCTCATAGTTTTGACAAGAAACGAAAGATGGAGTTCAAGGAGAAATCTCAGAATAATGGTGAAAAGAAGATGAATGTTTCCTTATGCTCAAAGTGTGGAAAGAATCATGGTGGAGATTGTCTTAAAGGGACTAGAAAATGATTTAAGTGTGGAAAATAAGGTCATCGAGCAGATGAGTGTCGAAGTAATGGAAAAAGGGTTTCTAATGATGTGAATAATGAAAAGACTGCAGAGAATGCATCTAAATTCCCTAATCCAAGGGTTAGTGATGATCGACATGAGCAACCGCTTAAGGCAAAGGACAAAGGGAAGTAACATGCGATCACTATTGGCGATGTTGAATATGACAATGATGTGGTGGAATGATTAAGTGTTTATGTAATGGGATTCCAAAATAATGTTGTATATAGTATCATGGAATATTGGAATATTTATGTATTGGTCTATTTTGGTTTTCAATAATTTTATGGTATCAATAACCCTGGAAAGTGATTGAAATATTTTTGGAAATAAGATGATATGCTCATAATGAAGGGAAAACGAGAAAATGAAATGTTTAACAGTATTCATGAGCTCATGATTGATATAAGGACTAAGTGATGTCATGGTTTGATTATAAAGAATTTTGAGGATTTTGGTTTGTGGAAAGTGTTAACTTTTAACTGCATTCATGTTTTCACTAAGGTTCAATGGGTACTCATTCTTCAAGAGAATACATGATTAAGGTATTCACATGTTTGTAATTTGACCAACAAGATATATCTTATGATATATGGGGATAAAATATGGCATTCACGTGATTGTTATGTGACATTTCAAGTAATCATTTTCTTTATACAATGAGCTTGGACCGACGTATTTTAGATAAGCCTAAATATTGGAATGGATTATGTTGGACATAAGTTAGTATTTTTCAATATTATTGATGGGATGTTATAGTAATATAGTTTAAGAAAAAGGACAACCTGCAGGACGGGCGACAACCCATCACGTCGGAAAAGGCTGTGGGAATCTAACCCACAACCGAAGTGTGACTGGCCTTTATCACCTACCACTGGCCTACAGGAAGTACCTGTTTAGTAGAAACTAGTTTTATTATATTAATCAGTATAATATAAAAATTATAAGTCTATTTTAGGAACCATATATGATTAATCTCACTATAGATAGACTTACGTATTTTTTGATAACTTTTCTAACCTTTTGTTTGAGACAGATGGAATGACCCCTCATTCTATCACATGATCTTCTAACACATCACGAATGAAAAATTCAACTTTATTCTTTAAGAGATGAAGTGGAAATTTTCCAAAGAACGACTAACGGTGAGACTACACCAAAATCACGAAAGTATTTCTTCTAATTCCAATTTCATCAACTTTATGGGAAATGATCTTGAAAACCAAAAATGTTGTCTTAGTGCTCTTATATCTGATGAATCTAATGGTACCTTAGATCGTCACAAATTTATGGCTTTGTGATTGCTGGCTTTTCCATAGCCATGTTCTTTACCACTCTCCATCAGAACATGATGGTTAGGTTTCTCTTCCATATCCATATTTTCACTTATGTGGAAACCCAGTGATTAGTTTATTTGGGTAACTGTTATGTTTCATTATTCCTTTTTATAATGTGGGTTTCTATTAAATAAACTTTTGAGTATTAAACCATTTATAACCCCAATGAATCTTGAGGGAGAAATTCATTTTAAGGGGGGTAGAATGTAACACCCCGAGATTTTATGAAAAGTATTCTTTTTAATTTCATTAATGTCTTGTGTTGTACACTACACCTAAAGTAGATTGCACAACACGCATCCTTGACTTGCCTTGTTTTATATGCAATCACAACCTTACTCGATAGCATGTGTAGTACGCAATAATGAGTTTCACTAAACAACAATATGCTATTAAAATATTATTAAAACTAGACGTTATGAATAGTAATAACCACTTTTTGAAATTTTTTAAATTTTATTTTTCAAAATGGACTTCATTTTTGGATTCAGAATATCGAAATTAGCTTAGGGTGAAATTTTGGTAATTTTCGGATAACTTTCATATTTTGATGAATAGTGAAAATTACTAAATTTTAATTAAAAACAACTTTTTCAATCGAAATAATTAATAGTGATAAATTATTAATTTGAGTAGGTTTAAAGAATATTTATAATATTTTTTTACAATTTAATACAATGTTGGTCATTGGATGTAATTTCACATTTAAACCACACATAAACAAGTGTCAATCTTTTGATAGTTATTATCTCTTAAGAACACGCTATTTGTTTTGACGACGGGAATTAATTTTTAAATTAATTAATGAAACTGATATGTTTTGAATTTTTTAAAATAGACATCATTTTTGAGTTCATAATATCAAATATAGCTTAGGCCTAATTTCTGGTATTTTTCTGGAAACTTTCATTTTTTGATGAATAGTGGTTAAAAAAATGAATTTTTCATAAAACATAATTTTACTGCTTCTTTGAGTGGAATTTCAAAAATTCGAGAGACACGGTTGATTTTAGTAAGTAAAATGTGGTTCAATGAGATGAAAATAATTTTTGGTGAATAGTAACTTTTTACTTTTATTTACCACGGTTAAAAGTAAATAGGGTAATTAAGGGTAAAAATGATATTATTATTACCCGAACACATGTCCTAATTCTATTGGACAAGTGTAATTCGACCAAAAACAACCTTAGGAATAAAATATGACCAATTAGGTTCACTTGGATTAGATTAGGACATTTATTATTAATTTATTTAAAGAAGGGTTAAAATAGTTAAAATCAATGTTTAATAAGTATATCATTTTTAATATAGGGTTATACATAAGATAAATTCTACTATAAATATTAATTAGAAAGATAAAAAGATTTCATACATAATGAAATTTTATTTTTAATTTTTAGACGTTATATAATTTAATTTATTTATGACACAAAAATGATGCAGTAATTATCTTATTAATGAAATATTGACATAATTGATGATATAAATACCCAAATAAACATAATTTGAGTCTTTTTATGAATTACACTAATTTTACAGGTTAATATGACATCTTAGTATTTATTTAAGTAACTATTTTCGAACTAATCATTCTGTTATGATTTTCAAAAAAATCAATTGCTAAATAGTATTAAAATTAACATAAAATAGTATTTAAAAAAAATATTATATTATTAATTGTTATTTATTCCTAAAAATATAAGGTTCGGCCAAATGACTTATATAAGGTTATATATATTAATAATAAACAACTTGGGGTTCGTTTGGCTTGTTATAGTAAGTTTATTAACCTTATAGTGTAAGAACACAAAAAGATACGGTAAATGTAAAATTATCTAACTTAAAGTTAAATATAAATGATAAGGTTAATATAGGAACCTAAACTTGTCTAAATTATATTGGATGAGAGGATTTCGACCCATACCCACCTTATCTTAGAAATATATCAATTTGGAGATATTTAAAACCGAATTTGGCTTTATAATAAAATAATATTTTTAGTTTTCCAAAGGTGCCCCTCTCCTCCCCTATAAAAGGGCACCTCCTCGTTCTCTTCTACACACCACTTTGAGCCTTCAAGCTCGGCCAAACCCTGACCAATTCTTTTCTCCACTTCCCTAGAAACATCCTAGAGGTCCTGGTCTTCTTCAAAGTCCAATTTTAGTGCCCTAATAGGATGTCTCAAAGAGGCGCTTCAAAGAATAGGTAATGTCCGTTACCGATTCTTTCACCTTTATTTCTTCTTCCACTTATTCTTATTAGGTTGTTTGATTATGAAGTAATAACATCAGTATCACTCATATACTGATATGTTATTATAATTATGAAACAACCCTATTTCACCATCTATCCATCCTATGAAAAACGAAATCACCGCGCGTGCGTACGTACGGAATACCGTCTCCACGCCGTGGTGTAATCTATTTTCCACCACCACCTTACTTGGATGGGTATAATGGTGTAAAAAATGAATATATATGATTATTGTAAAGTTATATTGAATCTTAAATAGTATACATACGCTCCAATACAATTCCACGATCATGAGAACGATATCATCGCTCGTGCGTACGTACGGACTACCATCTCCACAACGCGATGAGATTAATTCTCAACGTTAACCATTCATGAATGATTATAAAGTATATATAATAAATAATAATTAAATATATGACATAATAATGATACTGGATATATGTATATATATATATATATGTATGTATGTCATTTACTTGATTCCATTCAATTCAAAAGGGAAACGAAAACAACGTTCATGCGTACGTACAACCTACCGTCTCCATGAACAATGTATTTCAATCCTTTTATCGATCTATAATATATATGATGAATAAAGATTATATATAAATCATGTTTTAAATTCTGGAATTATACAAATCAGGATATAATTAAAAATATCAAGAACAACAAGTCGAAACACATACGATAAATGAAATGATTTTACCCAAAACGCTGCTTTAACATGGAATTTACAAAAGAACGGGTAATACGAAGTCATAAGTGAGACATATATGATATCATAACAATGAATATGATTCTGTAATAAGTCAATTACATTATTTAAATCATTATATAGGAGTTTCGGATATGTACGAAGCATATCGGACCTAAGGTATGGGATAATTATTCCAATCTCATTCTTATCTGAGATTGTTTACTCGTAAGTATTTACTGGGGGTTATGTTTATTATCCATGTCCATATGCTCTCAAAATTTTTTCATAAAATGTTTACTTTCCTTCCATGTATGTTTAAGACATTTTTACCCTTTTCTTACTTTTACCACATTTTATGGAAGAAATCTTTCTTTTGTTTACCATACGAGGTACTTTTTGTCTTTTCCGAAAAAAGTACGAGGAGATTGTTATTTTTAACTTATACGGCGTGAACGGATTTTTACGGTTTTATAACGCCTTATTTTCATAAAGATTCCTCAAAAATATTTCATGATTATTTTCAACAAAATACTTTTCATTTAAAATTCCATGGCATTTTGTGAAAAGAAAATGATTTTAAAGAAGAGAGGATATTTTCCTCAAGAATTCATTTCAAGTGTTTTGCCAAAACTATTTTCCATCTAAGATGACATTATTTAATATGTGTATGTTTCAAGTAATATGTCTCTATTATTTAAATGGTTTCAATTTTCTTATGATGAAATGATATCAAACTTTTATGGATTATGTTATGATGGCATGATGTTTAAGAATCCCATTTTATTACATGAGTTATGCTATGATGTATGATTTATGATTTTGTGGAACACAAAATAATGATTTCATTAGGATATGGGTGGGACCTATATCTCCCTCTAATGCATTGGGTAAAGGTTTTATATCTCATGAGATAGATATGTCTGGAATGGTAATTTAATCTAGTTCAGTGTTACAGGACTGAAACGAGGAGTGAACTCGATTCAGAATGGGACTTTGTCCACTAAGATGGTCTTGGCAGCAATGCCTTGGATACTATGGAAATCATTACATGTGCTTAATGGATGCCACAATTACATGTTTTATTCCCATGCTATATTGTCATTTTTAATGTTTCTTTATGATCTATGCCTTACTTACTTCCATGTTTTATGTCATTTCTCAAGCTTTTGATGTTTAAACATTATGTTCATGTTTTTAAGTTCAAATATATATGGTATGTTTTATTTTATCCATGCTTACCCTTACTGAGCATTTGAGCTCACCCTTTTTATGTTTTCTTTTCCCCAGGATATAAAGAAAGGTTTTAGGTAAGAAAAAAAGGGGAAATATCTTTATGGGAGATGTTGAAGATCTTTCACCACGATTAGAAGATTACGTTCCAAGTTTCCAAAGACACTAAACTATTACGGTCCTTGTGTGTCTGTTTTTGTTATGTATTAAGTATTCCGATAAAGTAATGTAATGTCCACGTACGTCAAGCTATTGGGTCTTTATAGGACACCTTACCCTAACTATAATAACCAAATATATAGGGGATCAAACCCTCATTATATAGGTTACCTAATACCTAGCCCTACCTAGGGTATGATGGGGATAAGGATCCAACATGGGGACTCATGGAGGGAAACCTGCTCTAATCCACCAAGGGGATTTTACTTATGATGCTCTGGGCAAGATTTATCCCTAAACCCTCATGGGGGTGGACTGATAAAGATCACCCTAGTACAAGGGAACTCATTCATACTCAATAAAAATCCGCATTGAAGAGATTGATTTCTCTAACCTTCCATAGAAGAAGTACCAACATGCATAAGAGGTATATGGAGTGTCTCACAAAGCCCAGTCCTGCACGTGTCCTTCTATATCACATGACATGATTTTATCTAGATACACAACATGTCTTAATGATTCATAGGGTGTACATATTTGGTTTGATACTTAATAATGTGTTATTATCCCATGTATCTGTACTCTTTGAAGTTCACATGTGTGTTCCCCAACACAAACATGGTGTGTGGAGTTACATAGATTCTAAGGTGTGTAATACATGTACACTTTGAGATGTTCATAAAAAGATAACATAATGTGTGGGTCCCCAATAGGTCATGTGATATTTAGTTTTCAATGTAAACATTATCTTCTTCATGAAGGTGGTCTACACATAGTGCATTATTCCAAAATACAGGTAGTGTAGATTGGATTTTTTGAATTCTAGAACTATCAATGTGTCTTTGATTTCATTTCCTATATCCTTCACTTATTATGAGAATAATTCCTGTAATTCTTGGATCTATGTTGACCAATCCAATTTCATCATTGATGGCCGGATTCCAGCCACTATTTTATTGGAAATTGTTATTTATCACTCCTCCAATGATCCTTCACGAACTGGGTCATAAAACCATTATCACCTATACCACCACCAGATCTCTATTTTCACCACCAAGCCTCCTTCATGTCTCTAATACCATCACCAAAACCTAAGAAATGATTTTTTTCTTAATGTTCAGTTTCACAATGATTAGGTTCTTGGGTATAGTTGAAGCATACACCAATTGAAATATCAATTATGAAAATTCAACGAACAAAGGGAGAAAGTTACAAAACAAAAAGTGAACATAAAATTATGTTCATGTTTGGTTGGCCATCATTGATGGAATCTAATGAATGGGGAGGATAATCAAATAATCAAATTCAAAATAAATATCAAATTATTAATTCTAGTAAATGACATAATTGATGGATTAATCAACAAGAAATGGTCCATGAATTAATTATAAATGAAACAATTCATGTTCATCACAAGAATAATGAATAGGGAAATTAAAAAACATAATCAAAATCCCTACCTCAGGTTTTATTGATCATTTGAGAAGAACATATCTACAACGATGTTATTGAAGAGATCTTCTATATTCACTTTCAACCTAGAGAATACCTACCACCATTTGTCTCTGATTATCCCTATGACATCTTTCCAAATGATGGTGCTCTCAATCCTCTTATTCTCCCAAGGTTATACATATAAACCTATAAATTTACTAAAATAAGGATTATATTAATGTAACACTAGGTTTCAACAATTATAATATAGTTATGAAATAAATAAATTTAATTCATTTATATTATCAAATGGCCTTATAGTGTATGTAATGTACCAAAAAACATGATCCAACCAAAATATATACCATATATAGGGTAAAAAACATTCTGGATTTGAAGGAAGCCTTGGTTTTCCTATTTGAGACACTATTTAAGAGATGTTCCATTATTTCTAGAAAACTATGTGTGTGTTTTTGTGATATATTATATTTAATATTTTAATATATTATTAAGAGAACTATATATATACCATTAATTCGCACCAAATATATGCCTAAATCTTTAAATATTATTCAATATTTTAAAAGTCTAATTTTTTTAGAGTTGTTGAAATCTCCCCAGTTTCAATTATTTTCAACCTGAAAAGAGAAAACTGCTCAATAGTTGTGAGTACTAACCTCACATCTTTTTATCCCACTCCCAGAAGATATTATAAAGGTTCATGTGCTGTCATGAAATTCATTCCAATGGAATCACTAACCGATGAAGGATCTTCTCATATAGATCCTTTTTCACTACCGTATACTCTATAAAAGTAAATTTGTCCTGAATGTCTAGCTCACCCGGTCAATAACATGCAATGTTTCATGTATATATTTCCTTATCTATAACACATAAAAGATATCAGCCACCCAGTTTATCTATAGTGGTAAGGACAAACAATATATCTCCCCACTAACCCTACATTGTATCTAGAAAGGTCTAACAAATCTCATAGATAACCTTTCACCCTAACCAACTCGTTTTAGTACTCATTGAGTTAAGACCTTCCGGAACATGTGTTATACCTTTTGAAATCCAAAGGATTCCATTGCTAGATCACATATGACTTTTGAAGGATCTTGGAAGTCTACATCTTCTCTTGAATATTATTCACATTCATTATCATCACTCACACAAACTCTGGGCCAAAAATCAATGTATATAATAGCTTTGTCCAACACAGTACTAACCTGTAAGGTATCTCATACAAGATCTCAAATGGTGTCAAGCTAACAGTGTAATGGTAACTAATATTATATAAAAACTACACCAACATTATATTATTATACCGATTATGGTAAAAATCCAACACAAAATCCCATGGCATGCCTCTAACACCAGAATGGTCCACTCAGTCCGACCATCCTTCTGGGGGAAAAGGTCATGATCATCTAAAACTGAGTCCCAAAATCATGTTGTAATCCAATAAAAAATTGGGATGTGAAGTGAGTTTCATGGTTAAAGATAATCTTTGAGAAAACTCTATGAATCTAGCCTATCTTATTCATGTACAAATGGGTTAGTTGTCCTATGATAACCCAGATAGTGTCATGACATCTCATTGTTAATGGAATTCTCATCACAAAATCCCTAGATATATTTAAACTCTTTCACTCTATCACCACATGGGGTTGAGCTAAACCCAATAGTACCTGATGCTTAGGCTTCACCTACTGTAAATTGAGATATTAGGATATGAAATTGAATATACTCTACTTCATTCTCAACCACCAAAATTGACACCAAATATTATAGTACATATTTTACACTATAGGTTGTACCACTTAGGGGGGTATATGAAACTCCCTCAGCACCACCTCTTACAGTGTAAATGGAACCATAATACATCCCCAGTAAATAGATAATGTTCTTCACAAATTCAAAAAATCCATCAGGAGAATGTCTTTTGAACATATGGTCATGAAAACAATCACAATATATATTTCTAGGTTGTACCTCCATAACATGTTAAATAAGTGGATAGGTAACAAACCTCAACTAGAAAGTATGTTTCTCCCCCCTCATCCATAAAGGACAATTTAAAAGATTTCAAATTCACTATTGACTTGACAAAAAACTATAAAAAAGATTTATTACTGAGAGAATTTTACACCACAATCCCCTTCTATGGTTTATAGAATATCTCATAGTCACAATACAATAGAAACTTCTATCATTTCTTATATCTCAGGTTGATCTATTTCTCAGAGTTTATATACATGATACTCTTTTGTCATAATAAATGATGAATAACTATTCCATAAGATAGTGTTTACAAGTATTTATAAAAAATACTACTATTATCATATTTAAAATGTGGGTCTCATAATTCATCACATGGGTTCTCAGTTTTCGGTACACATAATAAATGATTGCCTACCTCTATATCATAACACATCCAATCCTATCTCTGTAGGAATTACAGAACACCACATACTCAACTCCCTCCTGTAGAAGTCTTAATAGGGGGTGCTTGTCTACATCTGGTGAAATTCTAGAAAAACGTAATGAAACTTATCTATCCAAATGAATGGATGCCTCATTCAATTTAAGGAATTCAGAGGTATCGTGATCCTAGATAAATCAAGCATGAATATATAATATTAGCCAACCAACCCAAAAAAATCATATATCTTTGTCATGCTCCTGGGTGGCCCATTGGCTAGAATTGCCTTGAGCTTTATTGGGTCCACTAGTACTAACTCCTATGAGATGAAATTTCCTAATAATTAGACCACTTGAATCAAATACTATAACTTTGATATATTTTGATAAATCTCATGCTCCCAAAGTATGTCTAGGAATATCCTCAAGTATCTCACATCTATCACCTTAGATGATGAGTATATAAGGATTTAATATATGAATACAACCATAAAGCATTATAAAAGGAGATTAAATATATATTTAATGAGTCTCATGAATATAGATTTAGAGTTTCAGAAACTTTAGTGAATTACCATGTACTTATAGTGATCATAGTGGAACTATGATACCATCTTCATTATGTCCATATATAGAACTTGAAACTATTGATATCCAAATCTAAAGTCAGTCTTCAACAAAAACTTCACCCCTTACAACATGTTGAACAGATCATTGATTCTCAAAATTGGATTATTGTTCTTGAAGGACAAATAGTTAAGTGATGTTAATATATGTGCAAACCTGATCTCCCATCTTCTATCTTAGAAAACAACATCAGTGATACCCATGGGGATAAACTGAGTCTAACAAATCCATTCCTCTTCAAATAATTCAACAACACCTTCAAATCTTACAACTCTATAGAAAGAATATGATATACTATTTAAAATATCAAGGTAGTCTTTAGTTGTAGGTATATATATAATTCATTCTTTTGATGGGGAGGTAAGCTTAGAATGTTCTCATGGAAGATACCCTCATACTCATCCATTATTATAGAGAATTTAATAATTTTATCGTCTACAGATCTAATGGTTATCTAGATATATAATGATAAATTGGATATATCCTCTTATATATAATCCCAACCCTACTCTTCCTAATATTATTTCTCACCAATGAAAGAAAATAATATCCCATCTACCTTGATTCACCACATCCTTCACCTATAAAACTCAATATATGCATGAAAAATAGAGATCTAGTGCATATATTTAATTAAATAATATAGTCTCATCATGGTTATGAAAATATCACATACTAATCTCACTTCTCTAAGAAATATGTCACATTGTCGATAGAGGTGTGTAATCATAAAAAATTTCATAGTTGGAGTCACTAATCTCAACTGTTAAATTAGAGACTCCACTATAATGTCAAGATATCTCACTAGGCGTGAAACACAAAAGTAAGGTTCACACCCATGTTTATAAACATTGTAGCTAAATAAGAGATGATATGTATTTTACCAAATACCATTATTGTAGCCTCATGGATATAAGCCTCTACTACTTGAAACTGTCTATATCCCTAACTGTTATCTCTTAGAGACTGGTGAAGGCCTCCTTGTGGTGGTGAATATGGGTTAAGAACATATTATAAACCACCACCTACAAATATCCCTATTCATCTTACATTTTATTCTCTCTTTGGTCCTCCATACACATGGTATTTCTCAACTTGATGGATTTTTGACCATCACATTGTCTATTTCATGGTGTGTCAGAAAATATTACATGATATGATCATGCCCAACCTAGGAATAAAAAATTTTCTCCCCTAGGAGACTATATTGTCTTCAAGGTCTCCATGTATGTCGGTATCTCAAGTGTCGTGACCTTCTAGTCCTATGTCTCACATCCATAGTCATCTAGTCATTCTCACCCAAGATTCTATGTGCCCTCTAATTCCAAAAATCATAGTGTGTAACATATCATTACTTTATTTTAGGTACTCCTCATCCATAGTTTTGATCATACTTTGGTTGGGTATTGTTTCATGTGAAATTTCAGGAATTTTGGAATCCATTTATTTGTGTATAGTTGGTGTACGATTTGGGAAAACCATGTGGTTTGGCCCAGAAAGTAAAACACCCTTTGATGGGGCTTTGGAAGGTGGTGCAAGACTTTCCCACACCATATAACCATAACCTTCAAACTATGTGGCCTCATACAATGGGTATTTTCATGTTTTTTTCATGGTTTACCAAAATATGCACCCACAAAGAATAAATAGTACGCCCCAGATAGTAGGGGTGCATGGTTTGTCTTACCATACTACCCTCTCCAAAAAACTGTGTGTGTGGGATTTAATACCTTTGATTTTTTTAAAATTCCCAAACCCCCTGTTCAAGATGCATGACCTACCCATTATACCCTAACATGATTTTATTGTATTATTAGGCTCTTAATAAAAACTTTTTATTCCTCAAACCCCTTGTCTTGGTGGATGGAAGCATGAAAGATCTCATTTAATATTCTTCAGGTAAATAGATCTTCTCCCATGTGGTTTCTTCTGATCCAAAATTCACTTATGCTTAAAGTTTACTGGATCATCATGTAATTGATGGTTCTAAAATATATTTAATTCATTTGTGATTCTAGGTTTATTTTCCTAAAATCTGATGCCTTCATTCTTTGGTGGAGTTTCCCATGGAAGGGTATTTGTATTGTGATTCATTAGTTTAAATATAGGTGTCTCTACATAATGGTTTAATTCAGTTATATACTAATTAATATTTTAAATTAATTTGGTTTGTGTATTTAATTTAATGATAAATTATTGCCATGGAGTTTTTTGAAAGGATTCATATTTTTAATGGGGTTTTTCTTTAAAATCCATTTTTACACCAAGTGTTTTTTAAATGATTGAATGATGATTTTGATTTTGAAATGGATTTTTAAACTCTGAAGAAGATTGGATTTTCTTTGAAAATGTTTTTTATATTTTTATCATGGGGTTTTAAGTGTAATTGACAATAAACATAGATAAGCATGGGTGCATCAGGAAAGATACATAGACATCCTTAGTATGTGTGTCACTACAAAGGTTTCTGTAGGGATATTAATGGAATATCACGAGACTCAATATTGGTTTTATCCCATGTTTTTAATATTTCTAGTATATAGTATCCCATAGTATAGATCCTTAATAGATAGTTACTTTCCATATATAGATATTTGTCATATGATGGTTTTTTATCATGGATTTTTTCTCACAAGTTTTTATATGAGATTGTATCACATATCCTTACATGATGGTATTCCATGGATATATATTTACTTGGATACATTATGGTATATGAATATTATTTTATGCTTTATCACTTGAAATTTTCATATTTATAGTTTAATAATATGAAATAATTTTATAAAACCGAAGGAAAAAATTATTAACAAGTGGTTTTGTATTTATTAAAAGTTATTTGTAAAAAAAATTATTTTTAAAGATAGGATTGCACCATTCATGATATTGGACATTGTATAGATTCTATAGTGGTAACCTACTGGTATTTGTTCTCACACCCTAATTTTATATTTGGGAATTTTTAGAAGTTTTATTAAATGATCTAGGTAAAGGAAAGGGAATCTTATAGCAGGATGGATTCCCATATTGTTTCCTCCTTTGGAACAGTTTGGTTTGGAGGTGAAGATGGGTCACAAGGAGGCTTATAGAATTTTTTGATTCATACATTTATGGTTTATCATGTTTTATTGGTTTTATGGATTTGGTTGTATCATTCCATTATTCAAAATTGTATTTGGTTTGTGTTTATTGTTTTAGATATATTCAAGACTTGTTTCATTTATCTTATTATACCTCACCGTGATGGGCCGGATCAGGTGTCTTGTCTAGTTGACTAGGGTTGGTTTGTTACAATTTTGTATCAAAGGGATGATCAACCTAAAGTGTGTTAACACTACCTATTTTTGGTTCTATGTCTTGTGTAGATAGGAGTTAGGACCATAAAAATATGGATAGTAAGTGGAGAAAAGGGGCTTAACAAGCTCACTTCTATGACTGAACCTAAGTTATTATGGGTGGTTGGGGATTTTTATTACCATGTTTGAGACATGGAGTTTTTGTTAATTTGAATGAAATGTATGGAAATTTTATTTAAATTGAGATATTTTTTAGGTGATGTATTTCATTAATATAATTCATAATTTCTTTAAATGGTGATTCATTAAAATCATTATTTTGGATTCTTGAAATTGTTCCTATGATATTGGAATTTTCTCATGATTGATTTGTTATTTTATTGTCTTTATTAGAAAATCCCTATAAGAAGAGCTCTACCAAATCTGAGAGAGGAAGCTATGATACAAGTTCCTAAGTAGAATCCTCCTATGGACCCTTCTTTGGTTGAAGTTGATATTTGTACCATTCATACTCTAGGTCAAGTGGGTGTTGGGAACCTAAGATGATTAGTGGATCATGGATCAAAATTCACCAAGAAACATCCACCTATCTTCGATGATGACAAAAGACCCTATGAATCCACATAGTGGATAGAATGTATTGAGGGGGTCATATCTTTCTTGAAGACTCTATGGTGAGTTTCTCCATGTATATGCTCCAAAGACTAGAAATAAGATGGTTGGACTCCATTGTGCATTCTAAGTTTCATGATGATATTACATAGACTTATTTTAAGAAAATATTCAACCATAAGTTTCACCCTAATTAATTTCATTTAGTTAATAACCTTGAGTTTTTTGACATTGGGGTAAGGGGAGAATATCATTATGGATAATTCTACCCATTTTGCTGAGTTGGTGAATCTAGCATTGTATCTTGTATCTAATGATTAAATAAAGGCTTAGAGGTTTGATTTGAGATTATGTTCAGATATTCAGTTGATGTTGATTATAATGAGCCTTTAGAACCTTGTAGATGTAGTTGAAAAAGAAACTTTGTACAAGGAATACATAGCTAGAAATACAGGTTTGGGTGGATCTTCAGTTGGTAGAGTTGCTAGCCATATTGTTTCTTCTGGCCAGAAGTGAAATGGTAAGGGTGGATAGTTTTCTTCAGGGACAGTTTTAGGGGATTCATTAGGATACTAGAATGTTATTCTATACCTATGTAGGAATCATGGTTATACCAAACCTAACTGTACTAATGACCCTTGGACCTTTCATCAATGTGGTAAGGTTGGTCATCTAGAATGGTTTTGTGAAATTATGTCATGGGTTAGTAAGGTGGGATATACTCTCACTAAGGGTTCATCGGTTCATACTATATCTTCCATGGGTGATGGGTCTCATTATTAGGTCAATGGAAATGTTCATGTGGCTAATAATGGACAACTTTATACAGTATAGTGTGTATAAGAGGAATCTGAATCAGGGACAACAACTGTTAGAGGTACAATAGTTATTTCATATTCTATGGTGGTAGATTTTTTTATACAAGTGATACTCATTATTTAATATCATTGAATTTGGTTGAAATTTTTAGTTTATTTTTGGAACTTATTCTGTTCTTGTTGGTTCTTTCCACACTGTTTAGAAAGAGTTCCAAACATGATTTCAATTTTCCCCCATGTTGGGTGATGATAAACGACTATGATGTAATGTGGGATTTCTTAGTTATTTATATAGATATATTTGATGATTATTGGCACAGATCATGTGATCATCATGAAATACCATATTGAATGTTACAGTCACCAAGATTAGTTTTAATCTTATTATGGATCCACTCATGTTTTTTAGGGTGAGTGGGACTATATTGATTGGGGAGGGCAGGGCATGTTTTTCTATATGACGGGGTAATATATTATTAGTTATCATAGATGCTTCTAGATTCAATTTTCCTTAGTTTGGGAAATCTAATAACCACATTTGTCCTTATATAACCTATGGTTTTTTGAGATGTTTTTTTATGGTTTACCGCTATAGAGAGAGTTTGAGTTTACTATTGACCTTTTACTTAGTAGGATTCCCATTTATATATGTTGGGAAAAAATCCATCAAGGTGTCCTCTCAGTATGATTTAGGTGTTATTGTGTTTTTTGACAAAGCTATATGAACACAAATTAGTATGGTTGGTGTTTTCCAAAAGAAGTTTTATAAGGTGGCATAGTTTCCCAGTGTTTACCAAATTTATGGGCCTCAAAATTGAGAATATGATTTTAGAAAAGGAAGGATTTCAGAAAAGGAGAGAACTATTCGTGGACCATGAAGGATGGTACGTGGATCATGAGGAATGGTATGAATACCACATATGGTAAACGGTTCATATGGAATATATGGTTCACAGAATGAAAAATGATTCGTGAGAAGGCTCATAATACATGGAAGACGAAAATGGTTTGCATGAAGGCTTGATGTATGCGGGATGGCATGTCATTCATGGAAATGAGGAGGTGATTTGAGAATCCATGAAGGGAATTATTGGTGAAAACAATACTATGATTTGGGCTACCATTAAGGAATAAAGGTAGTATACATTCGTGTAGGGAGAACGATATGTGGGAGCATATTACGCGATGAAGATTTGAGAAATAAAAGATTAGAGGATTTTGTGGATATATTTTCCTATATAAGGAGCGCTAATCCCTTTATTACTTAGAGACATTTTTATAAGAAAACATCTTTTCTCTAGGAATTCAGTGAAGAGGAAAAGTGGTTTGTAAAAGAGAATTCTGTGAAGGGTGTAGCAGTTTGCCAAATTGATTCTATGAAAGAGTGTTTGTAGAGAATTGTAGTCGGAAAAAGAAGAAGGTGGTCCATGGAAGAAGAATTCCACAAAATAAGGAATTCCATAGAATTATATGTGGTTAGAAAAGGTGGTATGTGGAATTTGTACGAGAAATAAGTACGTAGAAGTAGTACACGGAGGTGGTGCACATAAGTGGTTCGAAGAGATGGTACGCAGAGGAAATACATGGTGGCGAAAGTGGAGGTAGTTTAGGAAAGAGGTGGTCCATGAATAATATGTGCTACATGGTTTGTGGGAGAATTTAGTGGTTCATTAAGGGATATAAATAGTTCTCAAAACTGATTTCCTCTAAATAACAGTATGTGGAAAAGTGTATTTCATCTACAGGTGAAAAAATGACTTCAATAGGGAATATACCTACAATTGAGAATGTGTGATTTCATGAAAATGAAGGGACCTACACGTCCATAAATTGTGAGTGGATAACTTATAAGATAATTGATCAATGGAATAAGAAGATGTTGACACTTTCCATAGACAGTGATCCAGAGAAATAGATATAGGGAGTTACCCTGGGAAATGTTGTGAGAAGTCTCGAATTCTTGTAAAGCCAGTGAGTTTGGGCATATAAGTGATCTTGACCAAACATTATAATTAGAAGTGAGATTTAGTGATTTTTTTACATCATCACATCATCATTGTATGCTCCTTAGACGTATCCCAGTGTGAGTGAACCAAGTAAAATCATTGTTCCTTGTGCATGATTTCATTTCTATTTGTATATTTCTATAGGATAAAGAGAGAAGTGTGTTTTATTTAATGAAAAACATGATCCGAAGGGCATTAGTTTTGATCTATCATAATTTGATTCACCCCCTCCCCTATCAGGGTATTTGACCTAGTGGACATAACAATTTCTATCAGAGTGAATGGTTGAAAATTATTAGTTATCTCTTAGTAGAAAAAATGGAGGTTGTAAATCACAAAGGGATTCCGATATTTAATAGAATCAATTTTAAGCTATGGAAGAATTGGATGTAGCACTAATTTTGATCATTATGAATGAATGTATTTAAAGTATTTATACATGGAATATCATCTAATATTGAGAGTTGTGATTTATCAGAAGTTAACCGAAGATAATTGGATGCTGATTCTAAATGGAGAAATTCTTTAGGGGAATACCTATCAAATGCACTTTATATGAAGGTGATTTCATTTAATTCATCAAATTATACATGGGAAAAGGTGATTAATATTTATGAGGGGGGCTCAAAAGTCATAGAATCAAAGCTATAGGTTCTATGGTATAAATGATGATCTTATAATTCACTCTAATGAGTATGTTTATACATTCTTTGATCAGGTGAATGCAGTTGTATAAGACATGTGTGGTCTCAAAGAAATCATTAAAGATATAAATATTTTCAAGAGTATCTTTAGAAAAATTCTACCTTAGTTTAATTTGAAATTTTCTATGTTTAAAGATTAATATTAGAAGGAGTTGACATTGGATAACTTTCATAGTACTCTTTTTCATATGAAATGATAAATTATGATAACAATACTGTGGAAAAGGGGAAGTCCAAATAAGTGTCATTCAAGGCCATGAAGAATCTCTCTATTTAAGATAGTTAGGAGGAATATAATTTTGATGATATAATTTCATTTCTCTCTTCAAATCTACAAATAGGGAGAGGAAGGTTAAAATGTAAACTTCCACTTGCATGCTTCTAATGTGGAAAGATTTGATATTTCACAGTAAAGTGTCCTAATAAGTTTGAATATGATAACGAAGACAATGATGAAATTACCCAAAAGATGTATTCATTTAATGTGAATGGTAGGCGAATTTATAATAGAATGTTCTTCAAAAAGAAGAATATACTTTCACAATAAGATGAAAGTTCAGAAGAATTTGAGGCATAAGAGTTGGAGGACTACACAGACCGTGAAGTAGATGCTTTGGTGGTGGTTGTCAGAAATTCTATAAAAAAAGAGGAAAGTGATAATGAAGAAGGAGAAGTTGAAGGAAGAGTTAACCTTCAGGCAGAATTAGAAGCTTCTCATGAAGATATATATGATTGGAGAGCCAAAAAACTAAAGATAATTTGTGATTCCAAACTCTATATGTTGTAGCAGGAAGAAGAGAAGTCTGAGCTGGACGAAGAAATTGAAAAACTGAAGTATTCAACGCTAGAAATATCAGAAAAGGTATTTGAGTACAAACTCAAAATAGAAAAATAGAAAATATAGATTGATAGTTTGAATAAAACTATAAAATATAAAATTAAAGATATCAAAGAACTTAAAGAGGAAGTCGTAGGTACGTGACGAAGTGTTAAGGATCCAGAAAATTTCTTCACTCACATAACAACATCTGGAAAAGAGATAACATAGGAAATAGAAAAGATGAATGTAGATCATATTTTTCTAGAAAAAAATAAGAAACAATCAAATTTAAATAATCCATGTATATGGATTGATCGAAAATAGAAAATAGTAATGGTTGAAGTTATACCATAAGCACCCACTCTGAGAGTGAAGATTGATTTTGGTACAAAATAGAGTCATAAGATTTAAAGAACCCAAATTATTACCACATAGGAATGTACCCCATATAAGATTCTATTATTTTGGAAAGATAGGAAACTCACAAAATTCTTGTTCTATATGAAAGAGGTACCAAAGAGAACGTGACCAACAAAGGCAGTTATAAAGATCTCAATTTTCTAGGTCATCATTTGAGAGTCAATGTTTCAGGTGTAGAGGATTTAGACACATGGAAAGATATTTATCATTAATAATATATAGGAATTTGTTGTATAAGACTTAGTTTGGATTTAAACTTTAGAAAAATTTATCATCAAATGAGTTGAAAATAAAAAATTGATTTACAGCTCTACAAGATGAATTTGGTCTATCATATTCCGACAAATGTCAAGAGTATCAATCCATATCGAGTATGAAGTAAAAAACATGGATAAAAAAGAAAAGACATGCATATGAATTGGTTGTAGATATTGTGTTCAAGGAATCAGATCGCACTAGGATATGGATCATTTATAGTGGATGCACCTCCCATATGATAGAAAACAAGGATCTGGTGATGGGAATTGGGTACAATAAAGAAGGTATCTTAAGATTTGGTAATTATGAAGTGTTGAAAATTATTGGCTATGGGAAAGAAAAGTTAGGGGAAAAATACATGAGTTGTTAAGTCATATTGGTTGTAGAATGGTAAGGAAGATGCGAGGGTCGGGCTCATATTGGTTGTAGAATGTCTTAGTCACAACTTATTAAGTGTAAGTCAATTGTGTGACTCAGGACATGTCATAATTTTTTCCAAGAAATCATGTCTCATCATGGAAAAATATGGCATTGTTGTATTGAAAGTAAATTGTAAAAAGAGGAATATCTACCTCATGAGTGGAGAAGAAGATATGTGATTTCTATCCAAAGAAGAAGGAAATAAGTTGTGTCATAAATGTCCTTTCCATGTGAGACAAATATCCATGGAAGATCTAGTGAAGCATGATGCTGCTCGATATCTCCATAGATCATCACATGATCATACACATACGTGTGATGCCTTCCAATAAGGGAATATCATTTGAAAGACATATAAGGTAAAAGAGAAATGGTCAATAAGATTGCTTGAGTTGTTTCATATTGATGTATGAGGAATAATTTCACCATGAGTTATTGATGGGGGGAGATATCATGTTCTTTTTATTGATGATTATAGTATAATGGCATGGGTATCAATCATTACCCACAAGTTTGAGGTGTTCAATTTCATTAAAAGATGTCGATGAGAATTTGAAAAGATGCTAGGTCAGAAAATTAGAAGATCCAAACAGATAATGGAAGAAATTCCAAATATATAAAGGTGGAGTATTGTCTTGAGAACATGGGATAAATAATAAAGTTTCAGAAATAATAAATCCATAACATAATGGAGTAGTTGATAAAAAGAAATTGGATTATAAAAAATATGGCCAGAACAACGCTCAGTGAGAAAGACCTTCCAGAATTTTTTGGAAATAAGTACACTTAAAATAGATAATTACTATTTCTAAAATAATAGAGGACTCCATATGGGCTATGGTATGGAAACAATTAATCATTGAATTACTTTCGAGTCATCAGAATTATGTGTTTCATTCTCAATAAAGAGAAACATAGGAAGGTTGAATCCCATGGAGATGAAGGGATATTTATTGGCTACTCAAAGAAAAGAAAATCATATAAATGATTCAATAAGTGGTTGGGAAATGATTTCGAAATAAATGATATAACTATTGTAGAGTATGGGTATAATATTCAAAAAATACATGATCAGACTCATGAGGATAGTGATGAAGAGATAAGCAGATTAGGAGATGTTCCAATTCTAGAGGTTGATTCAGAAGAAGACTCAGATGATGAGAGGGATGAGTATAAATCAGTATCTGTATAGAGACCAGATAGAAGATGTTAAATTTATAGAAAAAACATAATTGGTGATCAGATAGTGCAAATGCATATTAGGAGGACTAAGACTCTACAAGAAGCATCATACTTATCTTAGGTAGAGCATAAATGTTTTAGTGAAGTAGATGGAAATGAGAATTTGGTTCAATATATGAATGAAGATCTTGACCAAATTGAGAAGAATCAAACATGGGAGATTGTTTCGAGGCTAACAAATAATAATGTCATGACGAAAAAATGGGTCTTTCACAACAAAATGAATGAAGATGGTTTTTTTATTCAAAACAAAGCACGAATAGTTTGAAAAGTGTACTCCTAGATAGAGGTTATCCATGTTTATGAAACATTTTCATTTATTTCAAGGCTAGATACAATTCAATTATTCTTGGCCATAATAGTGCAAAGAATGTTAATGGTTTTCCAGATGGATGTCCAGTCAACATTTCTAAATGATGTTCTGGAAGAAGAAGTTTATATTGATAAACAAGAGGGGTTTATCATTTATAAAGATGAGAGTGGAGTTTTTTGTTGAATAATTCATTATATATATGGTTTTAATAAATCCACAAGATCATGATATTGAAGGTTAGATAAATTAATAAAAAAGCTCAATTTTCTGTGTGGTAGAGTTGATTACAATCTATATGTCAGCAATGATAGTAATCAAAGGATAATGGTGCTCGTATATATCGATGACATAATCTTTGGAGGATCAGATGGAGTATAGTGTAGACAATTTTTTGAATTAATGGAAAGTGAGTTTGAAATTCCTATTATTGATGAACTGACATTTTTCCTTGGTTTATAGGTGAAACAAGGAGAGAATGTAACATTAATTTCTCAGTCTAAATATGCCAAAGAAGTTTTTATAAGATTTGGAATGGA
Organism: Viscum album; assembly: GCA_963277665.1. Classification (NCBI taxonomy): domain Eukaryota; kingdom Viridiplantae; phylum Streptophyta; class Magnoliopsida; order Santalales; family Viscaceae; genus Viscum; species Viscum album. The sequence goes on from OY728149.1 coordinate 160,302,436, forward strand.
TAATTCCAAGGAGATAAAGACTTTGATAGCTACTCAGATGAAATTTTCTCTGGATGATAAAGGTGAAGTGGTCAGTGCTACAGAATATAGTCAAATCATTGGTAGTCTACTATACATGACAACAACAATAATTGATATTTTTTTCACATGCCAAGAAACAAGATATCAAATTATTCCCAAGGAAAAACACTTGATTTCAATGAAAAGGATACTTTAGTATATTAGGGGAATGGTAGATTTCAGTTTGATGTATAATGAAAAATAATAGAAAGAGTTATTGGGATATATAGATGTGGATTGTGCTGGTTTAGCATATGATAGAAAATTGACATCAGGTGGTTCATTATATCTTTGAGGATTTTGTATTTCTTGGCTAATCAATAAAACAAATTTCATTTCATTGATCACTACAAAAGCTGAGTATATTTAATCTACTTAAGAATGCACACAATTACTTTGGATGAAGCAGTAACTTGATGATATGGGAGTTGAAGTGATGTCTCTGATCGGAATCCAATGTGATAATTCAAGTGTTATAAATATTAGAAAAAATACAGTCCATCACTCAAGGACAAAGCACATTGAAATAAAATATCATTTTTTAAGGAGAAGGTGGAGAAAGGGATTGGGGAATTGGAGTGTGTGGCTAAAAAACAACAGGTTGTGAACATTCTAAAAAAGGCCTTACCCAAATAAGTGTTTTAAAGACATTGGCTAGCTCAATGAGTTTATTTGACTCCCCCCAATTAAAAAAGTGTGGATATGGAACCCCCCCTCTCCCTGAGGTATGGTGTGTTTTTCCCTAATGTGATAATATGTGTTCTTTACCCTATTGCAGACATAAAAGTAATGGACATTGAGTTAGCTGGAAAAGAGCAAGAATTATAGCCTTAAAATGGGAGAAAATGTATTAGTCAACACATGGGGAGAAGTTTCTAGGTGGAGTAGTGAGATAGGGAGAGTTCAAGCTACTTGGGGGACCAGTGACATAAGGGGATTATTAAATATGATGATGTTAAAGGTGACACTGATCAAATGATATATATCATGAAAGTTGAGGTTTGAGATAAAATAAGACGAGTGGTTTTGCAATGAAGTGAAGTGATTCATTAATGAATATTACATTATACTCTTGTTTCTAATGCCAAGCATTGCTCATGTGGTCTTAGAGTATGTGTTGAGTAAATCTTCGATCGCTATCTTAACCGTTAGAACTGAATGTTGATAGAAGAATGAAGGAGATCTAATGATATATCAAACTAAGAATAATTTTCAACAAACCCAAAGGGGGAGATTATTTGGAAAAGATCCCTCAAGTTGTTCTCCTGATAAATTTTTGGTGTGATTGCGCTTATTGGAAAATTCAGATGACTAAAAATGAGTATGGTTGGTGTTTTCCAAAAGTAGGTTTTCAAGGTGGCATAATTTCCCAAGGTTTTCCAAATTCTTGGGCCTCAAAATCATGAATTTTATTTTCTAAAAGGAAGGATTTTAGAAAAGTAGAGCACTCTTCGTGGACCATGAAGGATGGTATGCGGACCATGAAGCACGATATGCAGACCATGTATGGGAAATGGTTCCCAGGGTGGAAATGTTTCACAGAATGAAAAATAGTTCATGAGAATGATTATAGTATGTGTAATGAAAAAATAATTTGTGGGATGAATCGAGGTATACTAGATGGAATTTCATTCATAGAAATAAGGTGCTGATTGGAGAATTTGCGAAGGGTGTCATTGGTGAAAACAAGATGGTGATTTGGGCCAAAGTGAAGGAAGAAAGGTAGTACATGGACACATAGGGGTAACGGTTCATAGGATCAATTCACACAGTGAATATTTGGGATCAATTTTCCTATATAAGGAGTGATAATCCCTTCATTACTTAGAGAAACCATCATACAAAAACAACTTTACTCCTGGAATTCAGTGAAGTCCAAAATTGGTTCATGAAGGAGAATTCTACGAAGGGTGAACCAGTTATTGGAATTGATTCTGTGAAAGGGTTTTTGCGGATAATTTTAGTTTGCAAAGGAAGAAGGTGGACTATGAATGAATCAGTCCCTAGAAGAAAGAATTATGCCGAAGTGAAAGTGGTAAGATAAAGTAGTGTGTCAAAGCGGTGCATAGAGGTAGAATGCAGAGGTGGTTTTTGGAGACGGTATGCAGAGGTGGTACATAGTGGAAGAAGTGTTGGTAGTCCGTGAAAGAGGTGGTTCTCAAATCATATGCATTATATGGTTTTTAAAAGAAGTAGGTGGTTCGTGAAGGGACTTAAATAGTTCATGAAAGTGATTTACGCTAACTAAAAGTACATGGAAAAGTGAATTTCATCTATGGGTGAAAAAAGGACTTCAATAGAGAATCTACCTACCATTGAGGATGCATTATTTCTTGAAAATTAAGGTACATAAAATTCCATAAACTATGATTCTATACCTTCCAAGAGTAGTGATCAAAGGAAGAGGAAGACGTTGATCCTTTCCACCAGTAGTGATCCAGAGAAAGAGAAATAGGGAGTGACCCTTGGGAATGTAGTGAGTGGACCCTAAATCTTATAATGGTGTTGATCCTAGGAATAGAATTGATTTAGCCCAAAACTTGTAATTAGAAGTGATATTTAGTGGATTTGGTAAATCGGAACATCATCATTGTATGCCCCTTGGATGTAGCCCAGTGTGGGAGAACCATGTAAAATCATTGTGTATTGTGCATGATTTCATTTTTGTTCCTATACTTATATAGGAGAAAGAGAGAAGTGTGTTTTGTTTAATGACAAAATAATATCAAAAGGGGTATTATTTTTAATCTATCACACCATAATTCACCCCCCCTCTCAGGGTATTTGACCTAATGGACCTAATACTATACCATTTTATCAAATGTCACCTATGTAGTTGGTGGAACTTAAGGTCCGGCTCGAAGACCTAGAGGATAAGGGATTTATTCATCTTAGCATGTCACCATGGTCTTTTATTTTCCTATTTTCTAAAAATTCAAATGGTAAAATTAGACATTTTTTGACTATAAAAGTTTAAATCAAGTGAACATTAAGAATAAATATCCTTTTCTAAGGATTGATGATCTTTTTGACCAGCTATGAGGGGAATGTTTGTTTTCAAAGATTAATTTTTATTCAGGGTACCACCAATTGAGAGTCTGAGAAGTTTATATTACTAAGAATTCGTTTAGGATACCATATGGGTATTTTTAGATTCTAGTTATATCGTTCGGCATAACTAACTATTTTATGGTATTCATGGATTTGATGAACTAAATATTTCGTTGGATCTTGTACACTTTTATTATTGTGTTCATGGGTGCTATTTTGGTGTACTATTAGTCAAAGTAGGAGCATATGGTCCATTTGGATATCCTTCTTCAAACCATTGAGGAACATCATCTATTTTAATAGATTTCCAAATGTGGGATTTGGACCTAGGAGGTTAAATATATGGGGCATGTGATATCTGAGAGAGTCATCTCATTAGATCCTAATAAGATAAAATAATTGATGTCCTGGGAGCATCCCAAAAATGTTTTTGAGATCTAAATATACTTGGTTTTGGCTGATTACAATAGTTGGTTTGTTTCATACTTCTCCAATATTTAATCTTCAATGATATGTTTAACCTATAAGGGTGTAAATATTGAATGGAATGATAAGTGTTAGTGATATTTTGATGAATTGAAGGTGAGGTTGACTTTAACACCCATTTTGATTCTTCCAGAACTGAGTTTGGGTTATGATTATTTCTATGATGCTTTAGGAAAATGTTTGGGATGTGTCTTATGTAGGATAAATAGGTGGTGGAACATGTCTCATTCCAGTTACAGCCTCATGAGAAGAATTTCTCTACCTATGATCTTGAGTTGGCAGCGATAATGCATCCACTCAAAACATGGCACCAATAACTCTTTTAGGAATGATTTATAATATATTGTAATCACTCAGAGGTATCTAAACTTGAAATAGAGAAATGGGATGGAATACCTTCAGACTTTTGATTTGGATATTGCATAAACCCTTGGAATGGAGAATGTGGGTTTTGATATGTTTAGAAAATATTTTTAGCACAATCCATGAATAAATAGGATGAGGAGTGGTATTTGATGAACTTTTTTTCGAATACGAGCTTGGTGGATAGGTAATATAGGATTCAATGAAATATGTACCAAATTTTGATGAGAGAGTTTGGATTGAGTAGGTGATAGACACTAAGTTCCAACATTTTAGTGAAAGCCTTTACGATGGGTAGACCTCGAGTGAATGGTCTTGGCCTCCCAATGGAGCCTTATGCTTTCATAGAAGGTTGGTTGTTATGTTCCCCCAAAAAAGGATTTGATGAATAGTGAACAATAATCTTGTTGGTCCATACACCCTAGGGTGAGAAAGATGTACCATGACTTGAAACATTGTTTTTGGTGTTCAGGGATGATGTGATTAGTTTCATTTTTTCACGACATCTCACCTGTTAGAAAATTAAAGCATAAAATGAGAGACTTATAGGGTTGTAACACCTTTACCAATTCAAGTTTAGAAGTGGGATGGTGTTTCTAAGGAATTATTAATTGTTTGTATATATAATCTTAGTGTTAAGGATGTGATGTGGGTGATCAATTAATGACTTAATAAATTGGATCATTTCTTACCTATCAAGGAGATGATAAAAGTGGAAAAGCTTGGGGAGTTGTATGTCCAAGTGATTTTGAGTCTTCATGGGGTTCCTTCAATAGCTGTATATGATAGGAAATCAAGGCTCACATCTAGGTTATGGATATGTTTTCCAGAATAAATGGGTTCCCAGTTAAAATTGATCATGGAATATCATCCATAGATGGATGGAAAGACATATAGGGAAATCTGGGTTCTTGAGGATATTCTATGGGAATGCGGTCATGATTTTGGAGGATCTTTGGAAAATCATTTTCCTCTGGTAAAATTTTCTTTTAATAATATTTATCCAGATTCGATAAAGATAGATCCCTTTGAATAATTGTATGGGTGGCTATCTATATCTACCTTATAATGGGTAGAGTTGGGTGAGTAGTCCTTACTTGGGCTGATTCTCATTCCAAAGATGAAGGAAAATATGTAGTTGATCTAGAAGAGGATGGTCATAGCATAGAGATATCAAAAATATTACGTGGACCATCTTCATCAGACACTAGAGTTTGAGGTGGGGTATTGGGTTTTTCTCAAAGTTTCACCTAACTTGGGGCATCTTCAATTGGGTAAATAGGGTATGTTGGCACCAAGGTTTGTGGTCCCATTTGAGATCATTGGATGACTAGGGAAGATGGCCTATCAGTTTGAATTATTGTCTCATTTATCTTATTTCCATGATGTATCTAAATTTTCCTAGTTTATGAGGTATATAGTATATCCTTACTATGTGTTTTGATGGGATTATGTTGATCTTGAGTCTTATACCATGGTTTTTGAACAACAAGTTCATATTATAGATGGCTAGGATAAGGTTTCATGTCATTAAATGACTCCCTTAGTTCGGGTACTGTGGTATTGTGGATTGGATAACCATGATATGTGGGAGTGGGAATATTTTATGTGGTAGTAGTGACCTTATCCATTTTAGGATATCGAATATTGAGCACTTTCTAGGGATAAAAAGCCTTTATTATGGGAATATTGTAATGTATGATTACTTTTTCTTGGTAATACTCATCACTAGTTTTGGTCATACATTGGATGTGGATTGTTTTGGTTTTTTGGGTGAAATTTATATAATTTGTGAATGCCTTTTTCCTTTGCACCATTGGTTAATGGTTAGGGAAAACCATACAGTTTGGCCCAGAAAACTATGAAAAATTTGATGGTGCTTTGGAGGGGGTGCATAGTTTGTCCCAAACCATGATTCCAAACCCCCCCCCCCCCTCATCCATTCGACTCAAATAGTGGTAATTTTCATAGTTAGTGCATGTTTATCCAAAATATTCACCCAAAAATAACAGACCATGCACCCTAGATAGAAGATACACATAGTTAGGTCACAAAATTTGTCTAATTGTACAACATTCACCATAAAACTATGCGTACATGATTTAATTCGACAAAAATATTATTTTAAATTCCCAAACCCACATTTTAAGATTCCTAAACTACTCATTCGACCATAAAATGATTTCCTTGGATTTAGAGGCTCTCAAGAAGAACTTCTGGCTCCTAAAACCCCTTCTCTTAGCAGATTGAAGAGTGGGTGATCTTGTTTAATCTCTTTTGAGTAATCAGATCTTTTCCCATGTGGTTTATTATGATACCCATTTCTCATATACTTAGTTTTTGATATATCATCATATAATTGATGGATCTAAACTATGTTTATTTATATCATGATTATTGGTTTGATTTCCTAGTCTCATATTCCTATGTTCTTTATTGTATTCTCCTATGGTGGGGGTTTTGCTTTTCGATTCCTTGGTTTAAAGGTATGTGTCTCCAAACAAAGGGTGAATTCATTGATTTTATAATTTTTATTTTAAATTCCTTGGTTTTGTGTATTTAATTTAATTGATAAATTGTTTTCATGGATATTTGGAAAGGATGCATGTTTCTAAAGGGGTTTTTCTTTAAAAAATGGGTTTTAATGTGAAGTGTTTGTTTAAAATATTGAATGGTGATTTTGATTTAGAAATGGATTTATAAACTTCAAAGAGGATTGTATTATATTGGATTGGATTTGAAAATATTTTATAAATTGTGATCATATATTTTTAAATATAACCAAAAATCTTAGCACATTGGGAACCTTGGGTGCATCTAGAAAGAGACATAGGCATCCTTAGTATGTTTTTCACTACTAAGGGTTGTTTAGGGATATCGATAGAATATGGAATGACTCAATATTTGTGGGATCCAATGTTTATTATTTTTTTAGTAAATATTTCACCATATTCTAGATCCTGATTGGATAATTATTTTTCATTTATGGATATTTATCGCCTGGTGGGACTTTATCATGGATTTCATCTCATAGGTGTATATGAGATTGTATCATATAGCTTCGCATGATGATATTTCATGGCTATGTGTTTATTTGGATTACTTATGGTGTGTGGATATTATTTTATGCATTACCTCTTCTACTTGTAATATTTATGGTTTAATAATATGAATGTCCTTTATTTAAAACAAAGTAAAATTACTTACAAGTGGATTTTTATTTATGAAAATTTATTTATAGAAATTGTTTTGTTTTTAAAGATAGAGGTAAAACATTCATGATATTAGACCTTGTATAGATTATATGGTGGTATCCTACTGGGATTTTTTATTACACCCTAATTTTGAATTTGGGTGGTTCTAGATATCATATTATAGGATCTAGGTAAAAGGGAAGGGAATCTTACAATAGGCTTACTTCTCTTGTTTTCATAACATTCGGTTCAGTTTGGTTTGGAGGTGACGATGGGTCACATTGAGACTTATGGTCTTACATTATTCATAATTTTATGGTTTATCCTATTGTCTTGGTTTTATGGATTTGGTTATATCATCACTTTATTTTGAATTGTAGTATGTTTTTATTTATTATGTCATTTTTATTTAAGACTTGTTTACTTTATTTTGTTTTGCATCACCATGAAGGGCCAGCTTGGGTCACTTCTCTAGTTGACTCAGGCTGGTTCATCACATGGTGTTTGTTTAACCTATATGAATCATCATGAAATATAATTAAATCCATACATTTCTTAGTCTGATATTATGAATCCTGTTGAACAATAGGTGGTGGGTTTATACACTGCCTAATAGGTAAAATTATTTGTCACTATCCACTTGAAGATAGAACCTCACGATTGGATACCTATACAGAGGACTCATTACCCATCGGGTCATAACTATGACTCTAATGTAGAATCTTCATTGGGTGTCATCATGGAAACATCCTATGATTATTAAGATATACAATGGTGAAAAGAGAATGACTAGGGATCTATATCAAAAAGGACATGGAAACAAAAAACCATTCCTATATGATAAAAGTACCATTTTTTCATTGAAACTAGTATAAAAAATGTATCAAGTCATCAAGTAGGTTATCAAATTTCTAGTGAATGGTTATATCATCCACTGCACCATCATTGGGTTCCCTGATTTGAGAGACAAACTCAATACACTTTAACATTATTTCTCTAGTTACCCAAACTAGTCCTCATAGATATATTATCTCTAAAATATTTTCCTAATATAACCTAGCCAATAATAATTTTCCATAATCCAACACCCAAGGTCCCACTCTACTATTAGTATACTGAGAGTGATACCCCATACCTACATTCAATAAGATAAGTGATGGTGACTAGCATTGAGTAAGAATATTATGAATATGGAAGACCATAACCTTATGTACCTAACATAAGAAAAAATATCCACATGCAAATATAATGCAATATAGAATATATATGACACTATAAATTCTTTATTAACATCTAATCACATACCAAAATATTGGGTTCATCTATAGTCTTTCTAGGATCACTAATATCCACTTGGTCTTCATCCACCTAAGAATCCAACTAAATACCTTTATTCTACATAAAACATGACTCGGGTGGACAGAATCCATGCATGGGTGAGTATCAATAAACATAATAGGACCCTCCAAAATCACCAAACACAAATAATTAAAATGGGAGTCATCTCTAAATTACAAAATAATAGAGGATCCAACAAATAATCAAGATTTTCACAAGGAAGACTCGAAGTCTCATGGTGAGGTTTGTCCTCACAACCATCCTATGGATTTTCATCAAGGTGCCATGGAAACACTTATCCAAGAGATATCTCCCCTTGGGTCTCACTAACACTAATGACACTCATCCAAGAGGTCATACTCATTGTCCCATGAAAATTAAATTTATGAAAAAAATAATAGGGTTAATCCCTGATATACACTCTATCATATTACACCTCATTAAAGATAAAATATGTTGATACATAGATAGGGGATCACTTCCAACACCGATGGGAGACACCTATACCTCACTGGAATAACCCACTAAGTAGAGAATTGAATTCTCGGTATATTGGTTATGTAATACCTAACCCTTCCTAGGAAAATATAGGGATGAGTATCTACCCTCAAACCATATATAGGGATTCCTTCTCTAATATGATGAGGGGATCTTTCATTTTATGCTTAGTACTAGATGTTTCATTAAACCCTCGTCAGGGAAAAAATAGAATCCTCACTATAATCCAAAGGAACTCACCCATACTAAATCAGAATCTATATTAGATTGATTAAGGTATCTAAAATTCCTTTTAAGGAGTACATGGCATGATCAGGAGGCTATATGGTGTGTATTACTAAGTTTGGATCAACCCATATCTTACCATCTTACACAAAATGTTCTTATCTAGATACATGATGTGTCTTAATGACATAAGAAAAGTAGAGATTGAGACTCATACATGGGTATGTGCCATCAGCCCATGTCTATGTACTCTTTGAAGAAAACAAGGGGTTCCCCGACACACACACACACACATGGTGTGTGGGGGTTATGTAGGTTTTTGTTCATGTACTCCTTGTAGATGAAAAGTTGTCCATAGGAGGTCCACAAGGAATGTTTTCATCTAAACTACAGGTTGTGCAGATCAGGATTTTCCATAATTCTAGAACCATTGAAATGTCTCCAATTTATTTTCCCAAATCCTTTACCTCTAGCATGAATCACACCCATAACACTTAGATGTATATTTAACAAGACCATTTTAATTCTATAGGCTAGATACTAGCTTCCCTTTGATTAGAAATCACTCATTGTCTCTACTCTAGAGTGCCCACATAATCCAAATTTTGTAACCACCATCACCTTTATCACCATCAGATCTCCATAACTTCCATCAAGCAGTTTCCATGTGTCTAATATGATTACTAAACCAATATAAATGATCTGTTCTTCTAAATATTTATTTCATAGTGATTAGGTTCTAAGGTATAGTTAAATCATTGTCTAATCAGAATACCAATGACAAAACTTTTGGAAAAACATAGGGAGAATGGCATGAAACACAAAAGAGAGCATCAAACATGGGTTGTGTTAAGTTGACCATCATTGAAATAATATGCAGAATAGGTAGGATAATCAAATCATCAAATTCCAAATAAATATTAAATTCCAAATTATAGGAAATTATATAATCATTAGGATAATAAATTAAATCTAAATGAATAAATTTTTGTTCATCACAACAAAGAAGAATGGGGAAATTAAACTACATAATAAAAATACCTACCTTGAGATTGAATCGATCATTGGGGATGAAAATATCATTTTTTTCTTTTATGGTATTCTAAAAAATCTTCACTTCCCTCAAGAATCCCTATGATAATTTTTCATTTATTCTCTCTATAGAATCTCTTCAATCAATGGAACTCTCAATCTTATTAGTCTCCCAAGGTTATACAGTTAACCCTAGAGATTTTAAAAATTGAGGATTATATAGAAATGCTTCTTGGTTTAACTATTGATTAGATAATTGATAAATTAATAAATTAATTTATTTTATTTTTTCTAATGTTCTACAAGTGTCTTCACTATACCAAAATTCCCAATACCAAAAAAAAGTATACCCCTCCAAGAGTAAAACCGACATTCCAAAATTAAATGTGGTCTCAATTTTCTTATATGAGACACCATTTAAGAGATATTTCATTATTTTTGAATAAAAATTTTCATGTGAAATTTTATATTTAATATTTTTAATATATAAAATCCGATCCTCTACAGGGCTTGAATCTCCATCTCAATTTTACACCAAACTCTAAAAAATATTATTCAACATTTTTCAAAGTTTCAAAATAAAATTTCAATGTCATTAAAAACCAATCCTATAGAAAACACAATTGATAAAAGTAATGAAATTAACCTTTAATACCAAACCCTTGGTTCTTTCTTAAGACCATGTAGATCTTTGGTAAGTTTAAAAACATAATTTTGAAAATGATGGTTTTCAAAATCTAAAGGTTTCCCTGTATAAACTTCTTCCATTGGAAATAACTTTAAGAAATAAAACTTTACTTCCATGTGGAATAATATAAAATTCATATCATATGTATAGGGTGAAATAATCCTAATGGATTATTTCAAAAAAACTAGGGAAAATTATTCCTCATAATAAACCCCATATTATTAGTTACATCCCTTAACCACTAATCTAGATTTATTTCTAATTATTATACCCTGGTCATCTTGTTTATTCCTAAAATCCCATTTAATTCCTATAACATGACATTCTGTGAGCCTATCAACTAAATACCAAATGTAATTTCTCTTATATAGTTTTAACTCTTCTCTCATAACTATTAACTAACTTTCATCACTCAAGGATTATTCTATAGATTTCGTTTTAAGCTATGATAAGAAATTAGAAAACATAGAAAGGTTACCTACACTTATAACTATCCTTAATTCATTATTTAATATCTTTATAACAATATCTAAGGGATGGTTTTTTAGGGTTCAAGGATTTACAGATAGTATAATTTTAGGTTCATTGGTTTCCAACCTCTTAAGACTGGATTCTTCTTGATCTTATTCCAAATTGTTATCCTTTCTTAAGTAAAATTAATGATCAAGTCTCACGTTTTATAGATAATCATTGAGGTTATTAATTTTATTTTTATTATGATCAAATTCATCAATTAAATCAAATTTTATATATGTATATCATTTAACTGTACTTGACATTTTACTAAAAACTCTTTAATATTTAGAATTAGTAGACTAACTGTGCAAAATTATATCATCAATATCTTGATTGAACTTACCATGTTTTTTCATGGTGCTCAAGATATAAAATTTACATATAAATAAATTAACATATCTACCATTGGTTTTTTGTTATTCCATAACACATATTGTTTTTTCTTCAAAATAGGTCATATTAAAATTTTTTTATGAAATAGAAAGTTGTGTGAATGGGTTCAGTCGAATAATGAGTGGGCATGATATATTCAAAAAAACAATGTCCTATAAATTTATTGTAAGTTATTATTTATCCTTTCAATAAAACTTTTATCTTGAGGCTTCCATGGGGTAAGAAATTTATAGTTAACACAATTATTTGAAAAAAAAATTAATTTCTTGATTTAGAAACTCTCCCCCATGGCCACTTATTAAAGAAACAACTTTAGAATATTTTTCATTTTAAACCAGATTGTATAAATTTATAAAAATAAAACATGCTACACTTATAAGTCTTAAAATATAAACCCATATCAATCGAGAAAAATCATCAACCAATACATAAACAGAATATTTTCCAACTAGTATTACAATTCTAGTGGGTCCAAATCAATACATATGGATAATTTATAATGTTCCAGGACTAAAAACCAATTTAATATGTTTTAAAGAAAATTTATGTTTCATTCCAATTTGACATGAATCACATTGTTTCTTTTTATCTAGCATTAGTTGTGAAAATAAAAAAACAAATTTATATTATATAGTTTTATTAAATAATAATCATTAAATTTTCCAAATATTCTTTGTCAAATCCAGGATTCATCAATTTGAATATTTAAACATTTTATATTTTTTTACACAATGAAATCAGATATAATGTGTAATCATTTTCAATTATAGGTGCTCTAAATTTAAGTAGTTTATCTTTGAAAACAGGGAGTGAATTGTTAGAAAAATCAATATAAAATCCCTTATCACAAAGTTGAAAGATAATTATTAGGTTGTTATTTAAACCTTATATATATAAAATGTTTTTGATGATGATAGAGTTTGTATTCCCCACTAATCCAAATCTAAAAATATTACATTGTTTATTATCTATAAATGTAACATATCCTCCTTCATTTGTAAATGGTTGTGATAATTAAATATTTCTCTAATCATGTGCTTTAAATAACCACTACCCACGTAAAAAAATTTCATAGTTATCCCAATATATTTTTCAATAAAAAAATATCAAACTAATATATGTTTTGGAATAAATATACTCTTGCATTCAGAAGTGTAATCATGTAAAGACCTAGAAAACCAAATATATCTAGAATTAGAAGAAATTCAAGATCCGAGATTAATAAAATTATAAATATATGTTTTCCTAACTCTACAAAACTGAGGACATTTCAAATAGAAATATGTATCATAGTGGAAAATTATTCTATAATAAAATAAAGTAACTTTATACATGATTTTATTTTGATAATTTTTCATAAAATAATTTTTTAACAACTGAGTTTTATACCCATCACTACCAATAACAATTACTTCATTATTAGACTTATTATTTACTAAGATCTTATTTAAATAATAATCCCCTTGATTAAAATTTCAAGAATCTATCTTGAAGTAATCTATTTCAACAATTAATTATTTTTTTGTATCATTATGAATAGAATATTTTGAAATAGATTTTTTGTAATTAGATATTATTTCCAAGATCTAGTTGGATACATTATATTTTTCATCTAAAATATAATAATATTATTTTTTCCATATATTATAATTTTTCATACGTGTTTTAATTTTTTTCCATCATATAGAAGATATTATTTAGTTCATCAAAGGAGCAATTACCAAAATAAGATTCAGATATAGATTAGTTAGAAAAATATTGTACCTATCCTGTATACAACACATGTTCACTTTTTGATAATATTATTCATCTTTTGAATCAAAATAATAATAATCACTAGTATCTTCAGAAGCACTCCATGTGGATTTGATAGCTAAATTCCATTTCCTATTGAAATAAGGTCGTCTTTGAAATCCATTCTTGGAATTTTTATATTCTTTAAGTTAATGAAATTCATGTTTTATATGTCCCAAGAGTTTACATTCATAATACCTTAACTCCTTCATAATTACTTCATTCTTCTTGAATTTATGCCCCAAACAGCTTGATTTTTTGTCATTATATAAGTTATATAATAATATTTTTTTGCCATAATTATCATCATTTGAATTATAAATTTTGAGATTATAAATTCCCTTATAGGTTTTATTATGATAATTAGGTTCAGCCGCTATTTTTCCCTCATATATCATGAGACTCCCAAAAATATTTTTTATTTTCATATATTTTACCTAAGTGGACTGTGTAATAGCTACTGAAATTCTTGAGATATATAAACATCCTAGCCTTCAAATATCTATATTCTCACCCTTGAAATTCAGATCTCTTTCAAAGGACAATATTTCTATAATTCTGGCCATTTTATCGACTAGAAATGGATCATTCAACTTTAACTAGTAAATTTTAATAACTCAAAAGTCCCAGATTTGATACCAATTGTTATACTAGAGATGTTTTAAAATAACTCAAGAGGGGGTGAATTGAGTTCTTTAAATTATTACCAAATGAAAACCTCCTCTTAAAAAATTATCTAATTTTTCCCTCTCCATTTCAATTAGATAAGTTTTGAAAAAATATAAAAGTACAAAATTGGAAATAAGAAGTTTTTATAGTGGTTTAGGGATCCATAACTTACCCTATCCCACTCCACCAATTATCGATGTGAGATTAGTTATTTTACTAATGAGATACATTTCCTAGTGACATCTACTACTGACTATAAGCAATTGTAAATTTTTAAAAAAACATTCCAATAGATTTTACTGGGATCACTCGTTATAAGGATAAATATAAAAAAATCAGACTTATTACAATGAGTGATCACTTAATAGAAAAACATAATAAAATAAAAAAATATATTTTCAATTACAGCATAAGATTTTAGCAGTAGTAGTCGAAAGTAGATGGAGAAAACCTATAGAGATATTGATATATCTTAAAAGTGTAGATTTGAAATTTTATTTGAATTTTAGTAGATTTAATTTGGCATGATAAATAACTATAGTTTTTTTCATTCAATCGCAATGAAAATCTACAAAAAAAGAGTATGTTATTCTAAAAATATGATCATATCTTGTGTTTCTATTTTATTCTTAGTTCATTTCAAAAATATCTTCTATTGTATTCATGATTATTCTATATCAAATGGTTTTAGATTAAATATATAATAACCACAATATTAAACACTTTCCTTAGTATGTGATCCTTTTTCACAAAAAATAATGAATAATGGTAGTTGTTTAAATAGAGTAGTTATGGTCTTACTTGGAATCATCAGTATCATTGGAATTAGTAGATTGCATTAAATTGTTCTTTCCATATCTGAATATCTCTAACTTCAATAAAATTAAATTAGGCATGGTCTTACCCTGTATATAAAAAATGGTAATAATATTCTTGAAAGTATATAAAAGTTTTAAAATATCCATCTTTATAAGACTTATCCATCATAGGAAATTGATACTTCCATATTGTAAGACATTATATTTTATAGGGATTCATTTATTTCATATAAATTCAATGATTTCATATGAATTATTTCCTTTTATAAGGCTTCTAGTAGTATTTTTTGAGTATTTATCCATATAAAAATTTTTATATCATAAGAATTTCCTTAGGTATAGCGCACGACATCTGGAAAAGTTGATACTTTCCCTTCAAGGTGTAAAACTTTACTTCTACCACATGAATTTTCAATTTCATAATACTTCATCGTAATTATTAATTTCTGACATATGAAGTCCAAAAATAAAATTTTATAATAATTAATATCTTTAACATAAGGAATTCCCTGAAATTTACATGTCTTCATACTTAATGTATGACTTATAACATAGAAGAAATTCATAAACTAGGATAAAACTGTCTTATAAAATAAATTTTATAAATTTTTAAAAATATTATGCACAATCCAAGAGAAATTAATTATTAAAAAATAATGGTTTTGTTTGAATTAAAAATTATAATTAAATATGATATATTTTAATAACATTAGTGTGTCCAATATGGTTCTCATCACTTCCAAAAATATCACAAGGAACGCATAATTTATGAATTGATGTTTAAAAACTATATTCGATTTTTTTCCCATATGAACATAAAGAAGATTATATCCATATCTACCTCCAAAAAACCTTCCTCTAAAAGTTTTTTCAACTCCTCCACCAGTTCCCTAAGCTTGGATAGGTTTTTTAATGAAGTGTTGAGTATTTAATTATGTTCTCATAGTAAAAATCCATGTAGAAATTGGTCTCTCGATAGAGGAATCCCTAGACTGAATTCCAATTAAGAATCCTCATGTAATCATGAGTTTGTAGGAAATCCATCCTCCATAGTATCTATATTTTACTAAGATAAACTCGGTGACCTATGGGTAATCAGTTTTAACTCACTAAGGGTTTTCCGTACTCATCCTTCCTGAGGGTCTTATTCACCATTAGAGAAGAATCATTACTCATTAAATTATCTATATAACACATTACAACCATAGTAATCCTCCCAAGATTAAACTATAAATAATAGATCCATATGAAGTATTATTTCAGAGGCTATCATCCTAATATGGTTAAATCCCTTGAAATAAATAACTATTTGCTAAGAATAAGGTCACACTATTGGTATATGTGAGTGATTATAATCACCATAAGTATAATTTTCTAAAAAAATAAGATGTTTTAGGGATATGGTAATATCTAAATTTGAAACAAATGATGTGGGGAATTATAATGTATCATTCCATTACCTACCAGTGTGAGTAACATTAAATAAAAATATATAATTTGTACCTCAAACCATATAAAACACCACCTTATTGAATCTCACCACCATGTTAAACTATATGTGACCCTGACTATTGGTACCCTGTGCCTCTAGAGGACTACATTGAGTTTTTGGTGATATAATTGGATCAAATCATTATCTAACACCAGTTCCTCTTGTACCACTAGTTCCTCTATAAAAACCAACTCATGGAGGGAAACCATTCCTAAGAAAGGGAAACCACCATTATTAACATTCTATTATATGTGGGATTTTCTATAATACCACTCTATATGTCATTGGAAAAAATTATATATATTCTTAAATATAATCGAATCTATCTTAAGAAAACTCAAAACTGATAATTATTTTTCATGGGATTTGGTGTAATCAAGGATGTAAAAGATAATAACCCAAGCTCTAATTCTCTATATATACCTTGATTGAAATTCAAATATCAAATAAAACCATCATGAATCATGTATACCAGTATCTCATATATTGTATAGATCTCAACGCACACTCAAACATGATTATACATTCCTTTTAAAGTCCCAACATCTCCTAAAATTATATTATCTTCAATTTCACAAAATAGAACACCACTTAAACAAGATTATCAAATCCAACCATGGTAGAGTATCCTCATTGGGAATATAAGTAATCAATATCCACTAGTGGATTATCAAACCAACTAGAACACCCAATGTAAGTAAACCTATCTGATTAGAGGGTTTAGAAACCATGTTAAATACATGATTCACTAGCTCCAATAGATCCTTTATTGCCTAAGGATTAGTCTCACCTAGAAACCTAAAAGGCCCATATCACTGGAACTCGGACAACGCAATTGGTCTATGAGTAGTCTCATCTATAATAGTGAGAACTAGTATTCACTTTACATGAATGTCTTCTCTAATAACTAATGGTGAAGAATATTCCCCATAATCCTGAGGAAAAGTTACCTCTAAATCAAGTCCCTAAATTAATACCTTATCACTCATTAACCAGTGGTGATATAATCAAGCACTTTCATGCACTCATCAAGACCCTACCTCTGAATCTTAGTGATATTTTTATGGGTGGTATCATCTAATAGATAGCAATGACCCATGATTATTAAATAATATCTAGAAGAGGTGACATGGGAAGGATAAGAAAATATATCACAACGAAGAACTATATAAAAAATTTGTCATCATGAATATACCCTATAACTAGTTCCTTATAGTATTGAAATGATTGAAAGATTATTAGATTCTTGGTGAATTGACATGTTGACTTCCACACCATCACTCGGTCCTATAGTCTAAAAACCCAAAAAAAACCATTGACA
Source organism: Viscum album (assembly GCA_963277665.1). Classification (NCBI taxonomy): domain Eukaryota; kingdom Viridiplantae; phylum Streptophyta; class Magnoliopsida; order Santalales; family Viscaceae; genus Viscum; species Viscum album. Next base: position 160,320,374 of record OY728149.1, read on the forward strand.
ATATTTCCCTAAATTATCAATCCAATCCTCACTAAATAATGACACCAAACTTTTTCCATTGAACTAAATCAATTTGATTTCATTCTGATATAAACCGACCCACCAATATCCCACCTGTTTCAGTTGGAATCTAAGTGTGTCATCCCAATCCCACCTCTAACAGTATAGGGGAAGAAGACTAGCACTATGAAGTTATAACATGGATGGTTAAACTTATACTATACCAAAATTCAATAGAAATACATATTTGATACATAATATAACCAATAAAAACCATAAATATATATAGAGATGTATAATAAATTCATGCATGAGATATTATTTATCCAAGGTGGTACCACATAGGTAATCCAATGAAAGGAAATGAATATATAAGAAAAAATAACATAAAACGATAGAAATAAAAACAGGGAAATCACCTCCTCACTATGAAAAAACCCTAGAATAACATCATATAGAATCCATCTTGGTCATGTTTAACCAAATTCCACTAAGCACAAACTTAATTGTCTCTACCGACTCCAAATAAACCAAATTCATGACTAAAATATGTGTACAACTCAAGTTAGAAAGGGTGATCACGTAATGGTGAGTATAAAAATAAAAAATAGGACACCCTAAACCCAAAAAATAGCACAACAAGTCACCTAAAAACATAAGTTAAACCTAGATATTATTTAAACTAAATATAACCAAAAATAATGGAAGAATCCCAACTATCCACTACTGGAAATATAATATTTCCCAACGGTTCACAACCGTTGGGAAAGCCCCTCTAACCGTTGGTATATCATATACCAACGGTTCTGATAACCATGGGGAAGTAAGCCATTGGGAAAAGGGTTTCCCAACAGTTTAGTGGAAACTGTTGGTATAGGCTCACAAAAGCCACCCTATCCCAACGGTTCTGCCAAACCATTGGGAAATATCAGTTTTGGGATAGTTTTCCCAACGGTTCTCCCAAAACTGTTGGGATATCCCCATGGATGAACTCTTTCCCAACGGTTTAGAACCATTGGGAAAAGAGATATTTACCAACGGTTCAATGAACCGTTGGTAAAAACGTCTTTAGGATTATATGCCACCGGTTTTAAACCGTTGGCATATCCTATGCTGCAAATTGCAGCAGCCTACAATTTTCACAACCCCTGTCCATCAGGCCCCTCTCCATCAGGCCTCATTTTGACCTCATTTTCAATCCAATTATTGTACCTTCAATAAAATAAAACATACATATACAATTATGAACAAATTCATACACATTTAACATATAATGGATCCTGAAACTATACACATCAATAATTAAATTAGAATTCATAACGTAATTATAATCGTACATAATTCATATAGAATTCAATTTAAAATTTAGATTACAATTATATGTGGAATCCGAAATTCAATTCATAATTTGTTCGGTTTTTTCTATACCACATATTTTTACCTCAAATGATGTCCATTTTAAACAAAATACATACACCTGAAGTGATACCGGCCACACCGAACCTCAGATTGAGGCGGGGTTGACTCGTACACATCACATTTGACCCATGGATCGTTGTGCTAAAGTATCGACACCATCCGAATGCGTTTGGTCGGTTTTCCGTATGCCAGTTGATGTTTTTCACTTTAAATGACGTCCTTTTGAAACAAAAGACGGACAATATGAGTGGTGCTGACCACACCGCGTCTCCAATTGAGGCAGGGTTGATTCGTACACGTCACATATGACCCATGGATCGTTCTCCTAATGTTTAAATGGAAACTGAATGCGTTTGGTCGGTTTTCCGTATGTACTTAAAATGTTGTCCATTTTAAACAAAAAAGTGACACTTAGACTAATCCTGACCACACCGCGACTCAGATTCATCCCGGGTTGCCTCTTACATGTCACCTATTACACATGGATCATTGTGATAAATTATCAAAAGATTCCGAATGCGTTTGGTCAGTTTTGCGTATGCCAGTTGTTCTTTTCATTTATAATCATGTGCATTTTAAACAAAAGAGACAGAGTTAGAGCGGTGTCGGCCACACCGCATCTCGGATTAAGACGGGGTTGACTTGTACACGTCACATATGACTCATGGATCGTTTTGCTAAAGTATCGATAGAATCCGAATGCGTTTGGTCGTTCTTCCGTATGTCAGTTGATGCCTTTCACTTAAAATGACGTCCTTTTGAAACAAAAGATGGACACTTTGAGTGGTGCCAGCCGCACCGCATGTCGTATTGAGGCAGGGATGATTCGTAAACATCACATATGACCCATGGATCGTTCTCCTAAAGTTTCAATGGAAACAGAATCCGTTTGGTCGTTTTTCCATATGTACTTAAAATAGTGTCCATTTTAAACAAAAGAGAGCCACTTAGACTTATCCTGGCCACACTGCGACTCGGATTCATCCCGGATTGGCTCGTACACGTCAAATATGACCCATGGATTGTTGGGATAAATTATCAACAGATTTGGAATGCGTTTGGTCGGTTTTCCGTATGTCAGTTGATGCTTTTCACTTAAAATGACGTCCTTTTGAAACAAAAGACGGACAATTTGAGTGGTACCGACCACACCACGTCTTTGGATTGAGCTGAAACCACCATGCAACATTCTAATTATTATTCGTGACGTTTACGCGTAGACGGCACGTCAATCGGACGTGCAGTTTGTGCGGTATGACTCAATATTCGTGTGTTAAGTGATGTGCGCACTTCGTAAACGCGCGTGAGGGGGGGTTTAAACGGTCCAAATGAAGTCGGAATGGCCAGAAATCAGACGAAAAATACGGGAGAGTGATTTATGAAGTTTTCGAGCAGACGACACGTCAATCGGACGTGCCGTGTGCCCGCAGTGACCGACAACGCAGTTCTGGTGTCATAAATGGCCAAAACGGGCATCCAATGGTCAAATTCATAGCGGACGACCTCATATTGAGCTGAAACCACCGTGCAACATTCTAATTATTATTCGTGAGGTGTACGCGTAGATGGTACGTAAATTGGACGTGCGGTTTGCACGGTACGACTCAATATTCGTGTTTTAAGTGATGCGCGCGCTTCGTAAACGCGCGTGAGGGGGGTCCAAACGGACCGAATGAAGTCGGAATGGCCTGAAATCAGAAAAAAAATACGGGAGAGTGATTTCTGAAGTGGTCGAGCAGATGGCACATCAATCGGACGTGCCGTGTGCCCGCGGTGACCGACAACGCAGTTCTGGTGTCACAAACGGCCAAAACGGGCGTCCAATGGTCAAATTCATAGCGGACGACATCAGATTGAGCTGAAACCACCGTGCAACATTCTAATTATTATTCGTGACGTGTATGCGTAGACGGAATGTCAATCGGACGTGCGGTTTGCACGGTACGGCTCAATATTCGTGTTTTTAGTGATGCACGTGCTTCGTAAACGCGCGTGAGGGTGGTCCAAACGGGCCGATCGATTTCGAAATGGCCTGAAATCAGACGACAAATACAGGTGACTGATTTATGAAGTGGTTGAGCAGACGGCATGTCAATCGGACGTGCCGTGTGCCCGCGGTGACCGACAACGTAGTTCTGGTGTCATAAACGGCCAAAACGGGCGTCAAACAGTCAAATTCATAGAGGATGACCTCAGATTGAGATGAAACCACCGTGAAACATTATAATTATTATTCGTGATGTGTACGCACAAACGGCACATCAATCGGACGTGCGGTTTGCGCGGTACGGCTCAATATTCGTGTTTTAAGTGATGCGCGCGCTTCGTAAATGCGCGTGAGGGTGGTCCAAATGGGCCGAACGATTTCGGAATGGCCTGAAATCAGACGACAAATACGGGTGAGTAATTTATGAAGTGGTCTAGCAGACGGCACGTCAATCGGACATGCCGTGTGCCTGCGGTGACCGACAACGCAGTTCTGGTGTCATAAACGGCCAAAACGGGCGTCAAACGGTAAAATTCATAGCGGACGACCTCGGATTGACCTGAAACCAATGTGCAACATTCTAATTATTATTTGTGATATGTACGCGCAAACGACACGTCAATCGGATGTGCGGTTTGCGCGGTACGGCTCAATATTCATGTTTTAAGTGATGCGCGCGCTTCGTAAACGCGCGTGAGGGTGGTCCAAACGGGCCGAACGATTTCGGAATGGCCTGAAATCAGACGACAAATACGGGTGAGTGATTTATGAATTGGTCGAGCAAACGGCACGTTAATCGGACGTGCCATGTGCCCGCGGTGACCGACAACGCAGTTCTGGTGTCATAAACGGCCAAAACGGGCGTCAAATGGTCAAATTCATAGCGGACGACCTCGGATTGAGTTGAAACCACCTTGAAACATTCTAATTATTATTCGTGACATGTACGCGCAGACGGAACGTCAATCGGACGTGCGGTTTGCGTGATACGGCTCAATATTCGTGTTTTAAGTGATGTGCGCGCTTCGTAAACGCGCGTGAGGGGGGTCCAAATGGGCCGAACGAAGTCGGAATGGCCTGAAATCAGACGAAAAATATGGGAGACTGATTTCTGAAGTGGTCGAGTAGACGGCACGTCAATCGGACGTGCCGTGTGCCCGTAGTGACCGACAACGCAGTTCTGGTGTCATAAATGGCCAAAACGGGCATCTAACGGTCAAATTCATAGCGGACGACCTCAGATTGAGCTGAAACCACCGTGAAACATTCTAATTATTATTCGTGACATGTACTCGCAGACGGCATGTCAATCGGACATGCGGTTTGCGCGGTACGGCTCAATATTCGTATTTTAAGTGATGCACGCGCTTCGTAAACGCGCGTGAGGGGGGTCCAAACGGGCCGAACAAAGTCAGAATGTCCTGAAATCAGACGACAAATACGGGTGAGTGATTTCTGAAGTGTTCAAGTAGACGACATTTCAATCGGACGTGGCGTGTGCCTGCGGTGACCGACAACGCAGTTCTGGTGTCATAAACGGCCAAAACGGGTGTCAAATGGTCAAATTCATAGCGGACGACCTCGGATTAAGCTGAAACCACCGTGAAACATTCTAATTATTATTCCTGACGTGTACACATAGACGGAACGTCAATCGGACATGTGGTTTGCACGGTACGGCTCAATATTCGTGTTTTAAGTGATGCACGTGCTTCGTAAACGCGCGTGAGGGGGGTCCAAATGGGCCGAACGAAGTCGGAATGGCCTGAAATCAGATGAAAAATACGGGAGAGTGATTTCTGAAGTGGTCGAGCAGACAGCATGTCAATCGGACGTTCCGTGTGCCCGCGGTGACCGACAACGCAGTTCTGGTGTCATAAACGGCCAAAACGGGCGTCCAACGGTCAAATTCATAGCGGACGACCTCAGATTGAGCTGAAACCACCGTGAAACATTCTAATTATTATTCTTGACGTGTATGCGTAGACGACACATCAATCAGACTTGCGGTTTGCGCGGTACGACTCAATATTCGTATTTTAAGTGATACACGCGCTTCGTAAACGCGCGTGAGGGTGGTCCAAACAGGCCGAACGATTTTGGAATGGCCTGAAATCAGACCAAAAATACGGGTGACTGATTTATGAAGTGGTCGAGCAGATGGCACGTTAATCGGACGTGCCATGTGCCCGCGGTGACCGACAACGCAGTTCTGGTGTCATAAACGGCCAAAACAGGCGTCAAACGGTCAAATTCATAGCGGACGACCTCAGATTGACCTGAAACCACAGTGCAACATTCTAATTATTATTCCGGATGTGTACGCACAGACGGAACGTCAATCTGACGTGCGGTTTGCGTGGTACGGCTCAATATTCGTGTTTTAAGTGATGTGTGTGCTTCGTAAACGCGCGTGAGGGTGGTCCCGACCACACCACATCTCGGATTTAGGCGGGGTTGACTTGTACACATCTCAAATGACCCATGGATCGTTTTCTTGAAGTATCAACACAATCCGAATGCGTTTGGCCAGTTTTCCGTATGCCAGTTGATGTTTTTCACTTAAAATGATGTCCTTTTGAAACAAAAGACATACACTTTGAGTTGTTCCGACCACACCGCGCCTCGGATTGTGGCGGGGTTGATTCGTACACGTCACATATGACCCATGGATCGTTGTCCTAAAGCATCAACACATTTTGAATGCGTTTGGTCAGTTTTTCATATGTCACTTTTTGTTTTCACTTAAAATATTATGGAAATTCATATAGAATATTTTTATATCATATTTAGTATGGATTAGATTTTAGTTGATCGTGCTATGAAACATTTCAGAGCTAATGAAATTAAGGAAGGTGGAGGGGCTGTCCGGGGGGCTGTCCGGGGGGGCTGTCCGGTGGGTGTCCGGGGGGCTATCCGGGGACCAAGGAGGAGGGTGGGGGGGCTGTGCGGGGTCTGTCCGGGGGGTGTTTGGGGGTTGTTCAGGGGGTTTTCCGGGGTTGTTTAGGGGGCTGTCCGAGGGTTGTTCAGGGGGTTGTTCAGGGGTTGTTCAGGGGTTGTTCAGGGGTTGTTCAGGGGTTGTTCAGGGGGTTGTCCGGGGTTGTTCAGGGGGCTGTCTAGGGGGTGTTTGGGGGGTTGTCTGTGGTCCAAGGGGGAGGGTGGGGGAGGGGGGCTGTCCGGGGGGCTGTCCGGGGGGCTATCCGGGGTCCAGGGTGGAGGGTGGGGGGCTGTACGGGGGGCTGTCCAGGGGGATGTCCGTGGGGCTGTCCGGGGGGTTTTTGGGGGGTGTTCGGGGTCCAAGGGGGAGGGGGGGTTGTCCAGGGTCGAAGAATGAGGGGGGTTGTCCAGGGAGTTCTCAAACACACAACCACTAAAAGACAACAACATCCATAAAAACAGACAATATATAAAAATAACTCAACCCAAATACTATACTACAAGTCTAGATAAAACCAACAACTAGAATAGATTAAACATCAAATCTCAGTAATATAAGTCAAAAATGTAACAGATCAATATGTCCCACATCAGCATCAGCATCACCATCATCATCATCATCATCACCCTCGTCATCGTCCTCCTCATCATCCTCACCCTCCACAGCGCCCTCCTCCTCGCCTTCGCCCTCCTCCTCGCCCTCCTCATCTCCCTCCTCTTCCGCATCAGACTCTTCACCATCATCATCTTCAAGCTGGACATCGGCCTGACCACCACTGGAACTGCCACCTGGTGAACCATATATAGAATGTATCGATGACATGTATTCATCAATCGCTGGGCTGGCCTCTGCTGGAAGTGTTGGATGCATAACTTCAATAAATTTCATAAATGCACTGTTTGCCCTAGCAGACTGTTCTGCCGTCTCTGTGGCCCTTTTCTCAGCCTGTTCTGCATGTGCCCTAACTTTCTGCAGCTCGGTGGCACTACAACTCATACCTGAGGTAGGCCAATACCTCGTCGGGGCTATCCTAGGTCGGCAGCGTACTCTGCCAGAATGATCCTCTCCCAACACCTGATGTAAGTGATCAGATGGCCCAAAATTGTCCGCTTCTTGGGAATCGAGGGCCTCTAAAGCATTCTGTTACAAATATAAATATATTATTAAGTTACAAAATAGATATTAAAATATAAAATCAATAGATTAAAACTTACAATCTGCTGCTGAGTCGCTTCGTTGACACCACTTCCATCCTTTTTTCGTCTACTCGAGCAAAACAGTTTTTCTCGAGGCACGCGTCCTTCAATATTTTGTACTTGCCTCTACAATGACATTGAAACCAAAAGTTATATAAAAAATTTAGAAAATGATTAAATAATTGAGGAAACAAAAGAAAATGTAAGTCGTAAAGAAAACTTATAAACAATTGTCATAACTGCTGCCTCTCATGATCCGGCATCGTCGTGCGTCCTAGTGTATGGACAACTTCTTAGCACAAAGATCTCTAAACAAATGGCAAAACCGAATAACACCCACCCTTACATTATTGGACAAAAGATGACGGATTGCTATTGGAAGCAACTCATGCAGTAGAACGTGATAATCATGAGTCTTCAAAGACTTTTGCTTCAACTCTCTTCTGTTGACCTGTTTAGATATGTTGCTTGAATAGCAATCAGGAACACTAATAGTATCTAATACTTCCAAAAATTGTTTTTTCTTTCAGTAGGTGTCATCACATAAGAAGCACATGGAAGTTGCCATTTATTTTCACTGATACGCACAGGATGCAATTCTGGTCTGATGCCCCAATCCACCAAGTCACGTCGAGATCGTAAATCATCTTTTGTCTTCCCCTTGACATTTAGAAGAACTGAAAGAAACATTTCACATATATTCTTTTAAATATGCATTACGTCTAAGCAATGACGTAGCAAATTGGTTGACCAATAAGGCAAATCAAAAAAAGATACTCCTCTTCCTCCAATTGTAACAGGTTTCTGTGGAAACATTCTTTATCTTTCCAGATTTCATTTGACCCTTCCCGAACAAAAAACTGAAATCTTTCAATTCATTAAGCACATCAGTTCCAGACATACGCTGAGGTGGATCATCGGTCTCTATAGTATTATCAAATCTTCGACGATTCAATCTATATGGATGATCCTTTGGAAAAAATTGTCAATGTCCCATAAAACTAAAACTACAATGATGTTTCAGTCTTCTGGATCGTGTATTCTTCATACAAACTGGACATGATAGTTTTCCCTTCGTGCTCCATCCAGACATCACTGCATATTCCGGAAAATCATTGATCGTCCACATAAGCGTAGCACGCATCTGAAATATGTCTTTCGAACATGCATCGTATGTGCGCACACCCACATCCCAAAGAAGTTTTAACTCTTTTATTAAAGGTTTCATGTATACATAAATATCAATGTCGGGATCAGAAGGACCAGATATGAGTATACTCATGAAAGTGAACGCTTTTTTCATACACAGCCATGGAGGAAGATTATAAATGTGTATAAAAACTGGCCATGTGCTGTGCGAAGTAAGCATCTGCCCAAACGGATTAAAACCGTCGCATGAAAGACCCAACCTCACATTACACACATCAGCTGCAAAATCAGGATGTCGAGAATCAAATCTCTGCCATGCAAATCCATCTGCAGGATGAACCAACTCATCATTAGTCTTCTTTCTCTTGGTATCATGCCATCTCATTTTTATTGATATGTCATCAGACATAAAAAGAATCTGGAGTCTAGGGATCAATGGAAAGTGCCACATTACTTTCTGTGGAACGCGGGATGGTGTTCCATCATATTTTGACTTCCAGCGGGATGTGCCACATTTTATACATTCATTTCTTTCAGCAGTTTCTTCCCAGAATAAACTGCAATCTTTCGAGCAAGCATGGATTTTGTTTCTGGAAAATCCAAGTTCTTCAACTAACTTCCATGCCATATAGTGGTTTGAGGGAATATCTGCATCATCTGGAAGTAAATCCTTCAAGAGGGTAAGAATGTAATAAATTTCTGTATTAGAAATCCCATACATAGTTTTTCCATGAAACAATTGGATTAAAAATTCCAGCTTTTTCATTTTATCGCATTGTCGATATACTGGATTCGTGGCAGCATCATTCAATTTTTTCACCCTATCAATATCATCATTTTCACTAGATGCATCAGTTGTCCTCATATCGACGTATTCTTGAGTTGAAATCCTTTCTTTTTCATGATGACGAATAAACGGAAACCGATCATCTAACAAATTCTCCATTCCAGTCCTTTCATTTCGATCATCACCAATTTGAGATTTCATTTTCTCCCCATTGTGATACCACACAAAGTAGTTTGCTTGAAAACCATTTTTGGTTATGTGGTAGATGACTTCTTCACGACTCAACCAAGGTCTACCAACACAATTGTAACATGGGCAGTGTATGCGACCACTATCTGAAGCATTGTGAAATGAAAAATCTATAAATCTCTCCAAATTGTTTTGAAAATCGCTTGAGATACGATCAGTTTCATACATCCAACTTCTATCCATTCTGTAAAAACAATTCATATAAGTAGTTTTGTCATAAACAATTCAATAGGATTGAACTTTAATAGAAAATACATTTAAGTAAACGATAAAGGAAGAAAATAATCATGGTATCAACTACACATGTGAAAAAAACATACTAATGTGTTATTGAAAAAATGTAAAACCAACAAGAACTTAATGTGTTATCACATCAGAGCATGCCTCATCCCATAACCATATTAGTAGGGTACCCTCGTGGACAGCCCCACCCACCCCCGTGGACAACCCACCCACCCCCGTGGACACCCCCTACCCCCTAGACAGCCCAACCACCCCCCGTGGACAGCCCACCCACCCCCCTCGACACCCCTTCTCCCTATGGACAGCCCCCCACCCCCTTGGATAGCCCGCCAACCCCCCTGGACACCCCTACCCCCTGTGGCCAGCCCACCCACCCCCCCTGGACAGCCCGCCCACCCCTCCTTGACAGCCCGTCCACCCCCGTGGACAGCCCGTCCACCCTTGTGGACAGCCCGCCCACCCCCGTACCCCCCTGGACACCCCGTACCCCCCCAGGATAGCCCCACCCACCCTCCCAAACAGCCCTCACCCCCCTCCCCTGCAACCCCACCACCACCACCTAGACATACCAACCCCCCTGGACACCCCACACACCCCTCCCCCACCAGGACACCCCACCCAGACCCCCAGGACAGCCCACACCCCCTGGACAGCCCCGCCCACCTCCGTTGACAGCCTTTCCCACCCCCGTGGACAGCCCCGCCAACCCCCGTGGACAACCCACCCACCCCCGTGGATGCCCCCTAACCCCTAGACAGCCCAAACACCCCCGTGGACAGCCCACGCACCCCCCTTGACACCCCTTCTCCCTATGGACAGCCCCCCACCCCCTTGGATAGCCCGCCCACTCCCTGGACACCCCTACCCCCTGTGGCCAGCCCACCCACCCCACCTAGACAGCCCGCCCACCCCTCCTTGACAGCCCGGCCACCCCCGTGGACAGCCCGCCCACCCCCGTACCCCCATGGACACCCCGTACCCCCTGGATAGCCCGTCCCACCCTCCCAAACAGCCCACACCCCCCTTCCATGCAACCCCACCACCACCACCTAGACATACCACCCCACCTGGACACCCCACACACCCCTCCCCCACCAGGACACCCCACCCAGACCCCCAGGACATCCCACACCCCCTGGACAGCCCCGCCCACCCCTGTGGACACCCCCTACCCCCTAGATAGCCCAACCACCCCCGTGGACAGCCCACCCACCCCCCTCGACACCCCTTCTCCCTATGGACAGCCCCCACCCCCTTGGATAGCCCGCCCACACCCCTGGACACCCCTACCCCCCATGGCCAGCCCACCCACCCCCCCTGGACAGCCCGCCCACCCCTCCTTGACAGCTCGGCCACCCCCGTGGACAGCCTGTCCACCCTTGTGGACAACCCGCCCACCCCCGTACCCCCCTGGACACCCCGTACCCCCCCTGGATAGCCCCACCCACCCTCCCAAATAGCCCACACCCCCCTCCCCTGGAATCCCACCACCACCACCTAGACATACCACCCCCCCTGGACACCCCTCCCCCACCAGGACACCCCCACCCAGACCCCTAGGACAGCCCACACCCCCTAGACATCCCCGCCCCACCCCCGTGGACAGCCTTTCCCACCCCCGTGGACACCCCCGCCCACCCCCGTGGACAACCCACCCACCCCCGTGGACACCCCCTACCCCCACAATCTATTATCCAAAACATATCAAATTGTTTTGAACACAATCCATAATTCCCACAATCCATTATCCAAAACATGTAAACGTTCACGATAGCCTCCCCCAACTCTGATTTACATGTTTTGAACACTCTCCTTCCAAACATAGAATACAAAAACATTAAAGAAGTCTCCACAAACACAAACAATATCCTATTTAGATATTAATTTCAATAATCAATTAAACCACCAACACCTGGAAAAAATATATTCATTAAAACAACTACAACAATATGGTTGAGATCAAATTTTACCTATTCCTATGGGGGTGTACCTGTTGGGATGGGGGGTTCTGGTGTTCGAATTCGCGAGAGCAGTAAAGACAGATGGGGTTTGCTAGAGCAGCGGAGCGAATAGATTAGGGCTCTGTCTGAATGGGGAGAGGAGATCGCGATCTGGAATTTGGAGGAAACCTTTGCCAACGGTTTCAGTGAACCATTGGGAAATGTGTGAGTTTAGCACCCCTTTCCCAACGGTTCCAGTGAACCGTTGGGAAAGGGTCCACATTTCCCAACGGTTCTAGTGAACCGTTGGGAAATGTGTGAGTTTATCACCCCTTCTCCAATGGTTCCAGTGAACCGTTGGGAAAGGGTCCACCGAAATTCCCTTTGCCAACAGTTTTGTTAAACCGTTGGCAAAGTCTCACTATACCAACGGTTTAAGTAAACTGTTGGTATACTACCGTTGGGAAAAGACCAAATTCCAGTAGTGATCGTAGTTCATCTCCACAAAGTTTATATATCGATAAGAACCTATAATATCATAGAACCTATGATGTATGAATTGCCTATAATCTCACGATTTCTTTTTCACCTCTATGAAATATGAGTTCTTTGTTCATGGGGTTAATGGAACTAAATATTTAGCTCCCCATCTATATCTTAATGGAGGGTTACCTATCCTATTGGTTATATAAATGACCTTATACTCATCAAAAGGGTATCAAATAAAGGTATTTACAACTCCTTTAGAGGACCTGTACCATATCATGAACAAGGAGGTACAAACTCCATACCTAAATTTACAAAGTGGAGTACCAATGACTTAGAACTATAAGGGGATACCAACTTCACAATGTATGTGGTGGACCCTCACCCTATCATAAAAAAACCTCCATGGGGTTACTAAGTTTGTTCCAAGTCCAAACATCATGCCAACACACTGTCATTACCTTTATAAATATAAAGAACTCCAATAACCCTAAATTGATTAGAAACAAACCCTAATAAAGAAGTGTTAAATAAATAAAATCACTCAAAATAGACAATTTTTTTCTAATAATAACACCTGGGTATGAATATATGGAAAGAAACAAGGTATATATAGTATATGGTATACAGTTGTGTAATAAATTGCATGTGATCCCTAGAAAGAACATAGAAATATACTATAATCGTCCAACCATGTAGTCATAGGACACATGACATGTAATTTTGATGATATGATGCATCTTTAAAATAGTCTCATGGGCATGTGCTCTATGTATAATTCCATGTGACTTCAATATACATGATATGTAATCCTTTTAAATATAGTGGGAATGACTTGATGTTTAGTCAGTCTATTCTACCAAGACATGAGTTGTATATCCCAGTAGTCATGGAATTTACTCCCTAACTATATGTTATGTGATTCAAAAATAACTTCTGATAATACAATCACTAGTTCTAGGCATATCTACCTGACTGATATGACATACTCTCAATCATACATAGTTTGTGAAGCTCAAGGGTAAATCCAGGTATGTACTCCATCATATCTTGGGATGTGTAGTTAACCAAACATGGAGTATGGCCCATAGTAATACACCATGTGATATTTATCACCATAGAGAAACCCTGGATGTCAAATTTAGCTTAGGAACCACGTGTTCAATGAGGGAACAAACTATATGATATTTATATCCTCAATGACAACCCCAACCACTGCCAAAATAGAACACAGTGTGTGTCCTCTGGATTATATAATATATAACTTTGTTTTCTTTATAGATAAAGTTTTCTAACCATTTACACAATTGATAATATCATTATCACCGCCATTTATACTTATAAAACATCTCATTATATCCCTATTTCATGGAATCACCTCTGGTAGATAACCACACTGACCATTAACACCATAATTTCCCTGGGTTAAGTATTTATTCTTGAAAAACTATTATTTTCCAAAAACACACCCAAAACATAGTAAAATATCCTTAATCAAACTCTGACCACTATCATATCATGCTAAAGACACCCATTCACTGATGAAATTTCCATACATGTATTGATGTATCTTTCATCAATTAACTCACCATCTTGATCTTCCATCATCAAATTGTATTCCTTTATAAATGATAGTAACAATAATTTTTCATGATAAATGAGAATATTGAGGGATAATGAGGATGATTTGTGGAAACTATAATTCCATCCACCCAAAAATGTGTTTACAAATATGTTCAGCAAGGAACATGAAGTTTTAAGGGTTCATGTTTATTATCAAAAAATATAATTGAATTCTCAATAAAAATAACAATCTATGAAATTATTTTTAACAAAGATTCATAAATTATTTAACATAAACATTTCAATAATAATCATTTTCAGATCATAATAAAATATTTATTTGATAAATCGTAAATAAAAAAATGAAACCATTAGAAATATGAAATGTTGACCTCATGGTGATTCATTGATGCTTCAAAAAACCGCTCATCGATTCTATGCATCAACAACATATCCAAATTATGATACACAAGCAGATCCACCTCCACTAATTTCACCTAGGGCTATTTATTAATATAAATAATGGGGACATGTATAATCTAGAAATAAGGAAAATATCGAATTTCTATCAAAGTCCAAAATGACTCATTCTAGGACCTAAAACCATAACACATAAATAAAACCTCTCTTAGGTAAAATAACCCATTTTAAACACAACCATAGCGTTTAAATGATCATAAATGGATATTTTTAAGAGATATATTCATTTTAATATGTGTGATAATTAACTAATTATTAAATAAATATCAAATAAACCCTTTAATTCAACTATATAGGAATCTCACAAAAAATAACTTGAGGGAAAATACCATATTTTGAGATCAAATAAAAGATCAAAAAAATCTGAGATCATCCATTTACCATGTTCAATGTTTTGGAATCCAAAGATAAAAATGAGATAAGTCATACACTTGGAAAACATGAGATCATTACATAAATAGTTTTAAAGACTAATCAATATATAGAACATGACATGACATGATTTATATTTTTAGAGGAGATAACTAAATGAATAAAAAGTATTGAATTTAAATATAAATAATTAAGTGATGACACATTATAAGATTGAATGAGGATGAGAATATTGAATATCTATGGTTTATATAGATATTACAGGGAAATTTTGAAAAATATTATTGTAATTAAAGATGGAAATATATTCTTAGAGATAGAGTTGAAGAGTAATGACAATATCATCATGATGTTCAAATTTACTTCATTTCATTAATTATAAGAACCTATTTGTTAATTTTTCATGTCCTTCTCATGAAACCATAATTGGGGAGATAATAATTGGAGGTTATCCTAGAATGTGATTGTGAAAATATCTAAAAAATTGTATTTACTATATAGTGAATTATTGGATTCATGGTACATTAGTACATTATCATTGTATACACCATGGATATAGAATTTTTAGGGTGAATGAAGTAAAACCTATATTCCATTAAACATTATTTACTTTATTTATATTAAGTTCTTAGTATGATGTGGATTATAGATTTTTTATTTATTTATAACATGGGAACAAGATCTATTTGATGAGAATGTTTACTCACCATAATTAACCCCCCCCCCCCTATTAGGGTGATAGATACCTTAGTGGTTTCAACTAGTGATATCAGATATGAAATTTTATCATCTAGTAAAATCTATCAAAATAAATTGTTTACATGAATAATGTTGTCAATATTAAGGGAATTTTATTATTCGAAGGATGGAATTATCGAATTTTAAAAAATCATATGATATCTCATCTTTAATATCTTAGAAAATATTTATACTTTATTAAATCAAAAATAATCTAGCTTAGTGATCTCATGGGGATGTCATTAATTGAAACATACATGATGCCAATAAAAAATGACAAAAATGTAAAAAATACATTATCTGGAATGTTCTTGACTCAAATATACATAAATATTATTAGATACATATCAGTAAAAGTGTTATGTGAAAAATTCCCAACATTTTTTAATGGGATGGAATGGAGGAGGAAGAAAAACATCAACATTTTTATAGTAAGATTGATTCTTTGAATTTGTAACCTAACATGAAAATAAATGGTTTCTTAAAACAAATAAATGTTGTTTTTTGGATCCATTGGAGAACTTAGTATTGAAATCAATAATATGGTAATATTAAAAAAGATAATATGGGGAATTTTGACATTATATAATATAGGTTATTCAGCACTTGAAGAATAAAGTTTAGTGGAGTTATCTATTGATGCTTGAAAAAGTATATTAGAGATATATTATTAGTGGTTGAATATTTAGAGGATAAAAATCAATCATATAAAGACATTATAATGAATTGTACCCAATCATATAATCCTAATATGACATACTATAAATCCTAAAGTCTATTCTTGAAACTATTAGAAGTCAAAAATTCCAAGGGGATCAACCATAACATTTTATTAATGATTTCACCCTCATAAAAATTATAAAACCAATGTTTTTAAGTCTACTAGAATATTAAAAAGAATTTTCCATATATTAGACTTTCCGTGATCAATCTATAATTTTTTTTTAAAATAAACATCATCTAATCATGGAATATGTGAAATCAAAATATAAACCTAATAAATGATAACTCACACCCAATATCCCATCATTTTATAAACCATAATTCCATGAAAATGTTATAAACACATGTAATCCACAAAAAAGGAAAATAAAAATGGAAATGTTGTAGTTAATAATTCCCTTTACAAACTATATCCTAAAATGGAAACAAAAGTTCTAAAATCATCAAAAGGAATCAATCTCTATATATCTTGAGTTTACTACCCACAAAACACCACATTCATATCTCTATATAAGAATCTTTGTTACACATCCAATGGAAAAATATGATATTCCTTTAGCTTCATCATATAAAATCAAGTCTATATACTCATTATGGATTGTATATAGGGAATGAGATAAAATCTCAGTGTGATACCTCTAAAAATTCTATTCAATTCATTTAAAAAACCAGTCCATAGATGTTAATTTGAAATTTAAATATAAAACACACATGTAATTATAAAAAGGTGTTTTAAAATAATATTTTAGTACCAATTAAATTATATTATAAAAAAAAGTTTCAAAACATTTAGAAAGTGTAAAAATTGGTTTTAAAATCCAATTACACACCTAAATGAAACCCTAAGAGAATCCATATACCATAGATTAGACTACTAAGATCTAAATAAAACTCGATATTTGGATATTAATAATGGATCCATTCTATTAGTATTGATGTGAACTAGTAACCCAACTCTCTCACCAAAACCAGGATCATGTTCCTCCGCTAGTTAAAGAGAAATCATAACTAGGGGTATCCATTAGTGAAATAAAAATCATAAATAATAGGGTTTTTTTTCAAAAAACAAAAGATTATAAATATAAAGGAATATAACAATAATTTTACATATTAGTTACCAAGAGAATTTTTAATGAATCAAGGAATAATTATTAAAACAATATATCAATAATAAAGTCACCCATGAACCTCCAAACATACTCTCAAGGAAACATTACCTTTATAATCAATATTAAACACTTAATTATATAAAAAATGCACAATAAACATTATTAAAAATAATAGAATTATAACATGGATTAATAAAGTCAGAATTTTTATCAATTGAACATTAACCAATAATTAAAGGAATTTGTAGTAGAAATTCCATGTAATGCATAGGTTTTTTTAAAACATTGATATTTAAATAATTAAATAATAATAATCACACCAAACAATATCAAATAATAAAAATAGAGTTTGAGATAATGATAAAAATATTAGTTTAGGTAAATCAAGATGCTAGGTATGATGCTAGGTAACTTACATAATCCAATAAATATTTCTAATGAAAGACTAGTAATAAACAAATTATATAGTATAAGGAATAAAATCATTAATAAGATAGTTTTTTTAAAAAAAATTATAACAAATTTTAACCACAATAGGGAGAATGAATTTATGATATTAAAGATGAAAATATGATAACATAAATTAGAAAAATAACTAGTAATATAAGTGAAATGAAAAATGAAGGATCTAGGTAATTACCATTACACAAATTATGAATCATAGAGGAAAATATAATGAGAGTGATATTTAATTAAGTCATGGAAAAAAAGTCAAAAATCACATAAACTAGATCAATTCATAATAAGAAAACACCACTATTGATAATGAAAAAAATGAATAAAAATTCAAAACTAGTTTAGAATTCAAAATGAATCAAATAGAATAATGAAAAATTAAATAGAAAGAAATTTTTTGGTTGATGATTCATATATTCCTAGAGAACCAACACCATTTCTGCAATGATAAAAAATTTATAAGAAATATAATAGAATTTAAGTAGTCATGGAAATTTTTAATATTTCTAGAAAGTACAAGTAATAATTCAATTTCTTGATGTAAATAAAAAATTTCTAAAATATGTAAAGAAATTAGGAAATGTGAATACAGAATCGGAATATATATGGGAGATAGATTTAACATGATGTATTTTTTCTTCACTCATTAACCTGCTTTAATTTTCAACTATAATGACCTTGGGACTATCAAAATACCTTACAATATTAGGGAGTTCTAGTTCAAAAATGATATGCCGATTTAGGTGAATCTCTATACATAATTCCCCAATTAGTTAATTCAACTTTCTAGATTAGGGAGTTGAATCAGTAGTGAAATATGTTCTAGATATCCAATTAGTGTACATACAAACTAGTTATAGTGATTGAATATGATCATATAAGCGTAAAAACCCATGTTTTATAGATGTTTTGTATGTCTTAAAAAGTTTCATTCCATTGATTTTAGGAAAACAATTCATAAAGACTAAAAAAAATCTAAAAAATTCAAGGAACATTAAAAAATGGACTTTAGTTAGGACTTAGTTCACTTTAATATATTTTAATAGATGAATTTTATAGTTTTAAATTATTTATCTCTCTATGTTAATACAATAAGTTAGTTTCTGATAGAAAAACATATTGATATTTCCTATAGAGAAACTTCATTGAAAGTTTTTTAAATTGATTAATCCTCTAATACCATTTTTAGATATTTTATAGAAACTCTTTTTTTGGGTTAAGTTTGAACCCTACAAAAATTGGAACCATTAAAACTAGTAATAGTCCATAGAATGAAAGGTAAAATCTAATGAAAACTTTCAAATTTAAAATTTAAAATTAAAATTTACATGGAAGTATAAAATACACTAGTAGAAAAATATATATATAAAATTCCTTGATCCATGTGTGTAATTGAACTTCAAGGCCTAAAAACAATGACATGTCCCTTCACACCATCTCTATCACACTTCATTGGATCGACACTTAGATTTAATTATTTTTATGAAAATAATGAATTAAACATTAGATTCATTGAAACATTAAAAAGATGAAGGACACCACTAAAACAATCACCCATTGAGATCTCGATTAAATACAAAAAAATCTCATCAAACAAAAAATATAGAAAACATCAATAATATAATAACCCTCATGAATAAAAAATATACAATCCTAATCAATGCTGATTGTATCATATATGATCATTAAATTCCACCACATGGAAACATTCTAATATAACATCCAGTATGAAAATAAAATAAAATGATGTCCCCCCCAAATCCAATACCTAAGATACTATCTGAAAACATGACATCCCAACTCAAATATTTATGCCATCACTATCCCAATTCACCCTAATCACCATCATTCTCGAACATATCTGAGGACTTTTGTTATTTTTTCAAGTTATAAAACCATTTTTAGAGATAAATCAATGAATAGTACCATACAAGGAGATCAAAGAGTATCCAAAATTAGGAAAACCAAGTGTTGATGGAGTGGATGATACCAATTCAGTCCACACCTACTAAAATCACTGAAGATCTCATTCATCATCATAGTATTAAAAAACTATAATCACCATCATACTTGAAAAATAATGGTGTCAAATGTGATGGTTTATGCTTATGGGGAAGATGTATATGGTTGATGAGTCATTCAATATCGAGCATCAACTGCACATTACATTGAGAAGATATAAAGGGGAAGAAACACTAAAGGCTAGAGAAGAAAGAAAGAAACTAAAGGTACCAATTACTAGATAAAAAACCCTCATAGCTAATAGCTAGGAGGAGAAAAGAAAATATAATAAACCAATGGTAAAATATCTAAGTGTAATAACCAAGAAAAAATGGGAAACATTGGAGGAGAAATGAACAACCACAGAAGTAGGGTGAAAGATGTAGAGGTTAGGTGACATGAAGCCAACACATACCTATTTCCATGGAGGCAACCTATAATAGAAATTGGAAGGGGTATGTATAGAGCATTGGGAGTTCTAATAGGATGGGGATCTATTCCATCAACTAATTTTAAATTGATCAATTGTCTTATAATGATAAATATATTGTAATTATGATTCTAGTGATGATGAATTTTATATTATATTATAATGATAATATTTTAAATGAATTTTAAAAATACTTACCATATGACACATTATAATATAATAAATTAATACATAGTAATTTTGAGGAGAAAGAAAACATTTCAAATGAAACTAATTTTGTTAAAATAATTAGAGTGTGTGTTATGTCTAATTAAATTTACAACATCCATGAAAATCGCTATTGATTGTCCACCCACATTGGAGTTAAAGTGACTTCCTATGAATTTAAAGTATGATTTTTTTAGAGTAACACAACAATTTTCCTATAATAATTTCCATAGAAATTTCTTTCGAGAAGGGAAACAAACACATTGAATTTATTAGATTTAATAAGAGTGATTGTTTCCTCTGGAAATGGGAAAGACCTTGTTTGTCTAAGGTTCAAACATTCCAATCAGTTTCTAATGGGTTTGTTCATAGAACTAGAAACATCAAATGATTCCATATCCATTTGGAACTACTTTACAAAGGTATGTGCTCATTAGTTGTGGACCAATAAGGCTTAAGAATTTTCATTGGTCAAGAGGATGGGAGGTCGGACTCATCCCGACTTTTTTGGGGGAATTACTGTCTACTCTGGGACTCTCTTTATAGATGTAATTTATGTTCATGAATACTTATTACAGTACCATGTATGAAAATGAGCTTTCTTTAATTTTTGAAAATAAATAATTAATATGTATGAGATTTAGAGAATATTTTATATGTATTCAAGGTTCTTCATCGATAGAGAATCATCTGTATTTGTTAGATATTCTTATTCAATGGTATCCTTCGACACATTATATAGAAATCTCTTGGTCATTATGATAACCATACTGGTTTTAAAGCCACTCAGCGGGGCACTTAAAGTTTATTTTCATTTAGAAGGACATAGATTATATCAGAGTTGGGGTCGTATCCACAGATGAGCTACCTACATATCATTTATTTTAGAAAAGGAATCAGAACCCACATAGTTCGAGTAAATAAGTATGAGGTTTATGCATGATTGATGGCTCAAAGAAAGATGTCATAATTACTTTTACACTCTAATCTCACGTGAGTCATGCTCGGTGTGAGAAAAAAGAGGTATTGGTAAAACCAGACAATTATTCCATGAAAGATGCAGTTATAAGAAATGATGTGGGGCTTATGTATGTATGACTGCCCAGATAGATGAAAATTAGGATTTACTTTAGAGAAGAAACCCAGGAACAAGGTCCATAAAAGTATATGTTCTTTATGGAGATTTGGATACTCTAACTTGGGGCGTACTCTTAAGGAAAATGCCCAAATTATGAGGGGACTTGTGATTGGGTTTTACTTCTAAGAAGGAAGCCCAAATCAAAAGTAAATTAAGATTGGTTAAGAGGAATTATGACCGGGGCTTACTCCTGAAAAGGAAGCCCAGGTTAAGGGAATTTGGATTTTTGGGAGCTTGGGGATTACTCCTAAGGAGGATGCGTATATTAAAAGAATTATGGTTGGGGCTTACTCATGGGGAGGATGCCCAAAATTAAGGGAATCTGAAGACTGGGGCTTACTCGTGAAAAGGAGGCCCAGGTTAGGGGACTTGGGGCTTACTCCTAAAGAGGATACCCATATTAAAAGAATTATGTTTGGGGCTTACTCCTGAGGATGATGCCGAAAATTAAGGGAATTTGAAGACTGGGGCTTACTCCTAAAAAGGAGGCCTAGGTTAGGGGACTTAGGGCTTACTCCTAAGGAGGATTCCCATATTAAAAAAATTGTGGTTGGGGCTTCCTCCTGAGGAAGATGCCCAAAATTAAGGGAATTTTATGACTGGGGCTTACTCCTAAGGAGGATGCCCAGGTTAGAGGACTTGGGGCTTACTCCTAAGGAGGATTCCCAAGTTAAAGATCCTCTCATATTTAAAGGATGAGGTTGAATGAATGAAATTTCTATCCTTAGTCACATAAAGATATGTAAATCACTAGGTTTTGAGAGATGTTCCACAGAATTCCTTTCAGATAAGGAAGCCAACAAAGGAACCATGCCATAGATGGATTTGAAGAGGGTTCTGAAGGCTAAATTTTGAAGAGGATAGGTGGATTTAAAGAAATCAAGTGAATAGGAAGGTGGGGCACCCAAAAAAAGAAAGGCGCGCAAGTCATACGTGGGTGCGCATGTCCTAGTCGCGCAAGTATACTTGTGCGACACATGGGTACTTCCGTGATAGTCAACCCTTAGGGTAATACTTGGGCGATACTTGGATCAAGCCCTTAGTATTATCCCAAAAAGCTTCCAAAAGAGTGGTGCACAAATTTTATTGAAGGGATAAGGCGGTGCACAAGTGTGGCCAGTTCCCGTAAGGGTTGTCCACTTAGGCACGCAAGTGTTGATGAATTGCAACACTTAGGCCTTGTTTCCCTTGTTTAGAACTTCAATTATAGGTAAGAAATTACCTTAGAAGTTTTAGGAAGACTTTGAGAAGAGACTAGGGCACCGGGAGCTCGAATCTGAGTTTTGGAATTTTTTCGTTCTGAAATGGGGTCTCACAAGGTGTATTTATCGGCCAAGGAAGACCTTGGGAGAAAATCAAAAGAGGGCGCACAAGTCACCTGCACGACCAACATGTGGCACCCAAGTATACTTTCACTACCATGATGAAACATGCATGACCCAATTGTGAAGAAATCCTTGTTCATGCCTTTGTCAATTTTTGATGTGTCTTCAAAGGATGAATCACTTTGGACTAAGGTATTTCCCTTTTTCAGTCGTTAGACTTTGTCATGGAAAGGAGTGTCAAAAAAAGTCCCCCCCCCCCTCAGAGTTGGATCTGAAAGAAATGAGTATGTGACTCTGAGGTAAAGAAGAAAACCAAGGAACTGTGGTGCACAAGTGTTGAGCGTGCAAATGGCGGCGCGCAAAGGTGAGCCGTGCAGGTGCGAGTCGCGCAGCCTTCGGCACGTAGGGGTGCGGTCTGGCTTATAAATAGGCAGTCATTCTTGCGCAAAGAAACCAGATTTCAAACATTCAAGATCTCACCATGCAAGTTGCTGATTTTCCGTGATTCCATTGCTTCTGTTCGGGTCACGCTGCTGTAGTGGTATTTTGACCTATGCGGTGATACCTGCACGCCCAAAACATGCGCGACATAACTATACTTGCGCTCAAAAATTGGACTTGGGTGCCTTAATGCCTTAGCCATTTTTTCACTTTTATTCACAAATTTTATGAAAAATCAACTCACTTAAGAGTTAATTATTTGAAATTTGTGAACATTAAATGGCTGCTAGAAGAATTGGAACGGCTGATGAACTAGCTAGAAAGCAGATTGATGACATGATGAGCATCGTTGGCCATGATTACTATAATATCTGTGATAACACTCTCCCAGATTTGGCTAAGTACTTGAAGAAGTATCGTCGTAATTTTTCACAGAGCATCTACTTGCCTCTGTATGGCCATGGTCTTCTGCAAGGAGTCAACATTCCAGATGAAAAGTACTATATGCTTGAGATGCAGTCGCACTGTTATTCCTCTATTTCGGTTATGTTGTGCATTAAAAGCAGCAACAATGGTGTGAACTTTCAAAATTTTCCTTCATTCTATTTCCTTTTAGTTATGAAAATGGAAAAACATGGGATGATATGTTTTCCACTTCCGGTTGATGGAGAGAATACTATCATGAAATTAGAAACAATATCTGAAAAGATTACTCTCTCCAAATGACTCTTTACTTCCAATGATCCATTATCAAATCCATGTATCCATCTTCCAAGTCTCTTGGACAGAAATAGAGTAACTGTTTGATCAGCAGAAAATTTTCTCAAACCGCACTCAAGAACATTATTTTACAATCTTCCAAAAAGAGATGGTATTACTCCATCTCTTATTGTATCCAGTTGAATGAATGAATTCCAGGTGGCTGCTGATGAATCTCGGGATGCCGTAAATCAAATGAAGAGTTATGTTGAAAGCCTCTTGTAATTCCTAAAAATGAGAAGAGACTCTAGTCTGTGGATGTCCTTCAATCTCTTGTGCATCAATGAAAAACACTTTCATCTTCAATCATTTGCGCATGCCTTCTTTTTATACCTCCTTTAAATTTTTTCACCTAAGCCAATAGTCCTAGTAAGCATAGTTTGACATTTTCTAGGATTATTATAAATAACCCTATAAACTCTGAATCTTTTAATTGCTCAATATTACATAAATCATAAAAAATGTATTTTTAGTGAGCTGGAACTTGTCTTTTATTTGAAGTTCCTTTGTCTTTTGTGGGCAGTTTAAATTTATGCATGTCAGACATAAAAAGGCTAATGTTTAAGGTCAAAGTAGATTTGAACGAAATGGATTAAAATTGACTGAATTCCTTGATAATTTATCTGAAAACATATTACCATATTCATGTATGGGGAAAAAATATGTAAACTATGACTTAAGAAATTTTGAATCTGAGGAATGATGTGAGAAAGGGATTAAAAGGGATTAGAAGAAGTAGTTCCCAAGAATGAAGTTACCACTATTTAACAAACCTGTTAGGGGGTTGAATTATGCAGGGCCACCTATGGGCATTGGCTGCATAGTCAAATAATAGAATCTTTTGGCTGATAGGTCTGTTATGTAGACTACTTATGCAAGGCCGCCTAAGGGCATGTCCTGCATAGTCAAGAAAAAGAACTCTCAGAAATTTACTTTTCTACTGCTAAAAAGACAGCAAAATTTTATGGGGATTCAAATTTTCCAAAGCATAGAGTTTGTTGTATGGAGATAGGTACTTGAATATGGAGAAGATATTTCCAAACAAGATTGTATAAGAACTGGATGAATGTCACTCCTACGAAGGTCTGACCCAAACGCAGGGAAGGGAAATATAAACCATATACTTGAATACTTTCAGATCATGAAAAATATTATGGGACAAATATGCTAAGGATAGATTTTTTTTGCGGATCCCTACATATTTTCATTAAGATAAATAAGGAAAACATAGGTTATCATATCAAGATTGAAGTTACCACTATTTTACAAACCCGTTAGGGGGTTGAATTATGCAGGGCCACCTAAGGGCATTGGATACATAGTCAAATAATAGTATCTTTTGGCTGACAAGTCTGTTATGTAGAATACTTATGCAAGGCCGCCTAAGGGCACGTGGTGCATAGTTTGGAAAAAGAACTCTCAAGTATCAAACATATTGTGACCAGAAGTCAAGAAAAGGGTTATGGAGATCTTGAAGTATTTAAGGTTAGGAGTTTGACACATAAAAATGGGCATTTGTTCAATGCATTTAGAGATACACAGACCGATGCTAACCATAATCATGTTGTGGCTGGGTCCTGAATTGAAATGTTTGACTTCACTACATATACCATAAGGATAGAAATAAATACATACGTAGTTCTTGAAATACAGTTTAACATCATGTGGGACGAGAGTATAGTAAATCTTATTTTAGGGTCATAAAGCTCGGACCATAATAATGAATACACTGTGTGTTTTCACAGGGACTTTTCAGCCAGGGGACTGAAATTGGAATTTGGGGTTAGGCCCAATTACTTGGGGCTGGATTCGAGGGATGCTCGAATGTTCCTATGTATCCCATAAGGATCGAAATCAAGCCGCACATAGTTATGGAAATACCCTCTGTACATATTTGGTTCATAAAAGTGAATGGTGAAAGGGGACTTTAGTGCAATGATGGTTTGACCCAAGATAAAAGGTTCAGGAATTTCCATGTACACACGTAGTCTTTGGAACATAACATGATTGGAGATCAATGTAAATAATGATTCCCTCTCATTTGAGGGTGTCAAATAATGTTGTAGTTTATTGTCATACAGGACAATGGTGTGAACATTTTAACGTCATATAACAAGGGCGATGGTGAACCAATGTAAAAAATATTGGTTCTGGGGGCAGTTTCACGAATCAACATCATATGAGATGAAGGTGAACCGATGTGAAGAGATTGATTTTGGGCTTGAACCTCAAGAGGTTTCCTACGTACCCATCCTAGAAGGCAAGGATCAAATTCCGCGTAGTTCAATCAAAGAATGAATTTGTAATCATGTTGTTCTTGAGGACAAAAACCGAAAACACAAAAGGTGTTGGGACTTACGCATGATTAGTGGCCCAGAGAGAGTGTTATGGTTGAATTTTATTCTAAGATCATGTGATTCACACTCAGTGTGAGAAAAAAGTGGTAGAAATAACCTTAACGATGCACAGTTTAATGTTCTGTAGGACATATGAAGGGACTATACAGTTTAAAGTCTTGTAGTGAGGACTATTGGTGATGCACAGTTTAGTGTCATATAGCAGGGAAAAAATAAAGTTTAACAGCATGTAGGACAAATATAGGGTGTTGTACAGTTTAGCGTCCTATAGCTAAGATGATGGGGACAATACATTTTAACGTCATGTTGGACGAAAGGGGGACTGTGAAGTTTAATGTCATGCAGTGAGGACAAAATAAGAAATAGTTTAACTTCATGTTGGACATATTAGGGAATTTTTCATAGCTTAACATCATGTTGGATGATGGTATGAATAGTTTAAGGTCATATGCATTGACCGAGAGTTATGTAGTTTAACGTCTTGCTGTACATAAGGGACTTCTATACAGTTTAATGTCATATAGCAAGGACGTCACAGTTTAAATTCATGTTGGACGAAAGGGATTATGCAGTTTAAAGTCTTTCAGCATGGACAACACTGTTTAACGTCATGTTGGACGATAGTGACTATGCATTTTACAGTCTTGCAGCAAAGACAACACAGTTTAACGTCATGTTGGACGATATGGATGCAAATAGTTTAAATTCATATGCATGGACCATAGATGTATTTCATGTTTATACAAAATACTTATTCAGATATCTGGAATTGGTTGGAGTAGTGATGAGTTCTCCATCCATTGAGATTAAATAATAAGCTCCATTGGAGTAGACCTTATGTATTGAATAAGGTCCTTCCCATTTTGGCTCCAACTTGGGAGATTTCTCTCCTAGTATCATTTGAGTTCTGAGAACCAATACCAATTCTCCCTGAACGAATGAACGAAGATGAATTTTTTTGTTGAAAGCTCGTGCTATTAGATTCTGATAGACTTCCAAGTGGTGCAGGGTGCACAATCTTTTCTATTATAACCATTCCAATTCATCCAATCGCTTTTGAGATTGTTCATCTGTAGATGACTGATCACAAATTGCTACTCTGAGCGATGTTAATTTAATCTCAATGGTCAATACTACTTCCTTTCCATATGCCAATGAATATGGAGTTGACCGCGTTGTACTGCGGGTGGTGGTCTGATATGCCCATAAAGCATGAAAGAGTTTATCAGGCCATGATTTCTTATCTTTATCCACCATCTTTTGCAGTATGTTTGAAAGAGTCTCGTTGAAAGCTTTTTTCTGGCCATTGGCCACTGCATGATACTGAGAGGAATGGTTGGATTTGATGTTGTATTCTTGATACAACTTCCTCACCTCAGATGAACAAAAGTTGGTGCCATTGTCCGTCAATATGGTATGAGGGACACCAAATCTTATAATGATGTTAGACTTGATGAAGCTAAAAATGCTTTAAAAACTGACTTCTTTGAGAGGTATTACCTATTCCCATTTGGAAAAGAAGTTAGTAGCATTAAGAGTGTACTTAAACTGCATGGATGTAGCTGAAGGATAAGGTCCTACTATATCCATTCCCCATGTGGAAAATGGCCACGAGTATTTAGTTGTATGAAGAAAATCTGGGGGTTTATGAATGAAGTTGGAATGTACTTGCAAATAATAACACTTATTTGTAAAATAAACACAATCTTGTATCATTGAAGACCAAAAATATCCAAGCCTTCGAATTTAATCAGATAGTCTCTGTCCAAACTGATGGGAAACACAGACTCCTGCATGTACTTCTTTCATGACAACCATTGTCTCTTCACCATCAATGAATTTGAAGAGAACTCCATCAAGACCTATTTTATATAGAATTTTATCCAGGTGATCTGGGCTATTATAAAGAGTAAAATTGACCACACGTCACCGGATTGGTTCTTTCCCGGCTCTATCAGGTAGAAGTGTTCCATTTTAAAGGTATTCCCTGATAGGTGTCATCAATCCTGTAGTATGACCATATGGTTCAGGAATGGGACTAATTTCATTGATTTCCTCTATTCTTGTTTGAACATAAGGTGAAATTATATGACGATGGGAAATACTGATTATTGTCTCGTCCCGATTTGGATCTTCCAGAGTTGTGGCTATATTAGCTAGTGCATCAGCTTGGGCATTTTGTGATCTTGGGACATAAAGAAAATGTTAGTTCCGAAGGAAATTCTGCCATTAACTCTCGGACGTAATCATACAAAGGGATTAGTTCTTCTTTTCTGATTGCATAATCCTCATTGACCTATTTGATTACAATGTCTGAATCACCTTTCACCTTTAAGTAATTCACTTGTGCCTGAAGCACCAACTCTAGTCCTGTTATGAGAGCTTGATATTCTGCTTCATTATTTGTACCGCCTCACAACAATGAGAAGTAATAGGGTAGCACTACATTTTCTAGGGAAATGAGCATAATTACTAACCCAACTTTGTTGAATTTGGAATCTTCCATTTTCTTCCTTGTTGGACTTCTGGAAGCACCATCAAAGTACATTTCCCATGTTTGAAGATAATATTGAATAGAAAAGACTTCTTCATCGGGAAGTTCAATATCTAAAGATGTATCTTCTAATGAAGGGTGTTCAGAAAGTAAATCAGCTAGAGCTTGGCCCTTTATTTCCTTTTGAGACACATACTGAATATCAAATTGTTTCAAAATAACTGCCCACCGTGCCAGACGTCCTATAAGCATTGAACGACTACGGATGAATTTGAGCGGGTTATTGCGAGATACCAATTGGACCTCTTGATGTTGCAGGTAGTGTCTTAACTTCTGAACTACAAAGATTAATGCTAGGTATCACTTCTAGATATTTGAATATTGGGTTTCTACTCCAAGCATAGTCTGTCTGAGATAATAGAGGTTGTTTTCATTCCCAGCATCATTCTTCAGTGCAATAAAGGCACCCAATGATCTCTCTAAAGCTGTCATATAGAGGATAAGTGGTCTCCCTTCAACAAGTGGCATTAACACTAGTGGACTCAAGAGATATTTCTTGAGAATATCGAATGATTCTTGACATTATTCAGTCCACTGGTAAGTGATTCCCTTCTTCATCAATTTGGTGAAGGGTAAACTTTTGTCTGCCAAATTGGTGATCAAATGCCGAATATAGGCTAAGTGTCCTTGAAGTCCTCTCAATTCATTCAAATTCTAAGGAGGTGACATACCAAGGATTGACTTTGTCTTCTCGGGATCGACTTCGATACCACAATGGCATACAACAAAGACGAGAAATTTTCCTGAGGTAACCCCAAAAGTACATTTTAAGGGATTCATCTTCAAATTATATTGCCGAAGTTTGTGGAATATGATTTCCAAATCAACCAAGTGATTAGAATGTTTCCTGGATTTAACCACCAAATTGTCCACATAACATTCAACAAACTTCCCTAAAAAGGGTTTGAAGATATGATGCATGGAACACTGATATGTTGTGCCTGCATTCTTCAGGCCAAAGGGCATTACCCGATAGTAAAACACACCCTGAGGGGATATGAAAGCTGTAGATTCCTCATCTTCTAGAGCCATTCAAATTTTATTATATCCTTATTATCCTTCCATGAAGGAAAGTGCTTCATAGCCAGCTGTTGCATCAATTAAGAGTTCTGTTATCAAAAATGGAAAATAATCCTTAGGACAATGCTGATTAAGATCTCTAAAATCAATGCAAACTCTAATTTGTCCATTCTTCTTTTTCATAGGGACAATATTAGCCAACAACTTGGGATATTGAACTTCTCTGATGAAGTTAGATTTGATAGGATTATCCACTTCAGCTTCAATTTTGGAAGCATAGGTTGGGTGTGTTCTTCTTGTGGCTTGCTTAAATATTTGATGTTCATCTGGAAAACTGAAACTATGAGTAGCAACATCAGGATCAAGCCCTAGAATTTCTGTATAGTTCCAAGCAAATATATCTCGATTTTGATTTAGAAATGAAATATAATTCTCTTTCTCTTCAAGATTCATGTCCACAATAATTAAAGTGGGGCATGGATCTTATTTTGTACCCATATTTATTTCTCTGAGTTCATCCACGGTGGTAGAGATACCCTCTTCAAATGCTGGAGGATCATCCCTGAGATCTTCCTCTTCTTCTTCAACATGTGTTATTTCTTCTATTTCTACTTTCATAGTAGATGATGAAGTAGAATTTCCATGATCATAAGAGATGTTAAAATTTGAACATCATGAAGAAGAAGTTTCCATTTCTGACCCAATTGATGATGAAGGGTCTTCTTTGGGTAATAAAGAGGAGATGATGGATTGATAATCGACATCATCTTTCACCTCTGACAATGCTATAACTTCTTCTAGCCTGGTTGGAAAAGTATAGACTTACTGGATTTCAAAAGATGAAATGAAGACATCTCCATTTGAGCTTTCATCATTGCTTGGTGAATCACCACTTTCTCCCATGTTGTCTGGCTTAATTGCCGTAATTGACATTATGGAGGTTTCCATAAGAGTATTTTGATTTGGGTCTATCATGTCAATTTGACTGATAGACAACACATAATCTGCACTCACATGTGTAAATGGATTTACTGGAATCTTTTCCAAACCAAATGGAGCATTAACTTTAGTGACCTCTTCGTCGTGGATTTCTACTAACCCTTCATGTGATTGAATTCGGAATCAATGTATTGAGATTCACATGTTTTGAAAGGGTATTTATCACCATAAAATTTCCCAATTTGACAATCGAAAAAATATATAAGGTATTGATGGTATGATGAAGGGATAGCTGCATGTTGATGTAGCCAGGGACTTCCAAGTAAGATGTGGAAGGCTGTGTTATGATCAACAACCATGAAATCTGAATTGGATACAAGATCTTAAAATTGAGTTCTGAGTGTAATCTCATCCAGTGGTTCTTGTTCATTTTTATCATATCTTTGTAACATCAAAGTAAAAGGAGATAAATCAGATTCTATGAGGCCCAATCGACGAATTGTACGAATGGGGATGAGGTTGACTCCAGAACCATTATAAATGAATGCTCTTCGGACTTCTATACCATCGACCTTGACAGATAAATACAAAGGTCTAATATGTCCATGCATGACATCATCTTCATCTTCATCTATGAAAGATATCACTGTATGGAATTCTGCAGGATTATTCTCTACATGGTAGACTTCAGCTGTAAAAATTTCAATTTCAAATTCTTGAGGACTTGACAAAGCCTCAATGAGTGCCTCCCTAAGATCCCTTGATAGGTTCAAGGCATCAAAAATTGATAAATTGGACAGTACTTGGTCCAAGTGTTTCAATACATCATACTTTTGATCCAAAGGTCTGCGTTTCCTAACAGGAACATGTGGTTTCGCAGGTACCTTAGAAGTTGATGCTTTGGAAGTAGATGCATCTTTTATCGGGGTAGGAGTTGGAAATACTCCTGGATTTGGAAGATTAGACCGAATAGGTCTATTTTCTTGCTGAGAGGAAGAAGGTGGAATCTATAACCGACCTTCTAGAACAATTGTACCAGTACTGAGTCTGCTATGGGTGGGAGAATTTTCTTGTTTATGTTGAGCCCGTTGAAGGGATCTGCCACGAGTTTCTACTGCATACACAGTTCTAGCAGGGGTAGAATTAGAATAGTGGTTTATGAGATATCTAGGTATTCCCCTTTATCCCAGACCTCTGGAACTCCCTCTAATTCCTCCGTTTGATAAAGGGAGTTCAGTCTAATCAAAATCGAAACTGCAACTGGAATAAGGATCTGTTAAATGAATCATATTAATAGAACCAAAGATCAAATATTCATCCGATGAAGACACTGACTAATTAGCCAATTTTGGTTGTTCTGTTTGGTGGGGCGGTGCTCGTGACATCGAAGTAGATGGCATAAAATCTGCGAGAGTCAAAGACAATTTGGGCTTTGACACGATCTCGTCTTCTTCTAATTGCTCATCTTTCTTTGAATTATTCCGTTTCTTTAAGGATTTTCCCTCTGATGAAGGGGGACTTGTTGTGGCATTCATAGTAGAAGACACAATTGGTTTCTTCAATTGCATTCGAAAAATGGCATGAGTTCGGTTGATCATTTTTCTGACCATCTAATCATCATATTTTTGTGCATTTTAACTTTTTACGTCATGACACCCACCTTCTTCCTCTGGATTTGTAGTAGTTACACATGCTACCTGATCTGAAGAACCTTTAAAATTGACGTGTCCTAAGTCCACCATTTTTTGCAGGAGTTCTTTGAAGAGAAAACACTCCTGAATGGTATGACCCAACATCTGATGAAATGGGAAATAGTTGGGATGGTCTTCATCTCTTTCCTTGTTCGGCCTCTTGGGCCTTGGAAATTGAACCAAATAATTTTCTAGATCTGAAATTTAGTAACCAAGAACTTGTTTATTTAGGAAAGAGTAAACTTTTATCTTTAGATCCTCATATTGTTTCCGACTTTGATCTATTTGATAATCTTGACTAAAAGGCCTCTTTTGATGATGCTAAGGAGGTGGAAACCTTCGGAAAGATGATGGTTTTGAGGTGAAAACAGGTACAGGCGCTTGTTTAAGCGTAACTGTAGCAGTCCTTGTTTTACCCATTCTCCTTCCTGGAGCTGAAGGAATTACACAAGTTTTATCCTTAGTATTCATAAGAGAGTCTTCAATCTGCTGAGCAATCGAAGTAAGGTCTTGAAACCCTCCTCTGTATTTCACAGGTATCAATGGTGTGCGCAACTCATCACGTAAATTTTCCACACAAATTGGGAACAATTATTCTTGAGGGAGAGCTAAGCTCAGGGAATATGTAAATCCCTTCCAGCGAGCAATGAAATCTGACACCCTTTCATTCTCCCTTTGCTTACAATTTGTAATATCAAAAATTGTTGTCTTTGGAAAAGTTGAGATGAATTGAAGAAGGAATCATTCTAGGATATCCTCCCACCTGGTAATTGACCAGGATTGCAAGCTTGTATACCAAACAAAAGCAGGCCCTTGTAATGACTGTACAAAACACCTGAGCTTAACTGCTTCTTGTTGCTGATGGGTTCCCATCATTGGATCACAATGAGAAACAAAATGTGTTAAGTGTTTCTCTGGGTCTCCCAAACCATTAAAAACTGGGAATGTGGTACTTGTAAAATTTGATGGGGGAGAAATTGCATCAACCCATTCAGGGTAAGCTCTCTTTTCTGGTTTAATTTGAGCTCGTTTTCCCTCCACAGCTTCCAACCAACCTGTTAATGACTCAATAGTAGTTATTAACTTTTTAGAAACATCCGATTGAGCTTGGAGTTGAGCCGGTACAATAACCAGAGCTTGGACAGATGTGGTGGCTGGTACTGCAACTGATGGTAACACCACCGGTTGTTGTTGAGCATGACCCATAGGATTAGACCTGTGAGGTTGTAATTATAAAGGAGGATATTCTTGATCCATCTTAGTAGCTGCAACAAATTCCCTTGGCTGACTGACTCCAGCACACTTAGGAGGAAGACTACCCTAAAATAGTTCTGCATTCAACCTCCTCAATTCCTTCATTTCTTCCTCTTGTTCTACGAATATTTTCTCTAATGAGAGTGATTGGCCTTCTCCAAAAGAAGGGTATGTAACCTGATTCATTCCTTTCCCCTTATTGGACACCTTTCAGAGAGGGGGAAGTGGTTTACTTGAAGGATTACCTAGATTCTGGGTAATCCATTGATTTCTTGTACGCACACCTTCTTCATTTGTGTCTGTGTGTACAACCTCTTGAGAAAGAGCTTCCTCATCTGATCCCTCTGAGTGAGCCTCATCTAGGGGATCAACAACAATGTCATTGATGACATTGATTGATGCATAACACATTGTATCCTTTCTATCGACATTTTTGCGATATTGTCCTCTTCTATGTCCTTGATGAGACATTGCCTTTTGTTGATTTGATCGCTCAATAACTTCTTGACGGACCGTAATGTGAAGGGAATCTATTGATAATTTGTCTCTTCATTCCCCTTGGGGCTTCTTCCCTAATTGAGAGAAACTGACTTTCTCTAAGGGAGAGATTGATGATTTGAAAAAGTACCCAGTCCTGTGCATTGGGGTTGTTCCTGTTGTTTCTACTCAACTCCTCGAATCCTATTTGTTGATTCTGAGGGTTGGGTTAAAAGAGTCCCCATTCTGGAAAGCTGGGGTGGTTCTTGAGCCGATACACCTGAGACCTTCTTAAAATCTCCTCTAATCTTACAGTCTTTATTCCGAAAATTGGATAGATGCATTAACCTACATCCACTCTTATCACCCAGCTCAAAAGACCATTGGATTATTTCTGAAACTTCTGTCACTTGATGATGTGCATGCTCCAAACGAGAACTCGGTTCAATATTCTCATTTTCTTGATGCAAGAGTAATTCAACAACTTTTTCTCTATATGCTTTATTTTGAGAGGAACTTGTTGAGTCATGTTCTTTAGTAAGCCTTTGATTACAAACAAATCTAATTGGTTATGGACGACCATGGACAGTATCATTGCATGAATCCATTTTCGGCAGGCTTTACCGACTAAAGAGTACAGTGAAATTTAGTGCTCCATGGACACCCCATCCCCTGATATGAATACCAGATGTGGCATTGGTGATCAACTGGTGCAATCTTCTTAGTGTTCTAAGGCATGAATGCTGAAGGGATCTCTGCTGATTTTCAGCATTCGGGTATCGAGAAAGTGAGAGAGATTCCAAGTCAATTTTCTATTGTAACTCTTCTATTATCTTGACATGATTTTCATATTCATCATAAGATAATATTTTCTTTTTCAACTGAAAAAGAGTTTTCCATATGTTGAGACGAATATCATGAATTCCATCTTCCGTCAACATTTCTAGAATGTCATACCGAGAGACAGCCAAAGGCCAAAACATGACTGGCACTTCACCTTTTTCCAGTTGTTTTCTCATATTCAGCAATTCCTCTTTATAATTCAATGAAGATTCTTCCACCTGATTAGACCAGAGCTGGTGCTTCTTTGTTGCTTCATCGGATTCAACAAGATTGGTAGAGAGTCCATTTATCAAATTAGAAGATTCATGTGATAAAACACATTTTTATTGAATATTTTATTAAAAATAAATATTATAATTTCCTCACATTATGTTAAATATGGTCAATTAGAAAGTATTTGGGATTAGATCATTCATTTGAATATTGGATGAAAATTCCAGTTTTACCCTTTCAAAATCATCGTAGTATTTCAATAATAAATATTTTTATTTGAATTGTTTGAAGTTAATATTTTTTAATTGTGTTCCTTACTTCAGGGGTTACAACTTTTATTCTGGACACTAGATCAAAAGAATGATTTGTATGGTGTTATTGGGCCATAAAGTCAAAAGAGGGCTGGACACACCAGAATGGATAAGATTCTGTATTTGGGCCATAACACCTTAATTTGGTCTTGTATTGAGCCCCACAATTGAGAAGATATATATGCCCCACATCCGCATATATGATCCTTCTATAAGGCTGGCCAATTCATGCAGTTTGGAGGTCAAATGGGCGGTGCAAGTTGGATTAAAATATCTAGCAGAATTTCCAAATTCACACTTGAAACCACTTGTAACCTCTCCTCTCCACCACTCTATAAATTGGTGTTTTTTACATTTTGTGGGATTTGTACTTGCATTGGGAATTTTAGGGCATATGAGAAGTGGATCCACTACAATTATCCAACCATTTCAATAAGGGTAGCTCTTGAAGCAAGGATCCCTTCGATGAAGCCTTCTTCTTCTCCTTCGTGTTATAATGATTTTGTTTGTGTAATAAATTTCATTGTACTTCTTTTATTTATTCTAATTTATTTTGTTTTGTTTAAATTTATTCTTCTATTAATCTTATTAATTGGTCTGGAATCACGAGTAGAAACATTTTGGGGTTATACCCTTTCTAAACCTTTGCACATGCAAAACGTTTCTACGATGACTACACCGCCCATGGAAGAGTATTTCTTTTTAGTAATCGATCGACCTCTATCCTTCTTCATTAATTTATTTTGAATCAATGAGATACTGTAATTCACATAATATGATCCATGAATTGTGTTTTTAAATTACAATAAACTAATCAAGAAATTGAACAATTAATACAAAAACACACGAGGTTGAGATTTTTTGTAAATTGTGAGAGCACGATCTTAATCGGAAATACAAGACCACACGTGATAAATTTGTAGAGTTTAAATATAATCTCTAAACACAATTCATCCTCATTTATAGAATTTATAGGTTCTATAATTAACCACTAACCATAAGCTATCCTTATAACAACAATCAAAGCAGGGTGGTGCGATTGCGTGTTCCGAAGCTAGCCTAGGGTTTATGTAATTTCATCTTTGTGGTTAAGTTAACTCTCATAGGATTCGAGGGATAACAAATTAAGGGATCATAATTAATTGGATATTGATTTAAATGATAGTGATTAATAAGAGAATTAAGATTTAGAGTTATATCTATTACTGCTTTTAAAATATTTTCTAAAAAAACATCTTCTCGTTGTGCTTTGTTAATTAACTTACATTTCAAAATTAAAAACAAAAAAAATACAATCTTCTTCCAGAAAAATTCTTCTAGATTTATAAACTATAAATAACCCCCATCATTTCAAGTAGTGTTTTAATTATATTCTATTTTATTTTTATAATACCTTTAATATTTTTTTAATTTACTTCTTTCTTTGAGAAACGACCTTGGTCAGCCACTCTGCTGCACCTAAGCACCCCAAAAACCACTAATCATTTGAGGGCACCCACGACTGTGCTCTTTCAAATTGGAACCATTAACGGGGAGCCAAGTAATTATTCAACCATTTACAGGTATTTCTTTTATTTTTCATTTTATTATTTTCTTCACGTCTCTCTTTCATCTTTCCCCTTTCTCAAGTTTTCATTTTTTTTCATCTTCTTCTTTTCTTTTTGGACCATCAACTCAAAATTCTCATTTTTTCTTATGGTCCACTTTTCCTATTTTAATTTTTTGGTTTATCACATGAACTAATCCCAAGGATCTCTTAGATCATGACCATGAGATTGAACGTAGCATTCGATCTCGAATCAGACAGTCTCAGTCTATGAGAAGTTTCAATATTCAACCAGTTGGTGAATTCCTCTCTTCTGGAAACATTGAAATTGGAAGGAATTCAAATTCAAACATAAAATAAGAACCAATGGATGGAAATAATAACAATGAGATAAATAGAACCATTCGAGAAATGGCTGCACTGGATATGAATTATCAACCAAATTGTATTGCATACCCAAATCTCGAATCGGACTTTGAACCAAAATCTAGGTTAATTCACTTAATTTCAAAGTTTCATGGCCTCTCTGGTGAGGATCCCAATAAACATTTGAAGGAATTTAATGTGGTTTTCTTAACCCTAAAACCAATAAATGTCTCTGAATATGAAATCAAATTAAGATTATTCCTATATTCACTTGATGGAGCTGCAAAGGATTGGATGAACTATTTTCAACCTGAAGATGTAAAATGTTGGAACGATTTGAAAGGTCTTTTCTTGTAGAGATTTTTTCCAGCATAGAGGACCACTTACATTCATAAGTAGATCTCGGGGATCAAGAAAGCACAAGGGGAGTCAATGTATGAGTACTGGGAGTGATTCAAGAAGTTGTGCGCAAGCTGTCCACATCACCAAATCCGTGAGCAACTTCTCATTCAGTACTTCTATGAAGGACTCACACCTATAGAGAGGAGAATGGTGGATAAAACAGTAGGAGGGGAATTTTTGGACAAGAAACCAATAGCCATACGTGCATTGATCGTAAAGATGTCCCAAAACTCCCAATAATTTGGCAATAGAGGTACACCACATGTCAGGGGAGTACATCAGGTAAGTCATTATTCTCTTGAAAGTCATTTGATTGATACCAAGTTGGAAGAATTGACCACTATGGTGAGGCAAATTGATTTTGCTCAAAAGACATTCCAACCCCCTCCTTCAAGGACTTGTGGTATTTTCACTAAGACAAGCAACTCAACTAACAATTTCCCACAACTACAAGAGACAGAGGATTGCGCATTAGTATTCCCAAGGAGACCTTATCAGCAGCAACAACCATATCCCCAAAAGAAGCTTGATTCCTTTGAACCAACATACAACCAAGGGTGGAAGGATAAATATGACATGAGGTATGGATCTGGAAAACACAAAGGCCACCCTTTCAACAAAACTTTCAACAGCCTCCGCCTTACCAGCAGGGATTCCAACAACCCCAAAGGAGATTTGAAACCCAAGCATCAACAAGTCAACAACAAGGTAATTCTCAACCAAAGGGTGATTCTAACACTGATTATCATTTGAAGAAAATTGTTCTTAATCAAAAGAATTAGTTGAAGATTCAAGGTTCGGAGCTGAGGGAGTTGAAGACTCAAATGTGCCAGATTTCCACCGCACTCCATGAACTTGTAAGTAAGAATTCTAGAAACTTGCCTTCCCAACCCACTCCAAATCCAAAGGTGAATGTTAGTGCCATCACATTTAGAAGTGGGAAGCAAAAAACCGATGCTTCTCCACCTACGATTCCACCGGAATTCACCTCAAATCTAAAAAATCCCAATTCCACATCAACTTATGAGCAACCCAAGGAGAAAGATAAAGGTAAGAAAAATATTAATGATGTTCCTCGTAAACCCCTTCCTTTTCCAAACAGGGTTGGTCAAACCATAAAGATGGCTAAAGAAGCAATGAAAAAGGAGTTTTTGGACACATTCAAGTGTGTGGAGATTAGTATCCCTATACTTGAAGCCATAAAACAAATCCCAAGGTATTCCAAATTCTTAAAATAACTCTTCACAAATCAAAGAGGGCCCAAGGGAAATTAAAGGAGAAATCTTGGAAGGAATGTGTCAGCACTCATTACACCAACTCTTGCAATTCCAACAAAGTGCAAGGATCCTGTGACATTCACCATCCCATGAACCATAGGGGAGTTGCACTTCTCTATTGCTCTTTGTGATTTAGAAGATTCAATAAATGTGATGCCTCACTCTGTATTCTCTTCTTTATAGGTTGGTGAGTTGAAGCCGATGAGAGTAGTGGTGAAATTGGAGAATAGAGCTAGAGAATATCCAGTGGGAGTCCTTGAGGATGTACTTGTCTGGGTAAGAGACATGATCTTTCCAGCAGACTTCTATGTGCTCAAAATGGAGGATGATCAAGTAATTTCTCATGCCCCCATTATCTTAGGTAGACCCTTCCTCAAAACTACAAAAACTATCATAAATGTCAATGAGGGTACACTTTCCATGGAATTTGGGGATGAAGTTGTGATATTTAATATTATGGATTCCATGAAGTATCCATCTGAGGACCATTATTCTTTTTTTATCTCCCATTTTGAACCACCAAGTAAAACCTCCATGGATTTTGATAGTTCTATGCTTAGGGAGATTATGAGTATCGCTTCTATTTTGATGTCTAAGAGTACTTCCACACCTATTTCTAATACACAAGACTCTCTTAGATTTTATTTTGAAATGGAGTCATATTCTGATTTTGATCATGTGAACTATGATTATGACATGGTTGTTGAGTATGCAGATGGATTTGATGCTTTATTCTCTGATTTTGAGGATGTATATTCGAATATTGATGCTCTTTGTGAACATATTTTAGTTCCTTCTATGTC
Organism: Viscum album; assembly: GCA_963277665.1. Lineage (NCBI taxonomy): Eukaryota > Viridiplantae > Streptophyta > Magnoliopsida > Santalales > Viscaceae > Viscum > Viscum album. The sequence continues at coordinate 160,360,563 of OY728149.1, forward strand.
TCCTTCCATACACCACCCCCCTACACTAGAACTCAAGCCATTGCCACCAAATCTCAAATACTCATACTTGTTGAGTGGTGAGAAATTACCTATTATCATTGCTAACAATATCTCTTTTGAACATGAAGAAAAACTTTTGAATATTTTGAGGGAGAAAATCATGGAAATTGGGTGGACCTTGGCTAACATATCAGGTATTAGCCCCTCCATTTGTATGTATAGGATTATTTTAGAGGATGGGGCTAAACTGATTAGGCAGCCACAAAGGAGACTTAATCAAACACTTTTGGAAGTTGTTAAGAAAGAAGTTGAAAAATTACTTGAGGCGGGTATCATTTACCCTATTTCTGACTCACAATGGGTTAGCCCTATTCAGGTTGTACCAAAGAAAACTGGTTTCACTGTTATAAAAAATGAAAATGATGATTTAGTTCCTATGAGAGTACAAAACAGTTGGCGAGTGTGTATTGATTATAGGAAACTAAATCAATCCACTCATAAGGACCATTTCCCACTTCCATTCATTGACCAGATGCTTGAGAGACTTGCAGGTTGGACACATTATTGCTTCATGGATGGATTCTATGGCTATTCTTAGGTTCCCATTACAGCAGAGGACCTGGAGAAGATGACATTCACCTGCCCATTCAGTACCTTTTCTTACTAAAGGATTCCATTTAGACTTTGCAATGCCCTAGGTACCTTACAAAGATGCATGGTGAGTATTTTATCAGATTTCATTGAGACCTGTATGGAGGTATTTTTGGATGATTTTGCAGTTTATGGATCCTCATTTGATGAATGTCTCTCTAGATTGGGTGATGTGTTGCATCATTTTATAGAGAAATATCTGGTCTTGAATTTTGAAAAATGTCATTTCATGGTCGAAAAAGGAATTGTCTTAGGTCATATAGTCTCACAACATGGAATTGAAGTTGATAAATCTAAGGTAGACAATATTTCATCCCTATCATATCCTACATGTATGTGTGATGTTCAATCATTCCTTGGACATGCTAGATTTTATCGACACCTCATCAGAGATTTTAGTAAGATCGCTCTACCCTTATGTCGATTTCTTCAAAAAGATATTGACATCAATTTTGATGATTCATGCAGCGTATCATTTGATGAGCTCAAGAAGTGTCTGACCACTCCACCGACCATACAGCCCCCGCGGTGGGACCTTCCATTTGATCTTACGTGTGATGCATCCAACTTTTCGACTGGAGCTGTCTTATCTCAAAGGGTGGAGGGACGTTCACATGTGATTTCGTATGAATCGAGGACGTTGGATTCTGCCCAATAAAACTACACCACAACAGAAAAGGAGTATCTTGCTATTATATTTGCTTTAGATAAATTTCGTTCATGTTTATTAGGATCTAAAGTAGTTGTTTTTTCTAACCATGCAAATTCAATGTACCTCCTAAAGAAGCCAGATGCAAAGCCATGACTTATCCGTTGGATGATCCTTCTTCAAGAGTTTGACATCGAGATAAAGGAAAAGGAGGGGTTAGAGAATTTGGTGGTAGACCACATGAGTAGAAATACTCACACACCAGAGGGTGACACCTTGGACCAGGTACCACTTTAGGACACTTTCCCCGATGAGCATATCTATACCATCTCAGGTACACATTCTTGGTATGCTGATTTAGTTAATTACATGGTTTCCTCTGAAATCCCAGTAAATTTGAAGAATCATCAAGTCCAAAAATTAAAAAGTGAGTCTAGGTTTTATGTGTGGGATGATCCTTACCTCTGGCACACGTATAGTGACCAAGTCATTAGGAGGTGTGTTCCCGATCATGAGTTTGAGTTTGTTTTGCATTTCTATCATACACTTGATTGTGGTGGACACTTTGGACCCCAAAGTACTACTAGAGAAGTCTTAGACTCTGGATTATATTGGCCTAGCTTATTCCATGATTCTCATGTGTTTTGTAAGTCATGCTCTCATTGCCAACACACTGGAAACATTTCATGGAGATACGAGATGCCCCAAAAACCCATTTTATTCTGTGATATTTTTGATGTTTGGGGAATTTATTTTATGAGCCCTTTTCCTAGTTCATTTTTTTTCTTGTATATCCTTGTTGCTGTCGATTATGTGAGTAAATGGGTGGAGGCTAAGGCCACCAGGACTGACGATTCTCATGTTGTAGTGGATTTTTTCAAGGCTCAAATTTTCTGCAGGTTTGGAGTACCAAAGGCCATCATCAGTGACCAAGGGTCACACTTTTGCAATAGGAATTTTTCTTCCCTCCTTCGAAATTATGGTGTGACACAGAAAACATCAATACCATACCACCCCCAAACAAATGGTTAGGCTGAGGTTTCAAATCGTGAGTTGAAACAGATTTTAGAGAACACCGTGCAGCCAAATTGGTAGGATTGGAGAAAGTTCTTGGACAATGCATTGTGGGATTATAGGAAAGAATACAAGACACCCATTGGTATGTCCCCATTTTGGATTGTTTTTAGGAAAGCATGTCATCTCCCCATGGAAGTTGAGCATCGGGCTTATTGGGCTATAAAGAAATGAAACATGGATTTGGCCCAAGCTGGAATCCAAAGGAAGCTAAAAATTCAAGAGCTTGAGGAGATTCAATTTTCTTCATATGAGAACTCAAGGCTCTGTAAGGAAAAATCAAAAGCATCTCATGATAGAATGATCCAACAAAAGGAGTTTCATGTTGGAGAGAAAGACTTTCTCTACAGTTCATGACTAAAGTTGATGCCTGGTAAGTTGCGTTCCAGATGGTTAGGTCCTTATGTTGTGTCTAATGTTTTTCCTTATGGTGTAGTGGAGATCACACAAGAGGAAACTGGAAGGAGCTTTATAGTAAATGGGAAATTTTTGAAGAAATACATCAAGGGACTTCCTACCTATGCAGTTGATTTCATCAAACTGCATGACCCCATCATCACTTGAGAATATCAGGTTGTTTTTAACCCTTTCACTTTAATATTACTTTTCCTATATAAAATTATTCATTTCATGTGCACATATCATCTCATGGGTTCACATTGAGGACAATGCAATATTTTAAGTGTGGGGGAGGGAACCTTTATAGTTTAGGATTTTCATTTGTTGTTTGTTTTAAAAAAAATTGTGTGTTTTCAAAAACAATTTGTGTTTCTTTATCATTTTTGTGTTCTTTTAAAAAAATAAATAATTTTTTTTTTGAGCTGGAATGATTATCATTTCCATTTTTGAAACTTGTGTCAATGAGTATAATAATTTATTCCATGAAACTGAGATTAAATGAATGCTGAAAATGACTTTGTTTGAAGTTCAATTCTTTGGAAATTTAATGAAAAGTACTCTGATTTTTGAATCCCATGCCACATCTCAGTGTCTTTATATTTGAAACCACTTTCTTCTAAGGCTTCTAAACCATTATTTTCATATTATTTACATTCACCTCAATTCTTGAGAGAACCAAACCATGCTTGATTCAACCACAATTTGATTTATTCCTGTCAAAACTTGAGGATTTGAGGTACTTATGTTTAAATTATTGAGGAATTTGTTTGGTATTTAAGCCCCTATTTCAAAGAATCCTTTTTTATAATGGCATACCTTGAACATTTAATCCTTTTAGGCCTTAGAAGCCATGAACAACCTATTAGGTTAGCCACATTACAAGCAAATGTTCCCTATCCGACCAACTCTTGAAGTGAAATTGCATAATCTAGTTGAGCTTAAGTGTGGGGGAATCTATCTTGTGTTGTGCTACCACATTTTGTGATACTTCGGGTGAAAAATTAAATTATGAAGAGATGAGTTTTCTACGGAAGAAAAACATTATATTGAATATTGTTCCTTTCTGGAGCTTCTAATATAGAGGGAAAGTTGTGCCCATCTGGAGCTTTCAAGAAAAATATTGTTTGAGAAGATTGAAATTTTTGCTTCTAAAATAATGAAGTGTGCTAAATTTCATTGATTTTTTCATACTAATGGTGATGACTTGCTACTGTGGTGAGTGAGGAGGAGACCATACTTGAGTGAAAACTATAATAATGTTATTTCACTTCAAAAAGAGTCAATCCCTCCTCATTCGACCTCAAAAAATTTTCAACATCTAAATCCTACCTACCAAAAGCCACAGAACAACCTTGAAAAGTCCTCATGATAAACATATGTCCTTGACTCACATCGGGTGGAGATATTGGAATTTATCAAGTCTATGGTGACCCTTGTATGAGTTTGGATGATAAAGACATTGCTAAAAATGACATTTATGTGATGAGTGAAAATGAATGTTAGGTAAGTGTTTTGTGTGCATGGGAGGATAAATTAAAAGGAAATATATTAAATGATCTTAAATTATTAAATTTAAATAATAGTTTATAGATGTGGCATGATATCTTTTGTTTCTTGGTATGAAATTGGTTGATCTCATTGATATGTGTTTTAAATTTGCTTTGATTTTCTTTTGATGTTTACTTGTCCAGGAGTCCAAGTGCCAAGTGTGGGGGAGTTGATAAAACACATTTTTATTGAATATTTTGTTGATAATAAATGATAAAGTTTCCTCACATTTTGTTAAATATGTTCAATTATAAATTGTTTGGGATTAGATCATCCATTTTAATATTTGATGAAAATTTCAGTTTTACCCTTTTGATATCACTATAGTATTTCGATCATTAATTTTTTTATTTGAATTATTTGAATTCATTATTTTTTTAATTATGTTCCGCACTTCATGGGATGAAACTTTTATTCAGGACACTAGATCAAAATAATTCATTTGGATGGAGTAATTGGTCCATAAAGCCAAAGTAGGGTTGGACACGCCAAAATGGATAAGCATATGTATTTGGGCCATAACTCCTTCATTTGGACTTGTATTGAGCCCAAATTTTGAGAAGCTATAGAGGACCCATATCATCATATACGATCCTTCTAGAAGACCGGCCAATTCACCCAGAAGGGAGGTCATATGGGCGGTTCAAGTTTGATTAAAATATCTGACCGAATTTCCACATTCACACTTGAATCCACTTGTAACCTCTCCTCTCCAACACTCTATAAATTGGTGTTTTTATCCTTTTGTGGGGTTGGGACGTTCATTGGGATGATTAGGGAAGAGGAGAAGTGGATCCACTCCAATTCTCCAACCATTTCAATAAGGGTAGCTCTTGAAGCAAGGATCCCTTCGACGAAGCCTTCTTCTTCTCCTTCGTGTCGTAATGATTTTGTTTGTGTAATAAATTTCTTTGTACTTCTTCTATTTATTCTATTTTATTATGTTTTGTTTAAATTTATTCTTCTATTAATATTCTTAATTGGGCTAGAATCAAGAGTAGAAATGTGATTGGGTTCTACCCTTTCTAAACCTTTGCACATGTAAAACATTTCTACGATGACTACACCGCCCATGAAAGAGTAGTTATTTTTTTAAATCAATCGACCTCTATCCTTACTCATTCATTTAATTTTAATCAATGAGCTACTGTAATTATCATAATATGATCCATGAATTGTGTTTTTAAATTACAATAAACTAAGAAAGCAATTGAACAATTAATACAAAAACACGCGAGGTCAAGATTTTGTGTAAATTGTGAGAGCGCGATCTTAATCGGTAATACAAGACCACACGGGATAAATTTGTAGAGTTCAAATATAATCCCTAAAAACAATTCATCCTCATTTCCAGAATGGATATGTGCTCTAATTAACCACTGACCATAAGCTATCCTTAGAACAAAAATCAAAGCAGGGTGCTGTGATTGCGTGTTCTGAAGCTAGCCTAGGGTTTAAGTAATTTCATATTTGAGGTTAAGTTAACTCTCATAGGGTTCAAGGGATAAAAAATTAGGCGATCATAATTAATTGGATATTGATATAAATGATAATTATTAATAAGTGAATGAATAGGTATAGTTAGATCGATTATGCCTTTTAAAATATTTTCTAAAAAAACATCTTCTCGTTGTGCTTTGTTAATTAACTTACATTTCAAAATTAAAAACCAAAAAAAATATACAATCTTCTTCCAACAAACTTCTTCTAGATTTATAAACTATAAAAAACCTTCATCCTTTAAAGTAGTTTTTTAATTCTATTTTATTTTATTTTTAGAACACCTTTAATATGTTGTTTTAATTTACTTCCTCTTTTGAGAAATGACCTTGGTCAGCGAATCTGCTGCACCTAAGCACCCCAAAAACCACTAATCATTTGAGGGCGCCCATGACAGCACTCTTTCAGCATGAATTAGGGGTGGTTTCGAGAGTGACCTACACCCTGGGCTATCTTCTGCTTGAGAAAGTATTTCACATGCTAGTGGTAAAGTATCAGACATGACTGGCTTCATATTTTCAAGTGCCTCAAGATAATAGGGCTTTCTCATCACTACATTTTCTATTGGAGTATTTTCCAAGAAATGTGAATTACTACTGTAGAGAGGACTTTCATAGCTAAATTAGTCATCATGGGGAGGACCACCATGGTGGGTTACAACAAAAGATGAAACATTTTGCTCCTTGATCTTTTGGCCACACAGAGGGTTCTTGTGGCTCTCATCTGAAGATGAAACTTCAAGATCGACCAAATTGTCCTGAAGCAAGTATTTATGAGGAAGTATTTGATTAAGAACTATTGAATTAATGTTCCCACTATTTGGAAATAAGATAGTAGAATCTAGAGTTGCAACATATAGTTGTCTGAGTGCATCAAGAACTCCAACATCGAGTAAGGCCTTACTACAAATTGGCCCTTGGTTTCTTGACTGTACTGGGTAGGTCTTCTTCTTAGTCACCTTCTTACTCACATTGGGAACCACTTGTTGATGAAAGTGGTTATTATGGGTAGGTTTATGTGCCTACTCAGGAGAAATAGTCTGGTTAGGCTGATTATCCCCACTCAAATCAGGCTTATGTGCCTGACTTGGTTATCCGTATGATATGGGGGATTATGACCCACAACCCTCTTAGAATGGAATAGAGGTGTGTGTCTGTTCCGGAGTGAACTGTTGATGTGTCACTCCACTAGTATGGATAGATTTTCATGTCTTTCCCTGTGATTCTGCTGAAGCTATTATAATATCCTGGCAGGCATCCAGAATATGAGGATGGATTTGCTTCTGCTCTTTCACCATTGTTAGAATGTGTTTGGGGACATCAGATACTGGAACAAGAATATGCGTCCATTCCGTGCTTAGAGTAGGTATGTGTTTCTGCTCCTATCCTCCTTTTCCTGTCAGTGAATCTTGATGGTGCTCATTTATGGGGGCAGAGAGTTGAGTCTGCCTCCTGCTTGTCATTGGGGCTTTCAATTGACTTCTCCGGGTGCTACCAAATGAGAATGTTGGTAGGATTGATCTATACTAGTAGGTGTATGTTCCTATTTATTGCACTCCGTCGAACGTGGTTGACGATCTTCCTTCAATACTGACAGATGAGGCTACTGGCAGGATTGATGAGTGTAAGCAGGTGTATGTGCCTGTTTACCAATTGTCAACACATTGGGTTGGTGGGCTTCATTGTATGTAGTCAGACGAGCCTACTGACTAGCTGATGATTTATAAATAGGTGTATGTTCCTATCTATAGTACTCTGCCGGAATTGCCTGGTGTTAATGGCATGTTTCTTCCAGACGAGTCTCCTAGATATCGGAATTAAAACAGACGGTTGTGTGTACCTGCTTATTACTTTCCACCAAGTTAGGTTGGTGGAATTCTCTAGAAATGTCAGAGATAAGAATCTGCTCACTGTTGACTAGATATCGCCTCTGGCAATTCATCTTGCGTGCTCAGGTCTGAGGGACCTGAGCCGAACCCCTGAAGGCAATACCCTCATCATGTTGAGGGCGCACTGCTACACGAGTCTGGCAATGATTGTTAATGGGAGCCCTCAGGAAGGACTCATGTTTCCTTAAATTAAGGCCTTTTGTAACCTTCTCATTCACCTCCTCAGAATATGGGAGGGAATGGTTGTTGCGTTCTGGGGATAACGACCTGAAATGGTTAGAGACAGTGGTTGGCACCGCCTGCTTCTTAATTGCTGGTCATCGCTGTACGGATGACCAGGGTGAATTATTGACTTGGAGGGCTTGTCAAGCGGCCTCCAGAGTCAGAATGGTACCGTGTCGACGGTATTCCTTAACCAGTACATTTGATACCCAGCGTTGAAGACATTGAGTAGGTGATGTCGTCCTCAGAGTGGACGATGATCCAGTAGGCATAGCAGCAGATGCATTCATAGTAGAGGTATTCATAGCAGAAGTATTCACTGGTGTGAACTTAAGAAAATCCATTTTTGTAATGGAGAAGGTCTTGAAAAATAGTGCCTATTTGATATAACAAACATAATAAAGATAAGTTCAGCCACTACATCTTTTGGATGAGCACATATATTATTGATTTTTTTGTTGGCCCTCTCATTGATTTTAAATAGGGGCCTAACAAATAAGTAAAAAATCATTTTAACATGGTTACGGATTCACGTCGGGTTCACCATTTCTTGTTTCCTCTAGAAATGGGAATAAACTTGTTTTTCTAAGGTTCAAACATTTCAGTCGGTTTCTAACGGATTTTTTCGTAGAACCAGAAACATCCAATGATTCCATATCCATTTGGACCTACATTCCAAAGGTATGTTCTCATTAGTTGTGGACGAATAAGGCTTAAGAATTTGCTTTGGTCGAGAGGATGGGAGATCAGACTCATCACACCTTTTTGGGGGGAATTATTGGCTACTCTGGGACTCTCTTTATAGATTTAAGTTATGTTCATGAATCCTTATTACACTACCAAGTATGAAAATGAGCTTTCCTTAAGATGTGACAATCAATAATTAATATGTATGAGATTTAGAGAATCTTTTATATGTATTTGCGGTTCTTCATCGATAGAGAATCATCTGTATTTGTTAGAGATCCTTAGTCAATGGTATCCTTCGACATATTATAGAGAAATATCTTGGTCATTATGATAACCATAGTGGTTTTAAATCCACTCAGCAGGGCAATAGAAGTTTATTGTCATTTAGAAGGACATATATTATTTCAGAGTTGGGATTATACCCGCAGATGGGCTACCTACATATCCTTTATTTTAGAAAATGAATCAGAAACCACGTAGTTCGAGTAAAGAAGTATGAGGTTTATGCATGATTTATGGCTCAAAGAAATATGTCATAATTACTTTTACACTCTAAGCTCACGTGAGTCATGCTCAGTGTGAGAAACAAGAGTTATTGATAAAACCAGACAATTGTTCCATGAAAGATGCAATTATAAAAATGATGTGGGGATTATTTATGTATGACTGCCCAGATAGATGAATATTATGATTTACTTCAGGGAAGAAACCATAGAATAAGGTCCATAAAGGTATACATGCTTTATGGAGATTTGGAAACTCTAACTTGGGGCTTACTCTTGAAGAAAATGCCCAAATTAGTAGGGGACTTGGGATTGGGTTTTACTCCTAAGAAGGAAGCACAAATAAAAAGTAAATTAAGACTGGTTAAGAGGAATTATGACTAGGGATTACTCCTGAAAAGGAGGCCCAGGTTGAGGAAATTTGGATTTTTGGGAGCTTGGGGCTTACTCTTAAGGAGGATGCTCATATTAAAAGAATTATGGTTGGGGCTTACTCCAGAGGAGGATGCCCAAAATTAAGGGAATTTTAAGACTGTGGCTTACTCCAAAAAAGGAGTCCCAGGTTAGGGGACTTGGGGCTTACTCCTAAGGAGGATGCCCATATTAAAAGAATTATGGTTGGGGCTTACTCCTGAGGAGGATGCCCAAAATTAAGTGAATTTGAAGACTGGGGCTTACTCCTGAAAAGGAGTCCCAGGTTAGGGTACCTGGGGCTTACTCTTAAGAAGGACTCCCATATTAAAATAATTATGGTTGGGGATTACTCCTGAGGAGGATGCCCAAAATTAAGGGAATTTGAAGGCTGGGTCTTACTCCTAAGGAGGATTCCTAGGTTAGGGTACTTGGGGATTACTCCTAAGGAGAATGCCCAAGTTAATGATCCTCAAATATTTAAAGGATGAGGTTGAATGAATAAAATCTCTAACCTTAGTGACATAAAGATTTTTAAATCACTAGGTTTTGAGAGATGTTCGGCAAAATTCCTTTCATATAAGGAAGCCAACAAAGGAACCATTCCATAAATGGCTTTGAAGAGGATTATGGAGGCTAAATTTTGAAGAGGAGAGGTGGATTCGTGGAAAGCAAGTGAATAGGAAAGTGGGGCACCCAAAAAGAGAGAGGCGTGCAAGTCCTGTGTGGGAACGCAAGTCTTGGTCGTGCAAGTATACTTGCGCGACACATGGGTACTTGCACGACGGTCAACCCTTAGGGTAATACTTGGGAGAGACTTGGCTGAAGCCCTTAATAGTATCCCTAAGAGCTTCCAAAAGAGTGGCGCACATGTTTTATTGAAGGGATAAGGTAGTGCGCAAGTGTGGCTAGTTCCCTTGAGGGATGGCCACTTAGGCGCGCAAGTGTTAATGAATTTCAACACTTAGGCCTTGTTTCCCTTGTTCAGATCTTCCATTTTAGGTAAGAAATTACCTTAGAAGTGTTCGGAAGACTTTGAGAAGAGACTAGGGCACTGGGAGCTCAAATTTGAGTTTTGTAATTTTTTCGTTCTGAAATGGGGGGCCCACAAGGGGTATTTATAGGCTAGGGAAGACCTTGGGCGAAAATCAAAAGAGGGCGCGCAAGTCACCTACGCGACCAATATGTGGCGCGCAAGTATACTTGCGTGACCATGATGAAACTTGCACGACCAAAGTGTGAAGAAATCCTTGTTCATGACTTTGTCAATTTTTGATGTTTCTTCAAAGGATGAATCACTTTGGACTAAGGTATTTCCCTTTTTGAGTCGTTATACTTTGTGATGGAAAGGAGCGTCAACAGTGATTTATAACAAACCTAAGTTTATCAACTAGGAATGATCCCATCACTTTTTATTTATTTGATCTTGTTACAGTAAAATGTTGAAATAGTTACAGAGAATCAAAGGATACTGAATCACTCACTTATAGATATTTTTAATTAGGTAATCATATTTATTTCTATAGGAAAAATATTTACCCATGAAAATGGTTTACACCAATTAAAATTGATTTAAATAAGACATGATTCATAGTGGTCAACAATTAATTTCGAGAGTTAGTTCTTATTAGGGTGCATAATAAATGAGCAATATTTATAGATTACAATAATAAAAACTAAGTGATAAGAAAAGACCATTTCCCATTGGATTTTCTTTGTAAAATCATTAAACTTTTGGTTGGATAATCCCATTATTATTTCTTAAATAGGTATTCAAGGTATTTTCAAATGCACATAGCATATTAGGATCATATGAAAGCCACATTCACATATCCTTTAGGAACATTTTCTTATAATAGAATTTCTTTTTGGTTTTATAATGCTTTTAGGATATTCCAAAGGTGTCTGATGATATTTTTTATTAATTATTGGAAGATTTTATAGAAATTTTTATGAATAAATAAAATATCTATGAGAATTAATTTGAGATTTTATTTCCTAGAATAATATCAATACTTTAAAAATATATAGAGAATAACCATATTTATAAATATTTTAAATGACATTTTATAGTTGAAATAGGGATTGTTTTTATCTATGTTTTTTAATAATGGAATTCAGGAAAAATCCTTTTTTATGATCAATGTGAAATATTGTTGATGATTTAATGAGAAAACTCACTACCCTACCTCTCATTCAACCACCAAGGAGAGACATTCTATTTGAGCTTAAACCTTATTCATTTTATTTTTATTTGGGAGTTTTGCAATATTAGTTAATGGAGATTAAATCTCATCTCATAGAATATGCCATTAAAATATTAGTGTATAAGATAATTACACAACTATAGAAAATGAGCATTATGCTATTGTTTTTACTCAAAATAAAATTTAATCAAATAAATTAGGTTCAAAAGTGTTTTTTTCACTATCCATGTTGTCATTAAATGTACAATAATGAAATAAAAATCTAAAAAATACTCTTCAGTTGTATTTTACTTGTTCATGGGTTTTATACTATGGTAATGTATATGAGACGTATAAAAAATTGGGATATAACCATCATTGATAGACTTATTAAATTTTAGGTATTGTTCCATTGAATTATGATCCAATTAAAGAAAACATTCCAAATGGAAATTCTTAGGAAGTTGAATATATGTTCCTTGGTTTATAGAAATTATTAACTACTCGGTTGCATCTAGTATCACTCATCTATTTAAAAACATTCAATTAGTAAAGTTATATAGTGATTCAAGTAATTTTATACGTGATGTACCATATCTATAAAATATTATAAGTGATTAAGAAATATGTTATAGATAATAAAATTCCATAATTCTAGTATATTTTCAATGCTATTTCTTATAGAGTAAATTTTTAGCTACATATGACAATAAGAATGATCTTGGATTCAAAACTATATTAGCCAAATATTTTTCTGTTTTCACATGAGTATTGAAAGATATTTCAAAATAAAATTTAATGGAAATATTTAAAAGGATAATGAAATTACCTTGTTAAATTTTCTACATTATTCCATATTTGGGGTCTGAGGCATGGATTTCATAACACTCATTCACAATTCTTTTAGGTACTTATATATTCTATTTTTTATATATTATGTTTCCTAGTGGACTAATGTAATTCACACTAAAATAGATAATCCCTTCACGGGGGTGATGTTTATGAATTCAAATGACTAAGATAGATTTTTTTCCCAGGGTTTATAATAATTGATCAGTAAAATAATTTTATTCAAATTACTTTGGATTTTTTTAATGAGATCTAGAGTTAATAATATGGTTTCTATATCATATCATCCACACTTCTGTGGCCATGATAAGGTTTATAGCTATAAATACCCATGTAAATTTAAGATAAATAATTTTAATGTCACAATAATTTTTATTAACTATATTTTATAGAGTTATATTCATTATAATAATCTTGGGTAATTTTTTAGACAAGAAGAAAAAAATATTTATCTCTAACCAATTTGGGTTTTCATGCATTCAATGGTTTTATTTTAAATATTTACTTCAAAATTGTATAATTTTAATTGAAAAAAATGAATTTAATTTTTCAATTGATCATGTAAAAAATATCTTATGATGAATTTGTGTAAATTTAAAAAAAAAGGTTTATTTCTTAATGAAAAGTGAAAAATATTTTTCTTATTAGAAATTGTATTTTACTTTCAATTATTTGAAAAGTTAAATTATTCTTTGGATTATTTTTAAAATTTAATTAGTACCTTTTAATTAATAAAAAAAATTTGGTCTTTATAATGAATATTTTATTTTAATTTAGTGTAAAAATATTTTTATACTTAAAAATACATTTTTGTAAAAAAACAGTTTTTTATCACGTTTCGTGAGATTAATTTTAAATTAAATTCGACCACTTAAATGAGTTAAATTTGATAAAATAGATTCCATATTTATATTCAATATAATTAATATTAGGTAATAATTGGAACATAATTTTTGGTCATAATGAATAGTAAAAAAGTAAAATTTTGTTACCACAATTAAGCTTTAAATAAGTTTACAATGGTTGAAAATAAGGATGTATGGGATAAAATAACCTAAAAACTTCTTTAAATCCTATTTGATTTCCATTTTTAGATCATATATCATATAATATTTAGAAATTTTGCATTTTATGCCATTTATATTTGGTTTTCCATTAATATAATTTAATATTTTTAAACATTATAAGTGTGTCCTCTCCCAAACTTATAAAAGGTAACCCTCAATACTCTCTTATCCCCAATTAAAGAGACCTTTTTTCAATAAATATCTACCCAAATACATTCCTAAAATCTATCCTCACATCCAATAGTACATTTTTTATCATAAAACCATCCTAGTAAGGTTTTAGGTATAAACCTAAAGAGATTTTCCAAAGAAGTGGTATAGTTCTTAACCGGTCTTTTTAATTTTATTTCTTCTTCTACCTCTTTAAAATATTATTAAAACATGTTTCAATAATAAAAAAGGTATTTTCTTTATACTGATATGTTATTTTTTTAAATTGAATAACTAATATCCATCTAATGCTTCCATCAAATTGGTATTGAAACCATCTTCCGGGTGTACGGTAGACTACTGCCTTGAAAATCGATGTAATTAATTTTCCATCACAGCCTTTCATAGATAGTTATAATTATAAATTTAATGTATATATATTATATTCATTACTTGTTTATCAATATATAAAGATAATATATCATCTACTTTCTTACCTTTCCATCCATTGAAAAATGATAATGTCATTCGTGTGTACGTGTGAACTACCACCTCCACGAAGTGATTTGATTCATTTTTAATGTCCACATCACATTGATATTATATATAAGTGTTTTTAAATAAATAATAATATATTTATGAAATTTATTATTTAACTATCACTATAAAAATATAAATTAAGATTTAACTTCTTTCCCTCATTCTATTTCAAAAACTAAATTGTTACCCCATGTGTGCGTACAACCAACTGTCTCCATAATTGTAACATAATTTATTTTTTGTAACCATATTTCATAGTTGGTTATAGAATTATAATAAATATAAAAAAATTATAATTAGTTCATGATTATTATTCAATAAATTATGTAATAATTACTTCTTTGACCATAGTCATCCTAACAAATTTATTTTCGATATATGAGATGAATATTGTCAAAACGTACAACATGAACATAAATGATTAAGTAATTCAATTTTACATGGAAATGAATAAAATAAAAGGAATAATAAAAATTAAAAGGTTCATTAAGAAATTAAATAAATATAATAAACAAATTATTCAGGAATATAAAGAATGTATGTGATGATTCAGACTCGATGTAAGGGATACTTTCACTTAAAACCTTGTTTTAAAATGATTTAATGATAAATTTTCTAAATATTTAAATTCCATATACATATTTATAAATTTATTTTATTAATTTATTTATATGTTCCTAAAATAACTATAAAGGAATTTTTATATCTATTTTGAAATTCATTTAATGGTTTTCAAAAGTAAACCTTTTATATATTCTATATTTAATATTTAGAATTTATTTACAAAATTAAAAAAGCAATGTTATATTTTAATGTATATGACATCAAAAAATTTCCTTTCCAATGAAAATTTTATATGATTTTATTCTTCCTTTATAATATTAAAATTTTAATTAAAATAAAACCCATTATTTTCATTTTTCTGTGTTTTTTATTTTTGAAAATGTTTTTTGAAAATAAAAGGCGGATTCGATATCTGAAAATGTATTGAATATGGGTTCAAAATAGGTTTTCAAGGGTTTCATATTGGAAATGTACAAGAATAAAATATCTTATTCATGAAATGATACTTGATTATTAAATATGATAACATGTGAGAATGATATGTATTATATAATGGGTGAGGCTGATATAACTTATACAATGGGTGAGATTGATATAAATCTCAAATGCATTGGGTAGTGTTCATTTTCTTCAACAGAAGGAAGGAAGGAGTTAACTAGGGAGGTTTCTCATATCAATTTAACTTGGCTCTAGTTATTTATGAATTGGATTATGAATATAATTCTTTAAGTTTTGTAAAAGTGTTTCTATTTTCTTACTATATGTTTGAAAGGTTTTCTTTGAGAAAAAAGTGTGTGTTTTCCTATGGTTGTGATTTATTTCATACACTTAAAGAATATTTTGATAAAGGTACACATTTTATTGGGTTTTTATGTTTTTTCATTATAATAATGTATTTCTTAATTTTATGTATATTTATAATATTTTTATGATCATCCCATGTTTTTAAATGTTTTTAACAAGTTTTAAGGATAATAAAAAATAGAAAAGTCAAGATCAAATTCATGATGTTTTTTCATGAAAAGAAAGCATGTTTCATTTTAATGGTTTTATAATATGGAAAAAATTGATAATGAATGGATGTATCAACTTTATAATGTATATGTTTGTTATGTAAGATTTATAACCTAATTATCTAAAATAATAAAGATAAAATATATTTGGGAATGCAAGAAAGTGAATTAAAGTATAATGACACTAGATTATGTAATGATTATGGATAGGTACTTATAGTTTGTACCATAGAAAAGGTTTAAATAAATTTAGAGGATATTATAATGTTAAAAAAATATCAATCATAGATTCAACTTTATGGTTATGTTTAAATGATATATAATTTAAATATTACTATGTTTAGTTTTATAATCCTTTTCTGTTCATAATAGTTTTCTGTGGAAAAAATATGGAAGATAAAGTGGGAAGGTATCAAGAGAATAATTCCCTTCCAAATCAATATCTTAGAATGGTTGTAATTTTAAATGATCAATTTTATATATATGTATGAATCAATTTACATAGGTTATATATGGTGGTGGAATCCATGTTAGAGAGAAACTAGAATTATTATATAGGAACATGTCGATAGTTGAGATTTTTATAAAATAATACCATCTTTATTTTAGTGGAATATCAGATCAGATGGTAGTTGATGGATGGATCAATGCATTAAAAAACATATTCTAAGCCATGGGATGTTCATAACATTAAAAGGTATCAATTTACATTTATTGTTTTGAAGGTGAAGTTGATCAATGGTGATCATTGGTTAAGAATACCCAATAGAGAGAAGAGTTTATTCCATGGAATGGAATAAATTTAAGAATATTTTCCTGGAGAAATTTTCCCTAAGGTTGTTTGAATTAATATGAAAAAACAATTAATTAAATTAAGGAAAAAATATGAAGATTTGGTAGTTTTGTATAAAGAAAATTTTATAAGATTTCCTAGGTATGTACTGAATTTTTTTAATAACTTGATAAAAAAAATTAATAGATTTTACTCAATATTGAAACCAAGTTTATGAATTTCATTGGCCTAATGAGAATTTAAAATTTATGATAATTTTATTTGTTTTACTAATAAATTTTAGATGGAGTTTTCTAAAACTTATGTACCTCAAGATGACAACTGTAAAAAATGGTCAAGGTGGCAAGAAATAGAGATGTATCCAACTAATAAATCTAGAGGTAATCGCCTAACAAGTTTCAAGTGTGGTAAAAAACATTATAGGGAATGTTTGATAGGTTTTAGAAAGTTTTATTGGTGTGGAATAATTGATCATAGGTCTCATGACTCAAAAGAAAGGAGTCATGAACAATTAAAGAATAGGGTAATAAATAGCCATCCAATAGTGATTTTTTAAATTTATATGCATTGGAAAATTATATTAATATGTTTACAAAGCTAGTTACTTGGTGTGAAAATCATCGTGATTGAAAGAAAAAAACTGTGGTAAAATTATTTTGTACTACTACCATTGATGTTGGTCCATTTGATGTAGTGGTGACAAGTTTGTTACTTGTTTATTTGAATTATAAAATGTCCCTATTTGACTCTGAATATTTGATTTCTTACATTTCTCCTAAATTTGAAACTAAAATGGGTTTATCACCTCAGGAAAATAAGATATAACTTTATGTTGAAAACTCTTGGTGGAAATATCAAAGCAAAAAATAATTATAAGAATTATCCTATTGTTTTCAGTGGGATGGTATTTCCTATAAATCTCATTGAACTTCCCATAATATATTTTGATATTATTTTCTTCATATATTGGATTGAGGCTTATCAAGATAATATTGATTAAAAATATAAAAAAAATTATATTCAGTGATTTTATAACTTTGATAACATATCAAGAAGCTAAGAAATTGAGTAGATATGACAATGAAAGCTACATAACTCATATTTTTGAAACCAAAAAATAGATTACTCATGTGCCTATATTGAATGAATATTTAGATATATTTTCTGATGATGTTCTCAGTATTATTCATGATCTTGAGGTTAATTTTACTGTTGAATTAGTTTCTGATGCTATGAAAATTTTAAAACCCCCTTATCAAATGTATCAAGTATAACTTTTGGAATTAAAAAAGAAGTTATAAGAATTTATTGATAAAGGTTTAATTTTTCAAAATACTTCACCATGGGGAGATGCTATTTTATTTTTTTTAAATAAAGATAGCTCAATGAAATTTTTTATTGATTATAGAGTCATTTATAAAATAACTATTAAGAACAAGTATCATTTTCCCCTTATCGATGATTTGTTTAATCATGTCAAGGGAGCACAATAATTTTCAAAGATTGATCTCAGGCTAGGATACCATAAGCTAAAGATGATTCAGGAATATATTACAAAGACATAATTTGGAATAATATATATGAATTATCAATTTGTAGTTATAATATTTTGGTTTTCTAATGCCCCAACTATATTAATGGATATTATGAATAGAGTTTTCCATGACTCTTTAGATAATTTTTTGGTTGTATTTTTTGATGATATATTAGTAAATTCTAAAATTCATAAGGATCCTAAAAGACACCAATGTATTTTTTTACAAACCTTTAAATAATAAGAGTTATTATGAAAATTTAATATGTGTGTGTTTTGGTTGTAGTTTATTTCTTTCCTCATTAATATTGCTTTCTAAATGGAATAAATTTTAAACCTGTTAAAACTAATGTTATTAAATAATGGAAAATACCTAAAAATTTCATATAGATTCATAGTTTTCTTGG
This sequence comes from Viscum album, assembly GCA_963277665.1. Taxonomy (NCBI): domain Eukaryota; kingdom Viridiplantae; phylum Streptophyta; class Magnoliopsida; order Santalales; family Viscaceae; genus Viscum; species Viscum album. The sequence continues at coordinate 160,379,201 of OY728149.1, forward strand.
ATTAGTTGGTTAATACCATTAGTTCAATAAAAAAAATTATTGGTTATATATCTCATTGAAAAAGTTAACTTGAAAAGAGTTAAATTCATCTGAAAAAATAGTGTGATGATTATTTCCAGGAACTGAAAATAAGATTAGTGAATTCTATAGTTTTGACCAAACCTCTAAAAATGGTAAATTTTTCATCTAAAAAAATCTTTATTGAAGGGACTTGGTTGTGTTTGGATGTATAATGATCAGGTAATTTACTATGTTTCACAGAAATTGAAACCTCATGAGTTAAATTATCCTAAAAATGATCTAGAAATATCTTTTAATATAAATTAATGTGTAAAATATATAATGATCATAATTTTTTGAAGTATTTATTCACTTAGAAAGAGTTGAACATGAAATAAAGAACATAGATGGAACTGATTAAGGATTATGACTGCATAATTCATCAGTATCTTTAAAAATAAAACAAATTAAACAATGCTTTAATGTAGAAAAATAATGTTACATTAACCATGTTATATTTATAACATATCCCTTTGGTAAATAATTTCATGAATTTTTTCAAAGAAATTATGCATGCTGGAACATCCTCAATTTTGTATTAGGTTTCAGTACAATCATCTCTGTTAGAAAGAATTAAGTAATCTCAGAAAGAGGCTCATGTTTTATAGGAAATGATAGAATCTATTAGTAAGGGTATGTTTTTAGAGTTTAATGTTGATAAATAAGGTTTTATTAGATTTGGAATGAGATTAACTATGCCTTATGATTCCCAGTTGAAGAGAGAATTAATGAGGGAAGCACATTGTTCCCCATTTTCTATTCACCCAGAAGGCACTAATATGTATAGAGACCTTTGGGAGTATTACTAGTAAGATGGAATAAATATATATATTATTAAATTTACCATGAAATGAATAACTAGATAATAGGTTAAAGAAAAAATGAAAATTACCAAATGGGATTCTTCATACTTTTCCAATGATGATGTGGATATGGAAAAATATATCTATAAATTTCATGGTGGGATTAGAAAAGACATCTCAAGGTAATTATTCAATTTTGGTTATGGTTGATCTACTATCTAAATCTTCTCATTTCCTTTCTATTTGAGATACAATGTCATTAGATCATGTTTATAGATTATATATCAAATAGATAACTAGGTTACATATAGTTTCTCTCTCTATTGTGTATGACTATGATACCAGGTTCACATCTAATTTTTGAAAAGTCCTTTAGAAGTATATGGGTAAAAAATTAAATTTTCATGCATATTTTCATTCTCAATCAAATTTATAGTCTGAGTGGTTTATTTGGATTTTGGAAGACATGTTTTGTGCTTTTCAAAGGATTACTAGAGAAGTTGGGATCAATATATTTCATTAGTTATGTTTTTTTATAATAATATTTTTCATTCCAGTATATATATTTATATATGGAACTATTAAATGTAGTATATGGAAATAAGTGTCGGACTCCAGCTTACTAGGATGAATCAGGTGAAAGGAAGTTGTTGGGACCAGAGTTTGTATATTAATTATTGATAATGTGAATATTATTTAGCAATATGTGATGAGAAATCACAGAAGGTAGAAATGTTATATAGAAACCAGAGGAAAGATCTTTCCTTCAAGGTAAATGATCATATTTTCCATAATGTATATCCATGGAAAAGTCTTATGCATTTTTTTTCAAAAAGGAAGTTGAGTCCATGTTTTATTGGACCATATGAAATCCTAGAGAAATTTGGATTATATTCCTATTGAGTTTTCTTACCTCAGAGTTTATCTCAGGTACATGATATATTTCATGTTTCATTGTTAAGAAAATATGTGTTGGATGCATATCATGTTTTGATCCATAAAGTAGTTTAGTTGGAAGAAAACCATTCTTATCAGAAACAACCATAATAGATTCTTGACCACAATGAGAAAGCGTTTCCGAATAAGGTAACTCACCAAGTTAATATTTCTTGGAAAAACCATATGGTTAGAAAAGAAACATGAGGATAAAAAAATGCTATGAAGGAAAAATATCACCACTTGTTTAAGTACTGAATAAAATTGTAAGGACACAATTTTCAAAAGGAGAGAATAAATAAAAAACCTAGGTAACATTAAGATAAATAATTTTCAAGTATTGCTAATTTTCATTATTTAGATTTTTTTAGAGTTATTTTCATTATAACAATATTTTTTAATTTTTCATTCTAAAATGAAATAGCTTTATTCTTAACAAAATTGGGTTTTCTTTCATTATATAGTTGTATTTAAAATATTTATTTCCAAATTATAGAATTTTAATTTAAAAAAATGAACTTAATTTTGGAATTCATGATGTTGAAATTATCTTAGGATGAATTTTTGAGAATTTTTTGAAATTGTTTTTTCAATAAATACTAAAAAAATAATGATTTTTATTGGAAAATGTATTTTCATTTCATGTATTTACAAAGCACAATTCTAGTTTAGATTAGTTTAAAAAATTTAATTATCCCCTTCTGAATAAAAATCAAATTATGGTCTTTAGAATGAATTTTATACAAGAATTTGGCATTAAAACAATTTTATACCAAAAAATAAATTTTTCTAAAAAATTTTATTTCACCATTTGTTGCGGGATTAATATAGATTTAAATTATACAACTTATTTGAATTGAATATGATAAAATTGATTACATATTTAGATTCAAAATAATTAATATAAGGTGATAATTTCAACTTGTTTATTGTCATTAATGAATAGTAAAAAGAGTAAAAATATATTACCACAACTAAGGTTACACTACGCCAAAGAAAGCTTTTAGCGACGATTTTTTTGCATTTAGCGGCGGTTTTCCAAAACTATCGCGAAACAATTTAGTGGTGGTTTTTTAATTGAGGGATTCATGTAGTGGTGGTTTTTTATTTTTTAAAATTATATATTATTTTTTAATTATCATTTATTTATTAATTTTTTATTACCATGCACATGTCAACCCATGCATGCATGCATGTATATGCCACATCTACCATGAATAAATTCATCATATATATGTGTTGGGTCAGATTTGGACCTCTTGCCTCTTGGTTATTTTACAAAGATTTTATCACTCCATCAAACACTTCATGTGGTGTCTAAACAAAATTTAATATACTTATATACATATAGATAAAAAAGAAACTAAGAATAATAATAATAATAAGTAATATAAAAAAAACAATACATAACAAATAAATACTAATTAAATATTTAGTAATTAATAATTAATAATTAATAATCAATAATTAATTGAAAAATAATTAATGAATAAATAAAAATCAATTAGAAATAATTAAATAATAAATAAATAATTATTAAATAATAAATAATAAATAGATACCTCATAAATAATAAATAAATAATAAATAAATAAAGATCAATAATAAATAAATAAATAATAAATAATTAAATATTAAGTTATAAATAATATATAATAAATAATAAATTAATAATAAATAATTATTTAATTAATTATAAATAATAAAGAATAATAATAAAAATAAACATAATTAAATAAAAAATAAATAGGAATTAAATAATTACTAATTAATTATTAATTATTAACAATTAATAATTAATACTTAATGATTAACTAATTAAAGAATGGTAATAAATAGATAATAAATAGTAAATAAATAAATAAATAACAATAAATAAATTATAATAAATATAGAATAATTAATAAATATTAAATAAATAATAAAATATAATTAAGTAATAATATGTAATAAATATATAATACTTAAAAAATAAATAGAAAATATATATAAAATAAATAGTAAACAGTAAATAAAAAATAATTATATAAATAAATACTAAAAAGTAAATAATAAACTATTTATAAATAAAAAATAAATATTAATTAAACAGTTAATAATTAATAATTAATAATTGATTAATAAGTCAATTAATAGCTAATAAATAACTAATAATTGATTGATAATATATATGTATATATACATAATAATTTATTACTAATAATTTATTTATTTATTTATTAATAATAATGAAAATTAATGGATTAGTAATTAAAAAATAATAATTAATTTATTAATTATAATTAAATTATAAATAATAAATAAATAATAAATAATAATAAATAATAATAAATAATAGATAATAATTAACTAATTAATAATAAATAAATAATAGATAACAAATAATCAAAAACTACTAAACAAATAATAAATAATATGCCAATTATAAATTAAAAATTAATAATAATAAAATAATTAATAAATAGTAAATAGTAAATTAATAATAAATTATAAATAATATGTAATAATATACATTAAATGGATATAAATATCTATAAATATATTCACATATAATAAAATTTACAATATATATATATAAACATACTTATTTATGTTATATAAATATATATATATATATGCACACTTATACATATATATATAATTGTATGTTTATATATATATAAACACATGTAAACATAAATATATATATATACCCATTTAGTATGTAAAAATATATAAACATAAATATGTATAAATATTTTCAAATGTATATAAATATAGACAAATATTCATAAATACATATAAATATGTGTGTATATATATATAAAAGACAGTAAATCATCAATAGAGGGAAAACCAAAAAAATATAATACCATAAAATCAATAAAAAAGTAAATCCAGGGAATCAAATTTTAGACCGCCCAATAAGCATATAAAGACACTTTTAAATAAAGCTGGCATCCCATCAAATTTTAAAAAAATCATGGTATATGAACTAAACACTCAGTTTTAGAGGCCTTAAAGACCATTTCCCTTGAAATAATACTGACCATGGTCTCCCTAGAGAACATTATGTAACTCTCTTCATATGATACAATTTGATATATGGTCGAGCTCAAATGGACACCCGAATCAAAAGTTGCGGTCAATCAAGTTGAAGTCTATTTTTTAACATCTCTTAAAACCTTAATAAATTTTATTAAATTTATTATTACAAAATTATTATCTAATTTCATTATTGATCATTTGATAATCTTCTATTTGACTAATTGTAGAGCTAAAACAAACGCGCACATCAAAAGTTATGATAATTTGATGTTAAACTCTAATTTTGAACTTATCTATGAATTAATTTAAGTTTCAAATAACTATTAACTAATAATTAAAATAATTAATAATTAACACATTATAATTAATTAAAATTGTAAATAATAAAAAATAAATGATTATAAAAAATAAATTATTATTATTATTAACAAATGATAATTTAATATTTAATATTTAATATTTAATATTTATTTTATTAATTTAGCATTGTTTTTTAAAAACCACCCATAAAAAATAATTAATTTTTTAAAGAAATAAAAAAACTATTTATTGGTGGTTTTTGAAAAACTACCACTATAAATTATTTGAAATAAAAAATAAAAAACTCCCATAATTGTTTTACAATATATTTAGCAAAGGTTTTGGAAACCAACACTAAATTAATAAGGGTTAAAATGACTTAAAAGCTTGTATAAATCCTATTTTATGGCCATATTTTTACACTATACTATATAATATTTTTAGATGTTCAGTTTTGGATCCATTTTTATAGATTAATACATTAATATATTCTAATTTTATTAAAATTTCCAACTGTGTCCTCTTCCCTACTTATAAACGAATACCCCATATCCTCTCATATCCACACTTTAAGAGCCTTTTATTTCTAACAATACCTACCCAAATACCTTAATAATGTCCCTCCTGATTCCTTATAATCCATTTTTTTATCCAAAAAAACATCATAGGGAGGCTTTAGGTATAAACTCAAAGAGGTTTTATGAGAATATGTATAGTTCTTAAATGAGATTTTTAATTTTATTTCTTATCCTAACTCCTTCAAATCATATTATACCATGATGACATAATAACATAAGTGTCTTACTTATAGTGATATTTTATTATGTTATTAGAATAACCTTATCCATCACCTTACTTCATTAAATGGAAAATTAAATTATCGTTCGTGCGTATGTGGGTATTACCGCGTCTAATAAGTGATGTGATTTTTTTTATGACCACATCACATGATAGTTATATATAAGTTTATTTAAAAAATTTATCTGATATTTATGATATTTAGGATATAATCATAATTATTTAATGATAAAATAAACTTACTATATTTCCATAATGCTTTATGAAAAATGAAAATGTTACTTAAACATACAAATGACCTATCATATCCATGATTGTAATGTAATTCATTTTTATAACCATGATTCATTATTTCTTTTAAAAGTATAATTGAATTATAAAACTAATAATTATGTCATTATTAATATTTTGGAGATATTTTAATAATAACCACATTGAACATAGTCATCCTACAAATATCATATTTGATATATGAGCTGAATATCGTTAAAACATATGACATTAGCCTAAATGATTATGTAATTGAATATAACATAGAAATAATTAAAATAAATGGAATAATAAACTTGAAAAATGTTCTTATAAAATTAAATAATTAATATAATTTTATTTTTTAGTAATATAAAAAAACATTTGTGATGATTCGAACGCGAGTAAAGGTACTTTTTAACTTATAACCTCATTTTAAAATGATGTAAGGATTTATTTTCAGAATATTTTTCTTCCATGTCCATATTCTTAAATTTATTTTATGGATATATTTATATAGACATAAAAAATCATAAAGTACATTTTATATATATATTTACTTTATTTTAAAGGTTTTTAAAAGGAATGTTTTAACATATTTTATATGAAATTTTTTAAATTTCTTTACGAAAAGGAAAAAATGAATGCTCTATTTTAATGAATATGGTGTCAATGGATATTATTGCCACTATAACTATTATTTTTTTCTTACTTTATAAGCTTCCATGTTTTCATCAAATAAAAACCCTTCTTTCATTTATTATTGGTATTTTAGTTTTAAAAATGGATTTTGAAAAGGAAAGGGTATTTCAATATCTAAAAATGTTTTCTATATGGGTTCAAAATATTTTGTTCAATGTTTTATAATGAAAAATGTGCAAGAATAAAATGTTTTATTCATGATATGGTACTTGATAATTATATATTATTAAGGGTGTTTCTAAAATATCTTATATTATTGGTGATCCCGATACATATTATATGATGGGTGAGCCTTATATTTATCTCTAATTCATTGAGTAATGTTCCATATCTTCTTAGTAAATAATGATAGATTTATCTAGGGTGGTTTTTCCTATTGATTTAACTAGTCTATTGTTATTTCTGATATGGATATTTAATATAATTCTCTATGTTTCCTAGAATATTTTCAATTTTCTTACTATGGGTTTTAAATGTTTTCACTGAGAAAAAAGTCTGTGTTTTTTATGTGATTGTGATTTATTTCATATGCTACAAGAATATTTTGATAAAGGTAAAAGTTTTATGGGTTTTCATGTGTTTCAATAGACTAACATATTTATTAATTTTGTATCCCTTATTAATTTTATTTCTCATCACTTGTTTTTAAATTTTTTTCACATGGTTTGAGGATGAGTAAGAACAAAGAAGAAGTCAAGTTGAAAGTCAATAATATCTTTCATGAAAAGAAAACATGTTTCATTTTAAAGTTTTTTTATTGTGGGATAATTTAATACTGATTGGACATGTCCACTTTTTAATGTATGGGGTTTTATGTAAGTGTTATGACAAAATTCTCTAAAACTACGAATATAAAACATATTTAGGAAAGCAATAAAATGAACTATAATTTAAAGGCACGAATTTTTTTAATGTTTATTGTCTAGTCCTAATGCATCCATAAGATGTCATTAAAACCTACAGTCATGTATAAAATTAGAAATATATACATCCCTAAATCGTAATAACAATAGAGTCATAGTATAGTATAAGTGTGGGGTCAATTTCATAGAGAGAGGGGAACACAATGAGGACAAATCTTAACTAAAGGCTTGGTTGCTCTAATTTCTACTTTATTTTATTGAACTTGTGATTAAATTTAAATGAATTCAAAAATAAAAATAGTAGATAGGGGAATTAGTTTCTAGGGGTTTTTTATAAATAAATTATTTGAACTTCACTTTCAAAACAATTATATCAAATAACTGGCCAACCACACTATTTTAAGATAAAATAAATAGTAATTCTCTATCAAACTAACCTAGATTTCAAATTATTCATGGTCAGATGAATCAAAACCATTAAAGTTAAATATCTTCATATTTCCAAAAATTATAAGAATAATTCCATTCAATGGTATGAATAAATCATCTCAATCATGTTGGAGTTCGTTCATTATTGATGGCATATAGTAAATCGATCAATAAAGAATAAAATAGATGTGTAACAAAAAAATGTACTATTGAATAAAATCATCTTACGAGTGAAAGTAAATAAAAAAATGATGGTAATCACCCCCTTTAACTAATTCTAATCTCCCCTTTGGGTTTTAGCTAACCATCATCAGGTGATCAAAAATGACGATTAAACCCAAATCCATAAGAGAGAGATCAAGAAATAATGAATAAGAAAAGAATAAATAAAATTGAAAAATTGTAATTAAATAAAAAATATTTGATGTTATATGAAAGTGTATACCAAAAAATAAAAGAAAAATAGAAATAAAACCCTATCTATAGCAGGTCTAAACCCAATGACAGCCTCCTGATAATCTCTCCTCAAGATTGGAATAGAATTCGTGAATATCTAGGACATAGACCATATATATAGGCTATGAATTCATCCCCTGATCCACTATGTCAAATACAACCCTTAAATGGTTGATATGGTTAAAATATATAGGGCCACCATCGAAGATACACTAAAAATCATCTTTTTTTTGTTTTTTCTAACACTTGCAGATCATTAAAGATTACACAACATGTAATGTGTGGGGCTGAACTCTGTAATTTTTTCTTCACTTCATGTAGCATACTTATTACACAACTTGTAATGTTTTCACATCATGTAATGTTTAAATAATGTTTAATGTCAACATTTGGTGTTGGAAATCTCGTTTTTATTTGGTTCTCCAGTCTTGAGCCTCTGAAACATCATGTTATTATCCAACATCACAAAAGGTTTTCCTTTAATTGAATAATTGATCTGTTTTTATTCTTTATTCAATCTTAATTTCATCATATTTTAATTATTTTTCTGACCCGCTTCACCACTCGGTGAGAAGTGTCTTTTTGTTCCTCCATGCCCACATTTTCCTTAGTATTTCTCTAAATTATAGTCCTTCATAAAGACACACAAAACAAAAATATCATCCATGAAACTCAACTTTAATCAATTAATTATTCAATTAATTGACATATAAAATGAAATAATAAATAAATATAACATAGGGATATCAGTTCCTTACTCTATTATTGAGATTAAAATAATTTTAGAAAATATAGTTAAAAAATATATAGGGTTGGATTCTTAATTTATATTTTTATTTTTATCCTTATAGTAATTTATTCCTGACTCTTATAGTAATGTCCCCAAATTTACATATCTGTTTGAAAACCTGTCATTTCCTATTAAACTCAAACCCATAGCCTTTTTTGTTACTAAGAAGCGTAATATGAGTTTATTGGATAAAGGAATGGAAGGAAAGATTAAGTTATAGGAACTCTAAGAAGTTATGAGTAATTTATATGAAAATTAAATATTACTCAAATATAAAACAATGTTTTTTTCATGATCAACTGATTTTATAGGTATTTTATATCAGAAGATAATGTGTTATTCGTCGATTCAAGGATAATGATTTATTCAGGTAAAAATCATCACCATTAGAGTGGGGTATATATTATTATTAAGGTATATCCATTTGATTAAATATAATACCTAGATAAATCCAAGAAGAATATTTTTTAATTTGAATGATAAAATATTGAATCATTATAAAGTATTTTTAAGGAGTATCTTGTAGTGAAGCTCAAATTTAAAAATGTTTTATATAATTTAAATATTAGGTTGTCTTATTCCATTCTATGTGTTTTCTTCTAATTTATATTTAAATTGGTTTCATTTGGAACACATAAAATATAATTGTGGTGAAGGAAATAGTTCATTTTTATTATCTTTCATATTTTTGTTGGTTCCCCTTTTATCATTGAGATGAATTAAATACATTTGAATTTTAAATTATTATTTCCAATATAAAAAAATTGATTTGAAATTATAAAAACATAATTGATTCTTAATATTATTATATTCCCTAATTATGATTTAAAATTCATGTTGAATTTTATTAACTATTAAACATATGTTTACATGTAATATCTAATTTTTAATGTACAAACATGAGAGGAATTTTATACCCTATTCATATATTCCTACTATTATATTTTTGATAATATTCTTGAGATATGAAATATATTATAGAACTAACTGTGATTATTTTTAAAAAACTCTTATAGGTTTATATTTGTATTAAAATAATAGAGGCATTTGAATTTTGAATCCCTTTTTAAATGGATTATTCTACCTCATCATTTAATGAGTTTAATCCTATTATACTGATAATAAACTAATAAGAGACACATTAAAAGCTAAAATATATTCCCTCCCTACTCTTGAGTAATTTTAGGATTATATTAAATGATAAGTCTGGGGGATTTTTATTTCATGTGATTAATTATAATAAGTTTCATGTTACAGAAGAATGTAATTATGGTATTCATTATTTTAGAAATATATGTTAACAAAACTATTAGGATTACCTCCTAAATTTGAAAAGTAGATCAAAGGAAACATTCTTGAATGTTTTGATATTTGGAATAAAAATAAAAGAATGGGTTGGGTTTGGTGATTCATTAAAGGGTAAATGATGGAGTAATATTTTCAATGAATAACAATTACATATCATTAATTTCTATAAAATATTCAAACTCCTATTTTGATCATTTTCATTACATGATTTATACATCAACCAGTCACTTTAGAACAAATATATTTAAATATATCTTGAATAAATCATATTCTTTTGTAAATTTATATGAGAATTATATATATGGTAAGCCTTCATAAATCATTCCTAAACTTCAGAATAAAAAAATGGTTCAAATATTTCGATGAGTTAAGAGTGAAACATTTCATGAAGGTAGGTATAAAATATGCATGTTTATAAATAAAATATTGAAATAACTTTAATATATTGAAATTAATTAGGGAATATTGATTCATATATGAACCATGATGAGTTTAAATATACAGAAACATAATACTTTTACATTTTCGAGATGATAAATTTAAAATTGAAATTGGTATATGATTCTTTACTATAGAGAAAAAAACTAGTGTGGGGTATTGGTAAAGGTATGTTTTTATAGATTTTATATAGATATTTCATTTTAATTAATCCCCACTATTTATATAATAATTGGGAATTTTATATATTTTGAAATTAATTTGATATTATGGAATAAAAAGTAGATTTATCTTAAAATATGAATTTAATGATTCAAATATTGTTTTTTCATAAAAAATAATTTGTTGAATTTTGTTTTTATTGTTTTGGTGAATTATAGGTGAAAAATAAAGCTTTTATATGGGATAATTAATTATCAAATGAAAATTTGAAGTTCATGAATTTCATATTTTATTATAGTGAGGAATTCATCTTACATGACCCAGTCATGAGAGTGAAAATAAAAGATTAAATAAGCTGTATATGTGATAATAGAGAAAGTATATTCTTATGTAATAATGAAATAGAAATTAAAATATTCATTTATGTGGGAATTATATGTTGTATATGTGAAATGGTAATGATGAAATTTTAATGTATGTGATCTATGAATTTTTTTGTTATAACATTTGATATCATCAAATCCACAGGAACCTTTTATAAAGAAATATTTTTTTCCTTTTTTGTGATAAGATTTTTTATTATCTATCACTTGAATTATATAGTTTAATTAATGAATTCAGTAAGTGTAGAAAAATGATTCCAATGAATTACTAGATTATGTTTTCATGGTAGATAGATTCCACCACATGTGATATATAACATCCTTGTATTTATTCAATATGAAAAGTAACCACACCAACTACAAGACATGAAGAACACCTCGTTATTTGCTAGAGGATGTTGACTAGAAAAATGAGGATAGAGTGTTTCCATGGGGAGACTATAAACCTTTATCAATATGTAAAAAATAGTTAAAATAACTAAAAAACATCTATAATAACACATTAGAGTACATGAGATGAAAAATCAATCATGTTATATCAAATATAAATGTGGAAGCATGAAATCATATAGAATCATGGTCATACCATCACACAATGGATGATCACCCACTGGGCCAATCAAAAATAAAAAATAAATATAATAAAAGTGTATGGATTTTTTAATAGCTTTGATCAATACCTCATTCATATCTTAACTCTATCCAAGTTATCCAACTGAATGATTCATATCATGAATCTATCTAACCTAAACCTGTGATTAATGAAGACTGACCAAGTACCCAAGTTCCACAGATTCCCGAGAAGGGTGTGAATACAAATCAATAGGGAACAACCAATTTTTCCCCATACATAACCAATAAATACAATATAAGTGAATTTAACATTCATATATGAATAAATAAATACAATTTGGAGGCATAAACAAATAACCATCATTGATCCCCGGGTTCTAAGTTAACCCACATGATTGAGCCAAACCTACTTTTTTCAGTGATAAAGTGTATGAGCATTTCATATAACTATACTAATCAAGACCATGAACAATTTCTTGGATTAATTCCCAAGAAGGATCCTAGGATAAATTCCTAGGTATATCGTAGTATACATATCACTCAGCTCTAGTACGACCCTCCCAAACTATCTCTCATATTCATCCCTTTCATATCATCTCATTGTATACCAATCAATCAGGGGGTAGTGTGTCCATCCAAATTCATCTCACATATACATCTCTATGGTGGGATGTGTATCTATCTCATTGGTAATATTTGTATTAGGCATGAATTCCATATGCAAGTAGAACATCAAAGCCAACCCATGTAGCTTAAAACATCTCACTGGGAAGTGCATCCCACCCAACTCATCCCATAAATGTCAGGCATGATGTCTGGATCCAAGTAGAATATCAAATTAATATCATATATCTTAATACATCTCAATAAGAATTGCATCCCATATGAATCATCATATAAAATGTATCTCATGTGGGATGGTCGTCCAGACAAGTTTTCTAGCATAATCATGGTTGATATCTTAGGTACATGACCTATAATTGTAAATATGTCTATATAAGGCTCGCATCATCAATGTGGGTTATGAGGTGATACCCAAAATCATCACTACCCATTCCCACTCATACCCTATTATGGGTCCTTATATCATAGGGGCACTCACTGAGGTACCATAGGTAATATCTATTCCAAAACACCCTTCCTAGATCCCTCTATCTCAGTCTTACATCTTAGGAAATAACCCTAAATCAGGGCATCACATACCTTGTTATAGTCAATAACATCTCATGTCCTTATTAGCCTCTTGAAAAAAACATAGGAAACTATCTATAGAGATGGAATAAAGCCCCTCTCAATACCCAAGTCATCCCAAGCTAGTCTTCTCAACCAACCTATACATAATCTACCTAGGTTATCCCACCTAGGTACTCATAAGGCAAGGAGAATGATCAATCTCTCCACTCTCTGAATAACTAGCACAATTTCTATAATAAATATTAATATTTCATTATGTTATATTATTTTCATTCACTTATATTCATCACATCTTTATGTAAGGAGGGTCTAGAAACCTCTACTAAGGGCCACTACATTTTGTTAACTTCATCAAAATCATGACCTTGAAGGTCACATCTATCTCAAGGAATAAATTTATTACTAAGACATTGTCCATTAGCGGTTGATGAATAAATCCAATGCAAGAGGATTCATCATGGCCCTTGGAAAATATTTCAATTCATTCATTGGAATTTCATTTATTTAAAAAAAATATTTAATAAAAAGGTTTGATAAACCCATAGTGGTGATACCACACTTATCACATTCAGTATAAATAAATAAATAAAAACACCATGGGATATGGTCAAGGGATAACCTTCCTAAAAATAGAGTTATTCCCTTAGATCATATCTCATACACCACTTCTTAGTCTAATCCAAGTCTCATATAACCCCTCAATCACCTATATCGAACTACAATAAAAAAATATAATTAATTATTAAAACCATTTATAAAAATTTATAATTTAATTCAAAATAAAAATAGTAGGCATTATTTTATAAAACTCAATGGTCAACGTCATCACACTAGAACCATGGATAATCACTTATTGATGGTTCATGGAATAAGTCCAGAACCATTATAAGAAAAATCACTAACATGAAACAATGATCCAATCAATAACATAATATAATTTAAAAAACAGCCTTGAAAATTATTTCTGGTGACATATCTTCAATAAAATGATGTGCAACGATGTACAATCATAGTCATAGAACATCTTATACCTATCATGCATAAAATAAAGGGAGTATAAAATAATGATCAGGTGGAATATTGGGAGAGTCTCATGTTGAATCATTGTAACACCAAAGGAATTTCCCTATCTTAATGGGGACTGAAGGAATTAAAGGTGGGATTATCCCTCATTCACCAAGCATGAAAAAAAGATAAAATGGGACAAACTACTTAAATAAAAAAATGGTAAATGGGGTATTTCATAAAAACATTTAAAGTGAGTAGAGATAATACAACATGCACTATGGCATGCCCTATGTTGTAGTGAACCTCCTAGTATCCCTTGAGAAATTGGCACACCCCATACTATAATGCCAACACCACACCACTTTCCATTTCACATAGGAAGAACAGCCCAATCCATAGGCCTTGATCTAGATTAAATGACCAGTTCCACCCCATATCTCTTTTCTCTCATAATTTCCCCTCGCACCATGCCCCGATTAGGGTGAAATTCACTCCACCAAATTGTTCTGCACATCCCTCATCACTCACTATTTTGAGCCATGTGCTCATTTCCTATTATTCCATCACTATACCCAAAACACAATGCTTGGCCATCTTGGATCTATGTTTCAAACGTTGGGGAGATCCCAAGAACCTCACTCAATCAATCATAAAATTCCTAGGACCATGAAATAAGGTCTTCCCCATAACCATTTTCTAGGCACCATGCCCACTAAAAATATTTCTTTGATAACCTATTTATCATAGGGTCAAAACGAAGGTTCCTCATTCTCACCTACGAAAATATCCAGGGAACCGTGCTCACATAAGCATAGTTCCCATCAACTACAATGAGCTCTATATAGTGGTTCTCCCTATGGTGGAGCACCTACATCAAAAATTGTTGTATATCCACCCATCCTTTCTCTAACTCTCACCTGATCCCCCCAAAAAATTCAAACATCTCTCCACCTATAAAATAATCTCATCAAGAAGTATAAATAATCAAAACTCTAATTTGAGTCCTAATTCATGAAGCATCCTCCACTCCATGACCAAAAATTAAAAATTCATTTTAATTTACCACATTAAAAAAGACGAGTATTTACGACCTACTCACTATAGAACTTCTCATCCCTGAGAATCCTTATTTTTCTTTCAACCATTAACTATGAGGTATCTCAGTCTTTGATTCATACTCTTCTTGTAACATTCTATTTCCTAATGATGGATATGATTCTATTGTGAATCTCTAAACACAAGGTAGGGTATTCATTATATCTCAATAAAACACTAGTCGACATCATCAAAATACGAAGAAAACACTCCATGAAACTCGTTTTTCCCTAAACAAAATAGTGTCCTCAACTGATTTATCCCTAATATTTTAGTGATCCCCACTAGAAGACTCAACTCATTAGGGATTATTCTGATCCATGATGTTCCCCACCATAGGAGTTTCCTATTGAAATGAAACTTCAATGGTTTAATGAACCACTTTGTAGAGTTTCTATCTAAAAAACCCTAATTCTACATGAAAACACTAATCTATCCTTCTCCATCTAACTATTCTCAAAAATACTTAGTCGTACATGACAACATTCCATTACATCACCGGATCAGGATACCTTTACTCCAAAAGGCAACCTAAGATTGTCCAAACACCCACATAAAAGTCTAAAACACACACTCAATGTAAAATTCCTCCAATTAGATACTTAACCAACCAAACTAGCCATTGTGCACTCACCAAAAGTATTGGTGCATCATTGATTTGACACATCCTCATATCACATCAAATTCATCCTGATTCCAATGTTAATTCATGAACTCCATCCATTACTACACTTGAACCTCATATTAGGTGTTCTCTATAGAGTGAGATATATTTATATTCAAATAAATACTGGAATCCTATAACTATATTGGATATCTAATAACTAACCAGATCATCCAAGATCCTTCCAACATGAGGTGAATTCCTTCATAGAAAAAGATCTATCGATTGCAACAGATGATGACTAGATTTTGATGTATATATCATACCTAAGCACTGACATGAAACAATAAACATAAACTATTCTTGACTCACTAAGAACATCATCCTTGGTATCCACTAAATTCTAAATGTAACAAGGGTCACACCCTCAAACGACCAATGGTAGACTCCCCACCATATGGCATCCATTATACCATTTCTCGAGCACAACCTCAACAGGTTATATCATTGTACATGTGCTCCTCCTCCTAATCCAAGTATGTTCATACTGTAAATACATGACACCACTCTATCCATAGTGTCATAATCATCAAGAATAAACAACCCTCACTCTAATAAAGACTTTGGGTTGACATTCCCATCATCATCATCAACATCATATATTTTTTTATTAACAAACACTTTTGAGGAAAAAGTGGGAAACCATAAAGTACAAAAACATCAATAAATCTGATAAGAAATGGCTGAATATTCAAATTGAAATTTAAGCCTTTTAGATCCCTTACCTCTGAGAAGACTCCATTGAGGAGTGGTAGCCCACCCATCTAGTTTGTCTTTGAGGAGCTCTTCAAAATAGATTGTCATCTTGTCCCAAGATTTAATGACCTCCTCCACTGAGATCTTCTTTCCATTAAATCCACGAGCCAATATACCGCGTTGTTTGTTGATCCAAGATTCTTGCTCAGAGGTTAGAGTAAACTTTATGCACCTCTCAACCAACCTCTCAAAGTCCTTTTGTGAAGTATCAAGCTCCATATACTTCTCTAAGAATTATTCATTACCATTAATGATATTTTCCCACTCCTCACATTCCAACAGTTCCATTCCATATTGGAGGCTAATAGTATCTGTAGACTCATTTTCTTTGAGCACCTGATGCTTATCGGAAACTTTGTCTTTACTCAGAGAGAGATTTCCAGATATTTTGGGCACCTTCATCAGTGCCTTACTTTTGCTTGAGTATATAGTAACCTGAGGGTTTGGCAGATCTGAATAGTCTTTCATACAATGAGGCCTCCTAGTGCACTTAATAAAACTATCAGTATCTGTGATATAGATTTTACCTTTCATTGAGGAGGATCTAAGGTAGTCTTCTGCCATACTATCTTCCCTAGACTGGGTAGGGGAGTCCGAGGAGGATTGCAAATCCTCTTGTGAGGTCCTTACTTCATGGCCCTCCCCATAAGTTGGGCACTCTGTTTCTCCCAACATAGCAAAATGATTTTGGGGGTTAGAGGACATTCCTCCATAAACCACCTTCTCAGCATAAGATTGTTTGACCTTCAAGACCTGTACTGATTTTTCCGAACCACTAGGCTGCTCAAAACCATGGCCCATATATTGAAATTGATATATTGGATCCTTCAATACTAGACTTAGTGGGTACTTACCTATGGGAAAATCATTGAAAACATCCCGAATCCCCGCAAATTCTTTGGATATACTAGACAAAGCTGCTTGCATGACCTGTTCAACATTACAAAGTGCCATTGCAACAACAGACTCTAGAGGGCCAGCAGCTCCCAAGTCACGTTTCAATCTGTCAAATGTGTCTGAGACTTTTGGTTCAGGAAGTGTTGACATCGAAGGCTTCTAGAAAGCCTGATCCCCATCGCACGAAAGCACTCGATCAGAGGATACCCCCTAGCTATTAGGATGGCACCATCGCCCAAAGACATCTGCCCGCTGGGTACTTTACTATCTTGCTAGCATGAATGTGCCAAATTCCCCAGGTGATAACACTTAGAGAAGAAAGACATCCAAGACTCAAACACTATAGGTTGTTTCCATCATAATTCCTTACCTACCAAGATCCAGATCCATTCAATCAAGGGTTTTGAAATGTCAACTTCAACACAAATTTAGGGGCTACATGCTGACAAACAGAGCGGGTTCCCGAGTCCAAGAAGAGATATCGGCTGACTATATTACCTAGAATTTAGATTATAGAGGGTTTTTGAAAAGGGAGAGGGAGATCAGGAAAGATTACCCACATAGTAGTTGATGGATAATCCTACATCAAATGGAGGTCGAAGGACCATTTGACCGGTGGAATCGGAGGCCGTTGCAGGAATGAGGAGCTCCTGACCACGCCAATATCAGATCTTCCTAGGATGAAAACCAGATCATAACTTGGTGCTTATCAAGCCGGAAAACAGTCACCCATTCATGAAGATCCTATGATTCGAAGATAAAACGGTCGAAGGAGTCCACCGATGGCCGCCGTGAAATGAACCGAGCAACCAATGTTTGATTAAAAAGAGACGAAGCTTTAGTAAACTCTGAAATCGATAGCACGAGCTGAGGAAAACCATCTCAGAGGTCTGGGACTTTAGGGAAAAGTGCCACACCAGGGAACTTTGGTAAGAAATCGGGGTCAGAGAATGAAGCGAAGAAAACTGTATGCTCCGATGCTGAAGGATGACCCCTCCCTGGTGACAGGGGAGGGGCTCTGGCAGCGACCATCACCACCTATGTCATGGGCGAAGAGTAGGATCTTGAGATAACGGTCGGGTTGACATTATGATAAGAATCAATCAAAACCCTCAATCCTTAATCTATACAAGGATACTCACTGATCCATAATTCAAAAAAAAAACAAACTATGCATTATTGATGTATACCAACTCAACCACATCAAAAAATGAACAGTGTATGATCTTATACTAACTAATCACATAATCTAATCATGATTCCATGAGTCACACATCATAAAATCTTGGATCATGAATTTAAACAACTTACCAAACCCCATTACATTTCAATTGCATCTACTTAGAAAAAACCCCATCACTCTTCTTAAAAATCAAGAAATTCACCAATGTCATTGTATACCACACAAAATAAAACCAATTGGTGTATTTACTAACTCACAAGCATCTACCCATGATATATTAATCCAAGATCAAAGTATCTAGGATCTTGATCTGCTATCTCATTGGGAAGCATTCCAGGAATAAATAGGCTTAGTTATCACACTAATACTACCCTACAAAACTAGACTTTGATACCTAATAATCTCAAGTGAATTACATCTTCAATCCCAAAGTGACTTAAATTCCTATACTACGTATCTAATAGTACCTATTGTGCACCTATCATAACCTAAAACATATATACATGATTACCATCTATAAAGAACTCATAAGCCTAGAAAACCCCTCACTTGGGTTACCATCATACATAAAACTTGACTTACCACTATCCCAAGTCTTTTCTCAAAGAACTAGGCTCTCCCACCTAGACCATGGATCATATCTAAGATAGGTTATAGCTCAAGGGTAAACACCTATACTTCAGTATCCAATATCATACATCAAATCATATTCTAAACTACCCATTGTAGGGTATCATGTATATATCAAGAATTATACGTCAAGCTATCTACCCACTAGGGAACTAATCCTCGCTAGAAATATATATATGAGACACCCCATCAAGTTCCATAATCTCATCTCATTACACACACACACACACAAACACACATATATATATATATATATATAATGGAATCATCCTGAAATGATCTATGTCGAGAATACCATAATCAAAAATCACATTTAAGTATATTTACACCTATAATATATATGGGTAAATATTATATATGTTTTCATGGACACTTCAAATAACCAAACCTAAATTATATCTTGGGACTAACATCATTATCACGCATAAGGGCTTTATCATTAATTCATATAATGTATGTACTCACCTACCAAGTGGCATTATACATCCCATACATTAAGGGAATGCATTTCCATTATCAAGGAGAATCCCTTTATACCATCCATACGACCTATAATAATGAAAATATATTATGGTTTAACTAAGTACAATGATACGAAAAAAGTTATTTGGGAAAACATTTCATAATTTTTTGTTGAAAAATTAAACAACTAAACCCCCTTCATCAGTGATATCAATCACACACAAGCCTGCATGTGTCTTGCGAATCATGTGTGCCAAATATGATGCATAAACAATGTCCACTTTCCAATGAGCCCGGATACAAAACCAAATAATGCAGAAATATCTAATAAATAACATGAGCATCAATGTACATTATAACTAACTCAACAGTAATAGTAAAAATTAGATTATAAATATAATCACCCTCATAAACAATATTTCCCCTCGAGAAAGGTTTTTGAAACACACCTCACTATGGACCATCAAATGCTCTGATACATTCTTATAAACCCTATTTATCATCTCCTAAAATAATTAAACAGAACAAAAACTTTGATACACTCTATGAAATCAGTCACATAAATTATCTAATATAACTTTGTTACATCATTGTCTTTGTTCACTCTAAATAGTAACCATACAGGGTATTTATAAGTCTTCAAATTCACCTCCCTGTATGTTAGACATTTTTGACAAGCAATATGGGTATAGGTTATTAACTTGTGGAAACTATACCCCAATATTAGAGTGTAAACAAATAACAAAAATAACCCAATAGCATCCATAAATACTCATCATTGTACATGAAATAAATAAAACACAATCACTCTATATCATATTAAAATTAATAAACATAAAATAATATCGAATCAATGTTATAACAATGCACAATGAATAATTTCCCACATGGATGGTCAAAAATACAAATAAATAAAATAATATTTTTATGGACTAGTGGCATCCCTAAGCCATAACTCACCCATATCCTGAATCTATCCAAGACATCTCTCTAAAAGATAGTTCTTTTGATTCTTCCAATCTTGAACTTGCGATCAATAAAGAATGTTAAGGTACCCAAGTGACATGGCCTCCCACAAATGGTGGGAGTTAAACTTAGTAGGGAACCAGCAATTTGAACCCATAAATAACTAGTAAATACAATATAAGTGCACATGACATTCCTAGTTAAATAAAATAATATAGTGTGTAATCATAAATAAATTACTGGCACAAATCCTTGGGTTTTAAATCCACCCCCAGAATCAAACCAAAACTTATTAGGCCAATGTTGGAGTGTCTTTGAACATTTCACACAATCATGCTAAAAATATCATGAACATAAAAGATTCCTAGAAGAAATTCCTAGGAAATATAATAGAATAAGACTGAATGAATAAATCCTAGGAGAAAGTCCTTGGAAGACCATAGTATAATGATCCATAGGGGGGTAGTGTGTGTATTGAATCATCTCACACATACCCTTAGTTGTGGGTATTTAATCCCTAACACATTATCTCATAGTATACTAATCACTCGAGGTCAGTTCATCCCTCTTAGTTCATCTCATATATAAATCTCTATGAGAACTGTGTATCCCTCCCATCCATTATTTCAATATGAGGCATAATGTAAAGATCTTAGGAGAACGTATAAGTTATCCAAGGTATCTAAATACATATTCATGGTAATACCTCCTAATTTATCCAGTCAGTATCAAGCATGAATTATAGATCTAAGGAGAATATCCAAGGTATTTTAATCTCAATGCATATTGGTTGGCATATTGTCCCACTTGAATAATCTCATAATATGAATTTCATAAGGTTTTCCTAGCCACCCAATCAGTCACATATAATCAATTTCTACCTCTCAATTTCACAACATTTACTTTTGAATAAGACCATATAAGGATCACATAAACATCTTAGGTTCTAAGGGGATACAAAAAATCATCACTACCCATTATATATTTCACCCTCTTATGGGTCCTTATATCATGGGGGCACCCACAGGGGTCCCCTGCATAATACCTCTATCAATACGCCCTTACCAGGTTCCTCTTTCTTAATATTAAATCTTTGGTCATCATATATCGCTCAGGGATTCACTTCCCTCAACATAGGCATAAACATCTCAAGGACTCATTATCCTCATAGAGAATATATATGAGCATCAATATAAAGAGATATCACAAATCCCATCTCAATACCCAAGTCATCACAGGTAAACCCTCTCACCCAACCGATATATAATATACAATGGGAATCCCACCCATGTAATCACAATCCAAGGGGTAGGAACACTCACCCTACTCTCTAAAAAACCATCCTAGTGTTTCTAAGGCGTCTCAAGGGTCCACTGAGTAATAATAGGTCTATTGACTTCTATCCATCTCATCCCTCTATATAGAGGGCCTAGGAACCTCTATTAAGGGCCACCATGTTACATTCACTTCAGAAAATTTATTCCCATTAGGTTCACATCTATCTCGTGGCATAAATTTATTATCAAGGCCTCAACCATCAATGACTGAGGCATCCATCCAGTGCACAAGGGCCCAGTGTGAACCTTATCCCTTTTTCTATTAAATTAGTGGAATTTAATCTATTTTAAAGAATTAAATTAATAAAAAACATGATAACCCAAATTGGTTAGACCCCACATATCATGTTTCATATATATAAAAAATGTAAATATCATGGGGCATGATCATGGGACCACTTTCCACAAAAAGGTGATATTCCATTTGATTATAGTCCCACAACCACTTGATAGGCTTTTATAATTATTTGATCAACCCCAGATCAACTATCATAAACCAATACATCCCATAGTTAATTATAAACAATTTATAATTAGCTATTCAATACATTTCATAATAATTTATAATTTAATTCAAAATAAAACAATTAGGGATGATCTTCTAAAACTCACTAATAGACCTTGTCACATTGAAATAATTACCAACCAACCGAGGAAGGTCCATAGTATACTCCTAGAACCATTTTAGAAAAAATACCTAACATGTAACACCAATTCAATTGCTAATTTAATTTAATTTTATCAAAATTCTAGAATAAATCCGCATGGGGGCATAACTTCAATGAAATGGTGTGAAATAGTGTGTGATCATCATAATAGGAAATCTTATACCTATTTCTTCTAAATTCCCCATCATATTATATAATTTAAATGATTCTATAGTGGAAATAATCACCAAAACGTAGCTGGTTCACATGAAATTATAAAAGGGGCATAAAATAAAGAAGAAGATGAAAGAGGGGAGTCTCACATAGAATCACATTAAAACACCCAATAAACATCCCCATCCAAAGAGAGATTAAATAAATATAAGGGATGGATTCCCTTAGGTTCTTAAAACGTGATAATAATAGAAAATAGGTTCAAAACCCCTAAATAATTGAAAGAGTATATGGATTATTTCATAAAAACTTGTAAACTACACTAGGAAAAATGGTATGCACCACAACTTTCCCTATTCCATGGTGTCACTCCCATCATACCCTAATAATCTAATATTCCTTGGACCATGGAATAAATTCCCTATATATCACAATTTTACATATTTAGAACATATCATTTCATAGACCTTATGCAATACAAAATGTCTAGATCCATATCTCACTTTTTTTCCTCAACGCCATGCCCCAACTCGGGTAAAACTCTATCAACCATAGTAAGTTGTATACCCATCACTAGTAACCATTTCATACTATGTGGTAATTCCCCAATCTTCCACCACGACACCCAAACTTTCCATCATGGGTTTCTTGGCTTCCCATTTCACATAGCAGGGAGGTCCAAGTTTCCTCGCTCAGTAAAGAATAAAATGATTGATACTACAATGTAAGGTATTACCCCTCACCATTTTCTAGGCACCATTCCAACCAAAATGGGTGTTTCATAGCCTATTTTACACAAATCCAAGTCCAATTTACCTGACACTCTACCATAGAAGAATGCTCTGGCACCACACACACCTAGGCATAGTTCACTCCAACACAGTGATCTCTATGTTTTGGTGCTCCCTATGATGGATCGCCTATAGAAAAAATGGATCTTTTTCACCCAATATTTCTCTAACTCTCACTCGATACCTAAAAATACTTTTTGATTCCTGTTTTATATCTAAAATCTTCACCTCAATATGTCTAAACACTTATAACTCCAATCTGATTCCCAATTCATGAAACATATCCCACTCTAAGATGAAAATATTAAATTCCATATAAATTATACAATCTTGAAAAAAATGGGTCTTTCGAAGAGATGATTCATTGAAGAAAACTATGTGGAATTGATAAAAAGATTAGAAAATGTAATAAGAGAAATAAGATATCTTAACTTATTATAGATCATAATATTAAAACTAATAGAGTTTCATATTATCATATAATCATATCAACAAGTAATTATGGTGGTCTATTTTTTGTGGTTCAAGTAATAGTGTAAACTTCCTTCTACAATATTTATATATTGGTGTATATGAATTTTGGAATGAAACATATCCATTTAGATAATTGTATATATCATCAGATATGATTCATCTAACTTTTTTATGATTGAAATATTATTTATATGAAATGATATATTTATAGGGAGTTAATTCAAGAATAGTAGTGTATCATTCACTATGATTGTCAATATCATAAACTCAATTGGATATTATTATTATGATAAGATGGAATCATCATCTATGAGTATGATGAATATTAAATCATTTTTTGGTATAATGAATTGGTTTTTGTAACATATATATACAATTATAATAATTGATGTATAGATCTATAAAAATTTATATTGATAATATGATGTATATTGAATGTTTAATTAAATTCACACCACAATTACGATATCCTTATATTATTAAACTTCATAAATAAAATCAAAAAGTTTAGTTAGTCTATTCTAAATATTTCCACAAATTATCTAATCCATTCCATTATACATAACCAATAGGAATTCAAAAGGGGAAGGGAGAATAATCCTTTCATGAAGCTAAAACAAGGATATAATCTACCTTCCACATGTTCTATACACATGAAACCAGATAACAATGAATCATCATACACAATTTTTCTAACAAAATTTGGTAAGTATTTAATAAATAGAGAATGTGTCAACCATCTAGGGGATGTTGATATAGATCTGAGTCAAATTTAGTTTGAGGAGTGTTCATGGAGCTAATAGTCAAAGCGAAACTGGGGATAAGTAAATATGTATAGAACAATTTTTTGACACATGGAGTGATTTCGAGTGATGAAGTGAAAAAAACAAAAAAATACCAATTCTCATAAAAGGAACAATTTTTTATGGATAAAGAAGATTTGATATTTGGTTTCATATTAAAATATAAGAGAGTTTGATTCATGAAACATATAAGATGGAATAATAAGTTCATTGTAATTACTAGGTGATGGAAGGTTATGTATCATGTAATAAATTCTAAGCGAGACATCCAGTAAATTATTTTTTATTTTCTATATATAAATTGTCATTTTTATGTTTTATTTTGTTCTGGGATTTCAATTGTTCTTGAATTATAGTAATGATTGATTTATATTATTATTATATAAATGATTACATATTTTATTCATTTTCATTTATTTATATTATATTAATTAACTCATATATGATGGAATCTTTTAGTTAATGAGTGGGTTAATTCCTAGTAAACTTTAACTTAGTAATCTTGAGTTTTATAATTACACGCTTCTTTTCTAATTTTAGATTTTAGTGGGGATGGAGATATATAAGATCAAGATAAATATAATTGGTGATTTTTAGTCAATTAATATTCTCACATTAAAAAATGTTCATTCACTTATGTTTTAGTGTGCTTCTTCTCAACCTTTAATTAATATAAGTCAATAATGTCTATATCTATTAATCTATTCATTGAATGGATGAACAATAAGAACATATTAAATTATAAATAATAAAGGATAAATGATATATATTATTAACCTATAATTTAATGTTTTAATCTCAAATTATTCTTAATTCATTCCATAGTTTTGTCATATTATTAATTAATTTATACAAATATTCACCCTAAAATTTTATATTACTATATGTTAAAATAATTAGATAACATTAATAAAATGAAAATATTGAACAAAAAATGAAATATACATGAGAAAAAACCTTGGTTCCCACTATAATATAGTTCCTAGGTTAAAAATATTTTATGAAACCTCACGATAAGGCTCTATAAGCACCCGAACATGTATTTTATAAATATTTAGGGACAATAAATATATGTTATATGTATAATTTTACATAACATTGTTCTTAAATTAAATAAATTATTATCTTTTGGGTAGAGAAACAAAAAAAAGGATATTTTTTCCCATCCTTATGAGTAAATTTTTTTTGACTTATACTAATTTGTTATATGAGAATAAATTTATTTATTAGAAATCTATTGGGAGAAAAATTAAAGTAGTGATGTTTATGAATAATAAAAAATTTATTTTCTTATATGAAATATGAATTAATTTCATGTGATGTTTTTGAAATTTAATTGATTCATGATATACATGAAATTCAATAGTATGGTAGGGTTCTTCATGATAGAAACTAATATGGATTTCTCATGGATGATAATGAAGAAAAAATATTCATAGAGGAACATGATACTTATTACCAAGAGGATATCAATATTTTTAACTATATAAAAGGATTTTATTCCATGAAGATTAAGAATGTTTCCATGTGCACTAACCAATATTAGATTCTAGACTATTCACCTAAAAGGGTTATATCCAGAGGGTGAAAGTTGGATTCTTATAAAGAAAACAAACATGTATGGTAGTGTGGTTATCTATATAGATCATATGTCCACTAAATATTATAATAATATTATTATCTATGAAGAAATATTTTTACTAGTAGACACGAAAGAATATATATATATTCTTCTATCCGTAGTAACATTCTTTGATTATGAAATTTTATAAATGGATTTCAAAATTGTGTTACTTGATTGAAATTAATTTTATGATGCATATATGATATAAAATAAAGGTTTTGAGGATATAAATAGTGTTAATTAGTTTTTATGTTTGTAATGATACATTTAAGGATTAAAGTAAGCCTCTCAATGATGGAATATTTGTTTTAATATTGAAATTAAATGTTTGGTTTCATAAAAAAATGAATATAAACTTGGTGTATATAAAATATTTAGTAATACAAAAATGATATTATTTTTGTTATATGTGGATGAAATACTAACTATTGGAAATAATCTATTGTTTTAAAAGTTTTTAAAGTATTTAATAACTTTTTCTCTATGACAAAAGTAAAAATGACCTACATACTAGGTAGGAGGATATATATCGATTGATTAGTAAAGTAGTTTTATCTATTTCAATATATATATATATATATATATTGGTAAAGTGATAAATTATTTTATCATAGAGAATTATAAGAAGGTATTTTTACCATTATTTCATAGAAATGTTATTATAAAGTCTCATTACATTTTTATTAATATAAAATTAGGTCATATTACTAAGATTTTTATGTGTTTATAATATAATATATCATGAAAAATGGGGGTTCTAAACTCATTGGGAACAGATACTGTAGCGTACTATAGCAGTGGAGACACTGTAGAAACAATGGGTACTATAGTGGCAGTAGGGCAATGTAGCAGTGGTAGGACACTATAGTAACGATGGGTACTGTAGTAGGCAGGTACTATAGTAGTACTAATCATAGAATGGGCCTTGGGCCAAAACATTGGGTCTATGGGCCATGTAATGGGCTACATTCCCACTAGGCCTTTGGGCTATGGAATGGGTCTCCATCTACCCAGTTTAAAGAAGACTTTTATTTTCATTAATAATAAATTGAGGCTTCGGCCCCAACCTTTAAAAAAATAATATAATATATTTTGTAAACCATGTTGTGTACCTAACCTAATATCTCATATATTTTAATTTTTTTAATCACTGTTTTTTTTTTCTATAATGAGTTGTTAAATCATGTTAAACCAAAGATATTATGAATATATAGAATGAGAAATTAGGGTATGGATTATAAAACAATTCATCATTTCACTTTCTTACTCTTGAGTATAAAGATGAATTTTATGGTTTAATTTGTTTATAATTAGATAATGGAATATTTTAATTATGTTATAAGATTTTGAAGAAAAAACTAACCTATATGGATTGACGTGATGGAATTATAAATCTTCCATGGTGGCGCATTGAGGATATATATCTTAATCAAACATGTTTCATGTATATGAATTTATTCCTTTAGTTTTGTTATGTTGGAATGGTAACATTCCATATTTTACAATTTAATAGGTTTTAAAGGTTAAAAGTATTTATAAACGCATTTATAAATTTAAACACATTAATATATGATCATTACAATGATAAAAATGAAAAATAACATAAAAATTAAATAATAACATACCAATGTATAGTAGCTTCAACCAGTGTAGTTGATAATGATCACTAAAAAATGACTGAATAGTTCTTACCTTTAAAGATAATCCATCATCTACTAATTCCCCCCAAACCATGAAAGTAACTTATTAATATTGTAAATTTATATTTGTATCTACTCTCAGTTGATAAAATAAGAAGGAATAATAGATCTTAGAGTTAATAATTATCTTATATAAGTATTCATATATATATAATAAGTATATAACTATTTTTATTCTCTTACTTAATTAATAGAGGGTCTTCTTTTAGTTTTTTTATTTCTAAAATGATCATTAAATACTTTTGTTATTTATGTTATAATACTATAAAATATTTGTTTCCATTGATTTCATTGGGGAACCCCACCTCACATACTGATGTGTGCTGGCATCGTAATTTGTTACCTTTCATTCTCTCTTTCCAAAGGTGGGTAGCATTCATTACCTTAATTGGAGATATCTACTCATTGGTTAAAATGAGATGTTGGGATGCCAGTGCCTCCTTCAATTTATTTCTCCTTGAAACTTTTCACCTAGTATAGTTCTCACTCATAGAGTTAAGTCATGTTTGTGGAACTCATTCCAACTATCATATCTCAATGGACATCAATTAATTACACTGCTTTTTTTAGACATTATAAAGAGTCTTGATAGGGCAGTAACCTTTGGTCATGAGAGTGGTCATGTTGGGCATTGCTAGCATGTCTAGATTCTAGGAACATTTGTCACCTATATTCTTACTCATATGAGGGAATCTCATGGATGCATCTTAGGTGTGGAACACGAGGCATCCCACTTTGATCATGAGGTATTAAACACCAGAGTAATGTGTCTTCCTAGACTTTCACTTCATGCATCCCATGTTTAGAATGAGGTAGTTGATTCCATAAGAGCATGTCTTACAAGGATTTCAACTCATGAATCCCATGTTTATAATGATGTAGCTATTATGGAGCTAGGTCATGAGTTTAACATCTTGTAGAGATAGATGGTGTGAGGATTACATATAGAAGTTTCCCAAGGAAGATGTCATTCAATGTGTAGAGGATCACATTCCATGTGAGGAGGATATCATTCCTTATGAGGGTAGGTGGTGTGAAGAACATCCCTTTCTAGTCACACATAGAGCATCATACTCTTTTCTTATAGGGTAATAACATAGTTTAATGTAATGTGTTGAGGATTTTAGTACTAGGTAGTTTTACATCATGAAACTCAAACATGGAGGACTCACTCCTTACCCCCAGGACATACATAACTACTGCTTATGAACCTTTGGTAGGATCATGGATTCGAAATTCTATGTTTTAACAGTGTGGATGAGTGGTTGATCAAGAGTCCCATGTTAGAATGCACATGCTGAGAAGCAAAAGGTAGGTGGAAATCTCAAGACGTACTTGAAGTATAGCAGACCACAAGAATAGGTGGAACATGTCACATAATGAATTGAGGTGTAGATGAACCAATCCCAGATTGGTGTGGAGGCTTTGGGAACTTGATCTTCAGGAAGTGGTGTCAGTAGAAGGGAGGCAACATGGAGAAGCCTAGGAGAGGGGCTTCACAAATCATAGGGAATCAAAGAGTGGTGATTCATTAAGATTAGGTGTTTCACAAAGGTAAGGGGTTTCACATAGGGGTAGGATTTGTAGAACATGGTGACCCTATCATGGGGTGAAATCTTTGCTTAGGAAAGGAGTGTTTCATGAAGTATTAATGCTTCAAAAGGCCTCAAGTTCCCTATAAGGACTTCTTCCTTCGTGAAGGCTGTAGTCTTTCATGAAAAGTATCCCCACCTTAGGGGTAGGTATTCATGAAAATATGGAAGGGGTTTTAATGAATCTAGGATACCTTTTATGATCCATTTAATCTTGGTTTATAATGATCATATGCTTCATTGAATGGGAATAATTCAGAATTCAAGATTTTGGGTAATCACCCCTCAAAGGTTAGAATGAGGGGGAATTTATAGGAAATGAGTTCGGTTAAGATGGTATGTAGTTTGTGGATAAAATATGGTCTTCAAAAATAAGTGTGGATCTATTAGACTCACAATGCAAACCATAAATCCTTAGCATGGACTCAGAACGCTGTCATACTCACAGAGGCCATCATCAACTCTTCATGCATTCAGGAAGGTGATTCTCGGCTAGGGAGATCCGCTTGCTCCAAACAGTTCACAGGGAAGTTGATCTTCATGAAATATACTACCTTAGACTATTTTTTGGTTTATTTTGGATTGTATTTGTCTCCAAGGTCGATGTAACTTCATCCACTATTCTCATGACATGTATATTGGTGCAAGAAAAATCCATCTTTAGAATGGGAGTTGACGGGAAAAGGAGGGCCAGATTCTGAGGGATAATCACTGAAAGTTGAAAATATTCTCCCTTTCATGAATATAATTTTTTATTCTCATACAAGATGCTATTTAATGATGAACACTAGTGAGAAGACCATCTCGTAAAGCACAATCCGCTTGTACACCTATAAATATCATGGCGGGGGCCCTCAAAGGCACTTGACTTCATGCAAATAAAATATTGTTTACTCTTTTTTAAAAAAGATCATTATATATGTGATTCTTTATCAATGAATTTATTCTTGGAAAAACAAGATTCTAAAACTTTTCTTTGTTAATGATGCTTAGTGAACCGAAAACCATGAACTGTATCTTCACAAAGCGAGCACTACGACCCATAGCCCCATGTACTGGGCTCTGTAAAAGACCTTCGAGAACCAAACTCAAAAAAATAGTTAAGTCTCAAATACAATTTCCTAATAGGAATTCATTAAGAGAGTAATTTTGGATGTTTCTCAAAGTGAAGATATGGTGTACAACATCATGATTGGGGAGTAAGTATGAAGCACCTTGGACCATGAATCATTTCTTCGAATTATTTTATAGGCCCAAAGGGTGTATACTTTGTGAAAGAGGCTTCCTATTTATGGAATCAGATTAAGGGATGATGGATTCATCCTAGAGGAAAGTAGGGATGAGCTATCATGCTGATATAGGTGCATACCAAGGTAGTACATGTGGAATAAGGCTTCCACATGCCACATATGGAAGGATCTTGCACCCATCACAGTAGAATACCTCAAAACCATATAAAAAATGTTTACAAGGAGAATATGGAAGATGAGGTATCCATAATAAAGTATCAGATGATCATAAAGGTAAGCTTGGGGGACCTACAGAAGGGATGGAATGATGGTTGGAACTTTTTCTTGGGTAGAACCTTCACAGATGAGTGGGCACAGGCCTACTGGGAATGTGCGTGGTGTTGAGAATATGTGGTAGTGCGAAAGTAGGCACAACTTTAAGAAGTAGAATGGTCTTCTCAGATCCATGATTATCAACCATAGGATATTATTCTCAAGATATTGAACATATAATCACTAGGGACTAATACCTTTCATTTTCATCCTGGAGAGGTTAGGTTCAACCTCTAGGAACTTCACTATATCATTGGAATCCCCGTCTAGGGGAATATTTATGATGATTTTATTCCTTTAGATAATGTATGTTAATACCCAGAGAATGTATTTGATTTAATGAAGGAACTACAATATATGGTACAAGGCACTATCAGGGGGAATCCAGGGACAAGTTATATTCCATTTAAGTAATGGTTCAAATATTTCTTGAACGACCTGATAGAGGATCTTGTTTAGAGTGAGGAGCCAATAAGGAATTTTTTTACAAGGCCACACACATGTACCAAGGGATACTAGTGGGGAAAGTAGGTTTCCTATTTGTGGATTCTAGAAGTGATCTAGAGGAATCTATGGGGATACAATGTCAAAATTGAGATTCGAACCATTCTTAGGATAATGGGTTTTATTAGGGCGCTCATCCGTGGGTGGATGCTCCTAGTGAGGGATGCATATATGAGGGTGTATTCAAGAACCTTAATAAGGGTGAAGATTCTGGTGATGGGATAGTGTGTCAACCTTTATATCCTAGTACTTGTGAAAATATACAAGGTATTTCACCATATTAATAAGGGAAAGACACCATTGCATGTGTGTGGGCCATTTTGCATCCTGTATTGATTGGTGGCTGCACACATGAGGGGTTTTTAGTACCCAAACTCTATTTACCTTCCCACAAAAAACTTTCAAGAAGTGATTATGAGAATTTTGTGGAGATACCCATTCAAATTGGGCATGGTGGAAGTGATTAATATGGTTGGGTTGGTGAATCATTTCATCTTTAACCTATTCCATCTACTGAATGGGGTGGTAACCGATGATGGAGTAGGGACTGGGGAGAATAGATCATACTTTTTGGACTTTTGAGGTGGGGTAACGGTATAAAGGGTTAACTATGAGCTAGTTTGTGAGTCACACAATCAACACCAGCTTTGGAGGAAATTCAGGTGCCTCTAGAGGTTGACCCCAAATGTGTAATAATAGGTACATCACAAGTTCCACCCTTTGGTGATGAGGAAACATTGGTTCATGTTCATGCATAAATATGGAAAGATTTAGAATGGGATACTATTACCCACTAATTTATAAAATCTTACTCATGATTACACACAAATATCGGAAATCGTATATCCTAGGGTTATGGTGAGATAATAGGCCACCCAGAACAATAAAGAGACGATCCATCCACCATGAGGTTGGGGGCGAATGGTGGCTGGAGAGAATTTTGGTAGTAGATATAGTCTAATGCGAAGGACATCAGTTGCAGTTCCACTAGTTCATGGGACCGAAAAAGAAAGAGGTTAAGGGAGAATAGAAACACAACCATCAGGATCAACACTCTTGGGAAAGTGGACTCGAGAGGAAGGGGAGACATCTGGAGTGGTCCCTATGACATTTTTTCAAGATCATAGGAAGCGGATATGCTGCATGAACATTTTTAGTGATGTCAAATTTTCTATGGCTTGGAAAAATTGGGAGCTCTTTATGTAGTTCTATGGTTTTCCAAGAAAGTGGAATTATCTCAACAAATATAGGATGTGTCTCGTTGGGATCATTCATGTCAAGGATGGTTTCCACATGTCTTTAAACAAAGGGGAGTGGAATGTGATATAGATGTAAGACCTAGTGTCTTCCTAAGTCATAGTGTGCCTGCTGACTAATCAGGTAAAGGTGTTCTTGAATATAACCTCTCCCCCACAACTATCGACTGCTGAACTGGATATGCATTCTTCTTTTCCCAAGGAGTTAGATGAGTCTTGGGGAATCATTTCTCATTGAGGCTCCCATGTCTGAGGAAGTTTCACTACTGACCAAGTAAACATACCAATTTCATGTACCTCAGATGTAACCTTCTTTGTAGAACTATTGTCAAACTCTTTTTCACTCACATAGGAATCAAGTGTAGAGGAGGGGGAGGTCCGATAGGGACCGTAAAAGGAAGGTGTCAAGACCTCGGCTCATGAAGGGGAAAGTGCGAGGTCCCAATCCTATATTATTGTCATGATGTGCCAAATATTGGCACCTCCAGCTTAAGGAGAATATGTGGATGAGACTTTTCCTAGGGAACTACCAATGAATCTTCAGGAGATTCTCATTGGAGTATACAATTCACGTAAGTTCCCTTATCCTCTACGTATTTTATTCCCATATTTCATTATTATTCTTGAATGAAATATTTTGGAATGATAGTTAAAATGGTGCTCAGAACCCAACCAATAGTGCCAACACTCACATTTTTTGTTCCTGGAATTGAGGTGGCAAAACCATATGTTGTTCTCCCAATAGAAAGAGTTAGAGAGGTAGTGGTGGTCGGGCTGACTGTGAAATAATATTTATGTGGGGAAGACCAACCTCATGATTTGGATCCCAAACCATCTAATTGGATTCTAGAAGAGGACCCTGCTGCCACCATTCTCATTGCATTCCCAGAATATTATCCTATACCTTAAAAAGAATAAGAGGATTCCAGATCTGAGGCTATATAAGAAAATCATATATTATGATGTAGAGAGTGGTGGAATATATAGTGTTTCATTGTCCATACCTAGGATCTAAACTTAGTAAGCCAGATGGTGTCCCTCCACCACTAGTTACATAACTTGATCATAGGATGGGTGGATGCTAGTAGTCTCCATGCATTGGTTAATTAATTCCTTGATGAGGAGATTCAGGAGGTAATCCATAACATGGAGGTTTATTGGAACCGATAGAGGTTTGAAAAAATGTGAATGTTCCATGAAGCCATCCAAGAAATTCATCACCTAGAAGAATATAAAAACAAGAGTATTTCATTCATCAACAATTAATCAGAAGTCATCAGCCAACTAAGTTCTAATTTAGGGGAGAATGAGAGGCATATGAGTTAGAAAACAGTTCAAGTAGTAGATATAAAATATAAGTGGGGTCATGTATAGATTAGGTATGACCAACTTTATCCTGTAGATGGTGAGGAGGAAGAAAAGCACAAATAGGAGGTAATAGGTCTTGGATACCACCCACCAAAGACTTCCAGAGCTACAACACTAGAGTTTTTTATTATAACCATAAGGGAAATTTTCCAGGACCTATAAGAGGTGCCAACATTTGGATAACTCTTGGTAATTTCCAATCTTTATTTCTTTCTCATGAAACTTTTTTTCATGTATGGAAAAAGTTTTTATTCACTTAATTATCACACGTTGATCATATTTGTGAAACAACCCTTTTCAAATACCTAAGATCATGTGAGTTATGTTTCATGTGAGAAACGAGGGATAAACACATCATTTATCATTTTTATGAGTGTCATATAATACTTTAACACTCAGGGTCTACTATTTTTTACCGACCCATGAGAACGTATGGGCTAAGGGTGGTTGTGACTAGAGAACAGGGCTCTTGGAATATCCAACTTTCTTAACCTAACATGATCTATTGCATGAACGGGGTAATTCCAGGGGTGTTAGATTTGATTTGAACAAAGGGTAATGGGAATTGTGAGTCACAATTCCCAAAATATGGAATGGAAGGGAAATTTAATGGATATATAAGATAATTTATGGCCATGTTTGAAACATAACATCGGTCTCCTTATCCTAGAATGGGGAAAAAATGAGGTCAACCACTAAACATGTTAAAAACATGGAAATTATCTCAGAATGTTTCCAATGTCTTTCGGGGAATTGGCCTAGGATAGTAGTTGAGCCAAAATTAGCATGAGACCAAGCAATTAGGAGGTCCCTTTATATGTGGAATAGGATGAAGATCCAAATAAGGGGCATGTGAAAGCGTGGGAATGGATTGATGGAATGTTCGAATGGATTCCATCACTCTTGGAATTATGTCACCATAGATTAAAGCACATTGGTGTAAGCACATTGTTATGAATAATGATCAAACCCATATTCCAGTGGAGTAATCTCTTGGATTTCAATTGAGAGATGAAAAAACATGAGTGATGCGATAGATGACTGGTACCAAAGGAAGGGGTCTCAAGTAGGGGACTAAGATACCCTATAGTATTACATCATAGAAAAAGGATGATAGATACATAGTTTTACATCATACAATGTGGAATTTAAACACATTGTTTAACATCATATGGTATGTATGGAGCATTGTATAGTTTAACATCATGTGATATGGATGAATCTCATAGTTTTAGAATCATGTGACCGGGATGTTTACTCATATTTTGAGGTCTTGCTTCCTGGAATAATGGTTTAACATCCTATATGGACATGTATAGTATGACAAGGTGAAAAACTGATGTGAATGAGGACCAATGAGGTCCAATACCACATAATATATCCCTATAAAGACTACCCTCATATAGTTTAAAGTCGTGATTTTTGGACTTGAACTCCCACTTTAAGGTTATGGATTTTAAACCATGTGCTCCTTCATACAGCTTGAACACATTGGTACACACCCTACTAGAACTCCTAAGGCACCGTGAGTCAGGCTCATTATGGGAAATAAGAAATGGTAAGGGGTTCTTCCTAACATGTGGATGTTTAATTTAGGAGTTAGGACATACTGGGTTGAGAATTCAACTAAGATATAGAGAAGTGGAGAGGTTCCAAGGTCTGGATCAGTGGTGATTGATGGGAAGGGATCGACTGTTGACCATATTCTAAAAATAGCAATCTCAACCACACCAGTCAAGAATTTGGTAAGTAAATGTAAGATTGAATGTCGATCATGTTTGAAACATATGATCCGCTATTTTATACTAGATATTCATTAGGGTGTTGGCCTTCAATGGAAGGTGAGCCAAAAATGGCATGATCCCATCCCTGTTAGGGGGTCTATTGGGATTTTAATGGTGATCAAAATCCAAACCGAGAGAGACTCAAAGTGAGGAATGGGGCATATCAAAAAGTGTGATTCAAACCCAAGTTTTGAGAATAGTTTAAGGTCATTTCATGTGGACCATAACTGGGGCTATGAAGCTGACGGTATTTGTGGCTAAGCCCAAAGAAAAATTTCTTAGTGTTTCTATATATCCCGAAAGTATGGGAATCAATCCACACGTAGTTCTTATAGGAGACACACATAGATTAAGGTCATATAGTCTAGACTAGGGTGGATAGTTTAAAGTCAGGTCATTTAGAATATAGGAAAAATGTTTTCCCTAAGGGCATATATATGATGTTTAAGAGGTAAAACCTGATGTGAATGAGTAAAGGAGGCTCATGTACCACATAGACACAATAAGATGAACTACACATAGTTTAAGGTTGTAATGTGTGGAACATAGATTAGGCGAAGGGGATAAAGGGTATTGAACCTACAGTTGATCCTGTAAAAGAGAAGTCAAAGCATCACTGTGTAACCCATAAAGATGGGAATCAAGACACATGTGGTTCTAGAACACGGTGTGGTATGAGAAAAACTTCAGGAGAGGTGATCCTCTCTAATGAGGGAGTTTGAGGTGTATCATGGTTATTATGATGTGTCCCATGTCTAGAGCATGGGGTAACGTGTTTTAATCATCTCATACATATCATATGAGGTATCTCATTTTAAATCGGGGTAAACATTCTCTCTTCTTTAAGAGGTATTTGGAAATTTTATAGGGTAAGACTGTAGTTTAATGTCATGCATTGAGGAACATGAGGGAAAGTATTCCAAAAGGGATGTTCATGATGCAATAGTCATAACCTGACAGTAATGAGGACTAATGAGACCTGCATTATGAAACACAATCCTAGGTAAGACTTGTTCATAGTTTGAAATTGTATGTTTGGTACTTCAACTCTCAGTTTAGGGTCATAAATATCATATTTTGATGGGGAAAAGGTATAAAATATTTGATTTTTTTTTCATTGGGCCCAAAAAAAGGAACTCAGGCATCATTATGTATCCCATAAGGATGGGAATCAAGCCACACGTAATTCTAAAACATGGTGTGGTGGGAGTCCAATGCCATAAAGTGTGATCCACCCTAATGAGGGAACCATAAGCATTCCGGTTTAGAATAAGGTCGAATCATAGATTCACTTCAAGAATTTTGGAAATCAAGATATGAAGTTTAATGTCATAAAACTTGGACTATGGGGGAAGAAAATAGTTTATGTTGATAATCGGACCTACTACAAATAATTTTAGGTCATGTTTCTTAGACTATAAGAAATTAATTTAATTTTATAGAGTTTTGACTAAAGAGAGGGGTCCTCTCAAAATGATAGGTGTAGTGTGATGGAGTGACAGGCCAACATGAATGAGGGCCTAGGAGGCCTAGCACCACACTGCATATTCTAGAAATGACTCACACATAGTTTTGAGTCACAATGTTTAGATTTGTTGTAAATAGTTTAAGGTGGTATTTCCTGGACCATGGGGAAGGGGATTCTTGAAATGGTTAAGGTGGCATGGCAGAGTTATAAACTTGATGCGAATGAGGACCATGGAGGGCCACATTGCATGAAACTTTCCCACAAAGGCCTGCACATAGTTTAATGTAATTATT
Source organism: Viscum album (assembly GCA_963277665.1). Classification (NCBI taxonomy): domain Eukaryota; kingdom Viridiplantae; phylum Streptophyta; class Magnoliopsida; order Santalales; family Viscaceae; genus Viscum; species Viscum album. The sequence continues at coordinate 160,417,710 of OY728149.1, forward strand.
CATGGACTGTAGGATCTCAATTTAAGGTCATGGATTTTAGAACAAATAGTTATTAGATCAAGGTAATAGAATTGGGACTATGGAGTTCTCAAATGAGTATATTTTGTGTAGAAAATCAAGAAATATGACATGAATGAGGGTGAAGGATACCCAACTCCACACCACATATTTCATAGGATACATGCACATAGTTTTGATTCATGATTCTTAAACTGGGATTAGCATCATGGGAACCTATATGGAATGGGTAGAAGATATATCTTATGTGAATAAGGACCAAGTAGGCCCAGAGTTCCATAAATAGGTCCTGGGGTGAAGGGGGGTGTTGATGAATTTATGGCTGGGACCAAATACAAAATGTATGGGTGTCCCTAAGTATACCATAAGGATGGGAATCAACCCACACATAGTTATAAATGGAAATATCCATATATATCTAACCTATACAAAGAGAGGGGGGATTTTTTTACTTTTTTAGGGTGGCTAGACTAGGATGTAAAAAAATCCAAGCATTGATAAAAATCTTTTTTGGACAAGAATCAAGCCGTACATAGTTTTTGAATATGTAATGGTAGATGAATGATGCAAAGGGTGATGTCCTTTCAAGTGATAATGTGATGTTTTTGTGTAGTTTATCATCATACATCTAGGAAAATAATGTTGTAGTTTAATTTCATATGACAATATCGATTCGTGTAGTTTAACGTCATGCAGTAGAGAAGTGGAATCATAGTTTAATGTCATATAGTTTTTACCATGGAAGGAAGCATCTCAAATACAAGGGATATGTGGAGAATGACATGAGTAATCCAATGTGAATGGGGAATAAAGAGGCATGTAGCTGCATGATACATTCCCAGGGAGATTATCACACATTTTAAATTCATGATACTTGGAGTATAGGCTCTTAGTTTAAGATCATGTAGTTCATACTATATGGTTTTTAGGTTAAGGTCATAGAATTCAGACCATGGAGTTCCTCTTTCATACAAAGTACTATTTTAGGAACTTAGCATTGGTTGGAGGAGTAGTGTTCTCCCCATCCATGGTGATAAAAGAGTATGAACCATTGAAATAGACCTTATTAATGATATAAGGTCCTTCCCTATTGGGATAAAACTTTGGGGGATTCCAACCAGGTATCATTGGCATTATGAGATCCTGAACCATGTCATCCTGGAGGAAGTATAAGAGCTGAACATTCTTGTTGAACTTCCCCACTATCTTGTTTTGATTCCTATCTATATTATTCAAGGCCTGGAGGCTATTCTATTTAAGGGATTCCATATGAGAAAGATAGAATTATTCTATCCTATCTAGTTCCTACTGATCATAGACAGCTATTCTAGGCAATGATAAATGAATCTTGATGGGAAGGACTACCTATGTTCTCTACACTAGGGAATGTAAAGTCACCTGGTTGTAATTTTAGGTCATCTTCTGATAATCCCATAAAGCATTGGGTATATTTTCCTGCTAACTATTCTTGTTTTATACAACCATCTTATATAAAATTTGGATAGGGTTTTTTTGAATGCCTCTATGTATCTATTTTTTCATGCATAATAGCGAGAAGTATGGTTGGACAGGATATTGTAATTGGAGTAAAACGTATTTAGTTTAGCAACCTAGAAGTTGGTTCCATTTTTAGTGAGAATGGTGAGAGGGTCTTTGAATAGATGGATGATGTGGGAGCTCACGAATTCGATCAATGATCAGGACTTGACTTTCTTAAGAGGAATTGCTTCTGAACACTTGGAAAAGATATATGTAGATGTCAAAATGAACCTGCACAGGTGATCTGTTGCTTACATATATGGTCCCATGACATAGAGGTCCCATAATAACAAAGGATATGAATAATTTTTGGCGTGGAGCTGCTCTGGAAGTCGATTCATGAAATTGGAATGAATTTGACATGCATGAAACCTCTTGGTGAACATAATGAAAACATGGACTATAATGGGCCAGAAGTACCCTTGCATTTGAATCTGGTGGGAGAGCTTCAATCCCACCTAATGGGTTCCAGAGGACCTGAAATGAAATACCTATATAACCTAGGAAATATCATATTCTTGGATTAAATGGAGAATAATTACATCAAATCCACATCTATAGAGAGTCATCTCTAGGTTGGGCCCACTATAGAAGGTGAACAGTCTTGCATGCTGACAAATTCACTCACATTCATCTTAGTCTAGCTGGAGGATACAATGTCGAAGGTACTCAATGAAAGGAGTTATCTAACCAAAGGATTCTTCTACTTATAGGGGATATAATGTTCTTAATATAGAAGAACTAGAAGTGAGCTGGTTTACTTGATAGATTTCATCATCATCTGGAATGATAGGGGGAAGGAATCTCTATTGAGATACATGAATGAACATGTCATTATGTCTAGGATCTACAAGATTAGTAAAAAAATGGCGAGGTAATCAGCTCAAACATTATATAACCGAGGAAAATAAGTCACCTATAAATGAGAAGGGTACTAGTCCATCAACTAGCGAGTGTGTTTGAGAAAAGTCATAAGATCTAGATTCATGATGATATAGTCACCATTGACCTATTTGATGACTAACTCAGAGTATCCCTTCACATATAAGAGGGGAACATCAATCATAAGAGCCAGATCGAGACCAATAATGAGTGCCTGATACTATGCCACATTGATGTAGAAACCTTCAAACAACAGGAATGAGTATGGTAGAACAACCTATGTATCATTGATGAAGATGATATCCAAGACTACTCTATTGTGCTTGGGATCATTAATCCTTTTACATGTTGGGCTCTATATGGTACCATTTAAGTGAATATTCCATCATGATATAGCCTGATTCACTAAAATGACAGAATCGTCTAGGAAATAAAAATCCATAGGAAATTATTCCAAGGCCGAATGGGTTACTAGAAGGTATGCCAATTATTGATTCTTATCGGGTTTCTATGGAATGAACCTGATGTCAAACTACTGATGGATCACTTCCCAAAATTCTATCTATCCTTTCAACATTGGGTGATTCTGGATATAAATTATATGATCGACACAAGACGACATTTTTATAACATGGTGTTATAGATAGTTTCATGAATTATATACTACTAAAACCAATGTGATGCATCTTTTCTTGATAGAGGAGTGTCTGGTCTCCTTGATGAGAATGAGACTGAGATAATATAAATTGTTCTCTCTACCTTTATTTTTCTTCAAAGAAAGAAGGGAATTGAGGTATCATTCTTGGGAAGCCACATAGAGGACCAAAGGCTTCCTAGAGAAGTGTGACATTAGAACCGAAGGTTGTAGGAGATACTATTTTATCTTATAAAATGCAGCTTGTCACTCCTCATCCCACTGACAATTTTACCTTTATTCATGATCCCAGAAAAGGAATTACACTTTATGATAAGTTTAACGATGAACTAGTGTATGTAGGTTATGTGGTCTTGAAGGCCTTAAAACACCCAGAGCTTTCTTAGGGGAGGCATCTGGATAACGGAATTGATCTTCTCTAGTTCGATCTTGATGCCTCTATATCTAATGACAAAACATAGAAAATTCCCAGAGGTAATCCCAAAATCAAATTTAAAGGGGTTTATCTTCAACTTCATGGAGTAGATGAATCTAATCACTTTATCAATATCAATGATATGGTTCTGAATTTGGTGGCATTTTACCACCAAATATTCTATAAATAATTCCACTAGAGTCTCGATGATCGGTTTGAAAATGTGGTGCGTGGATCACTGATAAGTGTATTTTACATTCTTCAGACGGAAAGGAATCACTTGATAGAAAACATTTACTAAGGGAACTCTGAAGTTTGTGAAATACTCATATTTGGGGTCCATCTAGATCTGTTTATATATTGAATATCCATCCATGAAGGAGAGATCCTAAAACCCAGCGGTGGCATTGATCAACAACTTTTTCACTGGAAGGGGGAAATCATCCTTCAAGCGGTTGATGTTAAGGTCAAAAAAGTCGATACAAACTATGATTTTTCAATTCTTATTTCTAACTAGAATGATGTTGTCTAGCCACTTGGGGTATTGAACGTATTTTATGAAGTTAGATTTGATAAGATTATCAACTTTTTCCTTGACCATGGCACCATGATGAGGGTGTATTTTCCAGAGAGGTTACATAAACCCATGATGACTCATCAGAAAACCATTATGGTGGATAAAGACATGAGGGTTTAATCCTATCATCTCATCATAACTACAGGAAAATACATCACAAATTTTCTTTAGGAAATCCATATACTACTTCTATTCCTCTAGAGGCATGGCTGCATTGATCATCTTTGGCCTCAGATCTGTCATGATACTAAAGATCACCTAAATCACCTTATCGATAGTAGTGTAGATTCCCTCTTCAAATGAAGGAGGAGCATCTTATTGATCCTCTTCATCACCCAAGATTGGTAATAAGTGGGAAGATATGGTTCATCTTGTCTAGATGATTCTAGAGGGATATTGGTGCCTATATGGTCAATTGTGGAATCCCCACTAGGAGACTCCCACTCTACTAAAACCATGGAAACATATACTATTGTGACAATCCTTTTATGCCTTCAACCATGGGGCCCATGATTGATATCAAATAAATGGTGGAAGGTTGGTTTTTTCATCTCAACCCAACTCAGTATAATAGTTATGTATTATGTACAATTATAGCCATGGGACAAACATCTTAGTATCTTATAGGGTTAGGGGTTTCTGGCATCACCAGGTATTGACCTGTGTAGGAGTACAAGGTAATATTTTGGAGTTCCTTATACTTAGGTATATGGTTCCATATCCTCTTGAAAAGATTAAAGAAATTCCCCAACTATGGTGTCTTAGATTCCAAACAGTGAATTGGGAGGATGAAATCATCTTCATAATCTATCTGTGGGATAGAGTCAATGGTTGTGTGCTCAACAACTCATGGGGCATCTCGATCTGGGTCCCAAGGAAGATTTTCATGCATATTATGTGGTTTAAATGACTCATATCATGGTATCTTTCCATAATATCCTACCTCAACCCTATTGGGACACACGGGATAACTGAGATCAATTAGGAGAAACTATCCGAGGAGAAATTATGGATATCCCTACTACCCTAGTGGAGGAGGGATGCGATCCTATCAAATAGTGACATAGTTTGGGTGATCCTCAGCAAGAATATCATCAATGATACTCTTCTAATCTATGACTTTTTGAAGCAATCCAATGACTTTGGGAATGATCTCTGTCTTTTATGAACCATCAGATGGATCGGTGGGCTTATAAGTATCAATCTTTTATTTACCCTTGCTGATGTTCCAACTGGTAGGAAATGATGCAGAGGGATCTCCAAAGCCGACTGTCTGCCTTTGAAGGTGATTGTGGGCACCTGTACAATGGTATATTTTAATATAAGTTACCTTAGGGGTGTGATTTCTCTAACATACCATATTTTGGTTCCACATCCTTTGATATCTTGATGGTAACCATATTCACTATAACAACACCCAAAGGAATATCCTCAATATCAATGAGTAGTTCCAGTTGATGTAGGATAGGGATGAAGTGGAGAGTAGCATACCGTCCCCAACCCCAAACCTATACATATTGAGATTCCTCTTGCATGATTATATAGAGCACAATGAATCTATTCAAACATCTCTACTAGAGGGGCCAGTGGTATCCAAACGATATAGGGTGTTCAGCTACAAGGAACACTACTAACTCGACCATGTGACATTGCTGATCAATGTCACTAAAGTGCTCCTAGATTCCTAGGTAGGCCAACTGAACATCATGGAGGAAATATCAAATTATCCAAATAGTTTAGAGGAAGCAAGAAACCTGGTCCTCAGTGAGGGACTTTGGTATTCTAAATTTGGAGGTTGCATTTATCCAAAACACAACTGACAACAGATCAATATCAAGAGTAACCCATAGGATTTCATGATCAGAAGTAGGGCCCTTGTCTTGGTTATTATAGGATTCAATAGGCACTTTAATGGATATTGATGGTGGAACTAATACGGATCAGTGTGGAGGTTAGATGGCAGGTGGAGGAGCTACTGCATGAGCCGACTTTTCACTACACTATGGGTTGTATCTTGAGGGCAGTACCAACTGTATCATTATGTGCTTGTAGGACTTGGTGTTCACCACTACCTCATGTGTGAGGAAAGAAGAACTCATTATTGACTCAACTATATACTCTTCATATATCTCATCGCATAATATCTCCCAGTGATCTCGAGAAGAGGTAGTCATGGAAATCGACAATGATAAATATGGCTGCACCATGATCCCCTAGAAGGGATCCAAATCTTACTCGACCTACATATACCTATAAATAGATTTGTGGATTCTGTGCATCTCATCTTATGGGATCAAAAACTTCAACTATAAGGTTACCATCCAATACTTGAATTCTAATGACTGGGGTGAAGGTTTCATCATCGAATCTCATTCTACCTCAGAATCTAAGAAGTGAATAGTATTGAAAAATACATGTCACTTATTATCAATTTTTTCCTTCAGTAGCGACAATTTTTCCTTATACCTTGAGAAGTTTCTTCAGGGGATGGAAATTTTTTGAAACTGGGAGGATCTCTATGCTAGTGGGTGGTAGCATGTGGAGGAAAACCACTTTGATCAGTTGGGATATGGGGAGGGACTCCAAATCAGATTCTATCAGAGTGGAAAGGACCTCCAATTTGACTGTTGTATGAGTGGGGAAGACCTACACTCTAGCTGGTGGGAACATGGGGAGGTCATCCATGATGACTATTTAAGGATTATAGAGGACCTACACTCTAGTTGGTTGTAACATAGGTAGGGCCTATATGTTTTCCAGTAGTGATAGCACGAGGAGGAACTTTTTACAGATGGGCTGAAGTGTGAGGAGGCCCTTCACACGGATCGATTCTGGAGTAGGGAGGACCTTCAATTGAGCTGGTGGAAACATGGGGTGGGACTCCATGTTGTTTTCTAAAGGAGTGGGGAGGACATCCACTCTAGAAATATATGGAATGGGTATCTTTTTTCTAGGAAGGATGAGTAAGTGGAAGACCTCCATACTGAATGTCGATGAAATAGGGAGGACCTCCACTATGATTGGTGCTAGAGTGGGGAGGACCTCCACTTGATATGGGAATGGCATGAGAAGTACCTTCACACTAATGGTCCATAACACTGGAAGGACATCCACTTTGGTTGGTGATATTTTGGGGAGGGCCTCCGTACTGAATCTCATCATCACAGACTGGATTGTGCCGGCTTCTGGTGGTGGTAAGGATTAACAGAGTCAACAAAGCTTGAATGTGGAGTAGCTAAAGTCTCTATCCCAACTGGGCATCAATGGATCCTTGCTCTTATACTATAGGAATCAGGTAGAATGTACTGATGTTGGTAGGTGAAACTACATCTATAAGAGATGATTCCCCTTGATTGGAATTCTCTTGGGATTATGATCGACGTTGGCATTGGGTTATTCGGACTGGGGTAGGCAGACTGGGGTATAGTTCACCTGTTCATTAGACTAGTGTACCGGTCATTGTTGGCACTAAAAGGGCCTGGTGGGAGACCTTCATGGTGGATCTAGGGTGGTAGTCATAGCCAGGGTGACTCGAGCATCCCCAACCTCTTCAGTGTAAGGGATAGAATCATAGAATCGCTTTGGAGAGAGGCTCATAAAGTGATTCACTATTGGAATAGGGAGTAATGGCTACATACACGGCCCTTGGGGGTGAGGGTGTCGATAAGGAACTGAATCCTCTAGGTCATGAAGAGCCATATCCCTCATGGGAATGGATCCCTCATACTCATACTAGTGTACAAGGTTGTCCATCACTCTCCTATGGATGATTTCAGATGGTGAGATAGGATGTGGGTGCCTGGTAGCTGATGATATAGAAAATGTCATGGTAGAGGTGGTGTTGTGTGGGACTTACACATTAACATTTCTTTTTCCCCTATGTTTTTGATCATTAGGTGGGTGGGTTAATTCATCTTGGTTCCTTCAAAGAAAGAGGATTCAACTGTCAATAAATATATAAGGAATGCAGTGCATGATGCCCTAATTTCATCCAATATTCCATGTCCATAGTGAGAGATCTATACTAATGATGTCATAGACCTGTATACACAACCTTTAACTACCCCAGTGTATGGTGAGTTCTATTCTAGGCCCAATATTTTTTAGAGGGTTCCTGGAAATGGATAACTGGATTCGGTGAAATTATAATCTTCTAATTTCTCAAATTCTTTTAGTCCCCATGTTGAGGAGAATAATTTCACATTGGGTTCACCATTCTTGTTGGTGGCCCAACATCTGTAACCTACGAGTAAAATGATTGATCCAATTACTAAAATGGATAATCCCCATGGTTTAAGGAGAACTTTTTTCCCAGTCAGAGTCTCTCTCATAGAGTTAAGTAATGTTTGTGGAACTCATTCTCGGTGAAATATATTTGTGGTCACTCGTTAATTACACCACTTAATTATGAACATTCTAATGGATCTTGAAAAGTCAGAACATTCAGTCAGTATGGTAGTCATGTTGGAAATCACTAGAATGTTTGGATTCTAAGAACATTGTTCGCCTTTATTCTTCCTCATAGGAGGGAATCTCATAGAGGCATCATAGGTGTGGAACCCAAGTCATCCCATATCAATCATGAGGTATCTAATGTCAGAGGTTTGATTCTTCCAAGGATTTCACTTCAGGCATCCCATGTTTATAATGAGGTATCTCATGCCATAGGTTCATATCTTTCAAGTCTTTTACCTCAAGAATCCCATGTTTTTCATGAGGTATCTATTATGTAGCTAGGTCATGAGTTTAACATCTTGTGAAGACAGATTGTAATGTACTGTAGAGACAGATCATGGCATGATTTTAATATCTTGTGTAGATAAAGTTTAATGATCAAGATTCCCTATGAAGATGGATTAAAGTGTTTTTTCAATAAGAGGGAAGATTTCACATTGTGAAGTTTTATCGATGGATGGATCATATTTACCTATAGGAGTGGATCTAGGAGGTGTGTCCCAAAAAGAGAAGATTTCACACCATGAAGGTTTATCTGGAAACCATTGGAGGTCAATCAAGGAGGTGAAACCCTAGAAGGATTGCACATAGCTTTACCATTGGTCGGTATTGAACCTCATAGAGGCATCATATATACCCTTCATAGAGAATAGGGATCAAAACCCATTTAGTTCGTTCTTACAGTTTAAGGTCTTGTGATAGGACCAATCCATGTAGTTTAACGTTATGCAGTAAGGACACTCATACCATGAAAGGTGTGTCTGGGAGGGATGGAATGGGGCCTAATAATGTGATATGACCTTTATAAAAGGATTTTTCCTAGTTGTATAGTGTGGGGATTATGTATTGAGAATCCCTATGGACGTGGAGGAGATGTGGAATCCCATGTGAGTGGTATGATCTTACCAGAGATGTGACCTATAAGAGATTAGTATGGCTATAGATAATGGTTTTTGTCATTGTGGTATCTTTCAATGTATCCTAGTTGGTTGGGAATCAAATCCCACGTAGTTTAGAAAGGGATAGGGCTTATACCTAATGAGGAGACACGTGGATGGGACATGACTGGGGCGTATACATGGGAGAGTCCCTTGGAAATGGAGTTGGTTGATGTAATATTCACTACTAAAATTTAATCCCACATGATTCATGCTCGGTGTGATAAGCAATAGAAAGAAATATACTTTGTTCTCATGTCATAAAAGATGCATCACTAAGAGATCGTGTGAGGATTGTGTATAGAAGCTATCTAAGGAGGATATCATTCCATGTGGGGAGGATATCATTGCATGTGAGGAGGATCTCATTCCAGATGAGGGTAGATGGTGTGAATACCATCCCTTTCAAGTCACACATAGAGAATCCTTTACCTCTCTCATAGGGTAAGGCCACTATTTTATATCATGTGTTAAGGACATTGGTACTTGGTAGTTTTACATCATTCATCTCAGACATGAAGGACTCACTCCTAACCCCTTGGACTTATATAACTGCCACTTATACACCTTTGGTAAGGGAATGGATTTAAAAATTCTAGGTTTTAATAGTGTGGAAGAGTGGTTTACACAAGTTTCGTGTTAACATGCCTATGTTGAGAAGAAAAATGCGTTATCATATCTATGTTGAGAATAAAAATGTATGTTTGAATTTTGGGCCACACTTGAATTATATTAGGACACAAGAATAGGTGGACTAGGTCTTATAGGGACTTGAGGTATAGCTGAACTGATCCTGGATGGGTGTGGATGATTTGGGCACTCAACCTTCATGAAGAGGTGTTAGAAAAAGGGAGGAATAATGGAGAAGACCATGAGAGGATCTTCGCAAAGCATAGGGCCTTGTAGAGGGGTTATATGTGAAGATTAGGTGCTTCATCAAGGCCATGGACTTTGTGGAAGGGTAGAATTTATGAAACGTAGTGACTCTTCCTTGGGATGAAATCCCATCTCAGGAAAGGAGTGTTTCATGAAGTCTTAATGCTTCACAAAGCCTCAAGTTTCCCATAGGGACTTCTTCCTCTGTGAAGGGCATAATTATTCATCAAATGCATCCCCACCTTAGGTGGAGGTATTCAAGAACATATGGAATGGGTTTTATGAAGCTATAATACTTTGGATGATCCATTTCATACTGGTTCATGATGATCGGATGCTTCGCGAAATGGGAGTAATCGAGAAGTCGAAAGGTCGGGTAACCATCCCCAAAAGGTTGTAATGAGGGTGGTATATATAGGAAATGGGTTTCACAAAGCAAGGATGTGGTTCGCAACAAAAATGTGGGATTAATGAATGGTAATGGCTCCATCGGACTTGCAAACCACACCATCAATCCTTAACGTAGGCATAGAGTGACATCGGACTCGTGGAGGCCACCATCAACTCTTCACACATTCATGAAGAGGATTTCTCAGCCAAGGAGCCCTGTGATCTTCAATCAGTTCACAGAGCCACATGTCTTCATGAATTAGACTACCTTAGAATGTTTTTGGGCCATTTTGTCTCAGATTTTTCTCTAAACTAAATGTGACTTCCTCAACTATTCTTTTTGACCCTATTTTAGTGACAATAGTATGATTCAATTATTACAGGTGATTATTGAAATATTTAACAATTATATTTGATTAAATACATCATCATAATATTTATAATCCAAATATAATGATAATTTAATATGTAAGGAATTTAATCCCTACCTTGAAATATATTATAAAACTTTTATACCTCCTCTAATTATATGGTTTTTCAAGAGCATCAATGTAGCCCATATCCCTTTATATGATATGTACATTATGTCCATAACAATTTAATATCAAACTTATGATAGGTCTACATATATTTTATATAAATTTCATAAAAAAATTAGAAATCATATCTAATCCCTTTTGCATAAACTATTATAAGCTCCCTTATTTTTTACAAATCAAATGCCTTATTTAGGACCTTGTAAACCTTTATAGTATTGAAAATGATTATTAATTCCTAATTTATAAACATATTTAAATATCATCCTTCAATAATGTATCAATACTACTCAATCCATAATCATATCAAGGGTGATCTTTATCAAACAAACATATATCTATATAAACATGTCTACTATATTCATCTCGATACATCACCTGAATTTACACACAATCCATTTTCTAAGACATCAATTATAGCTATGAGATATTAGATATGTCTTCCTTAAATAGGAAAACTCATAAATTATCAATTATCCTTATAAATAATTTTAATTTTAGATAAATCTATCACATGTTATTCATCAAAGTAAATAAACACATCAAATTTTACTCAATTAATCATGTCCATGAATTTCAAAGGAAAAAATTAATTAAAAGATTTAATGGAATAGTGACATATATAAGGAAAAATAATATCTTGGATATCCAAAGTCCACCACATAAAAATTCATTTTTTATATAAAACCACTTCAGGTTCAGTGGGAACCATACAACCTGTGACATCAATGACCACAAGGAATCATCACCTTTCTTCAAAAACCACGATATCATAACAATTATAGAAAAATAATGCAAATTATAAATTTTGAAAATCTAGATGAATTGGAAGGATATGACTGAGATAGTGACTTGATACCAGCATCAACATGATGAATGGTTGTCTAGAAAAACACTGAAGCTTTGTCTACCACATCTAGATCCAGGGCATCAACCATGAAACAACCATACAAAACTGAAAATTGAAATAAAAAGAACATTGAACCAATAGAAAAAAATAAATCTTCATAAATCATATTTATCAATTTGATGTTATCAATGTCGAGGTTAAAACACTATGATCCTCTTTTATAGTACCATCAAGTAAGAAATTCAACCAACTGAAATAAAATAAATACCATCGTGAAACTGATCTTCACCATTGTAACAATACCACACTGACTATAATTCCACACTACCTTTATGTCAGTTATGTTCTAGTCTTTGCTTTTGGTTTCATTTTCTCTTTGAGAATGTGTTGTAATCCATGAATTCTAAGGATACATATAATGTTAAAGTCATGTAGTTAATTGATTTTCAGATTTTTACCTGGGATTTTTTTGCAATCTTTGGTAGTTAAATGATGTATAGTAGTGTTTCACAATGTTTAATGCCGACCGAAATCATACCATGAGTGTAATTCATAGCATTATTTTTTATAAATCATGTAAGGGTTACACTTTAGGTAATTTTTAAATCCTATTTTTAATTAAAAAGCTGACATGTTTTTTAGCGTAATTTGAAATGAAAGGGATTCATGAGGTGTAAAAGATTACATGTTGTGTAAATCCTTAAGTTCCATTTTTAGTATGATTTGTGGGTGTTTGAGGGATTATTTGTTTTTAAATCCTTCTCTACTTGTCCCAACATCTTACCATATGTGATTTTGGGTCTCTTCCTTCTGCCTGGATCGATTTGTTCAGTGATAGATCAACAGGGTAAGGAAATTCATATTTTTGGGAAATACTTCTTCTTGGTTTCTCTCTTGTTCATGGTTGAGAAACTATTTTTTAGTTATTAGAAATTAGATTGTGTTTTCTATCAATAATTGTCAGTCTTTGTTCATGCCTTGTCTTCTGAAGGTAGATCTTGTGGTTTCCAATCCCAATTGTCAAAAGTGGTTTGGTATTCTACACTCTTGAGTTAGGAGGATATATTAAATTATTCAAATTACTTTAACTTATAGTTACTCTTATATATTTCTTTATATTAGAAAGATAATTTTATGTTTTGAAATTGAAAAGGGACATGGGTTCACGTTTGAAAAGGGGTTTTTCTTTGAAAAATTAACTTCCTTGATTTGAAATGAAAAGTGTATTTTCAAACCATGAAGGAGATTTGATGGTATTTGAAATTGTTTTATAAAAATGTTAGCACAGTTTTTTAAATAGAAATTGAAAAACATTGTACATTGGGAACCTTGGGTGCGTTTATATAGAAACATAGTTAGCCTTGGTGTGTGTGAAATCACTATGATGTAACCTCTTATATATCGATGGTCTATGGAAGACCTCGATGTTTGTTTAGATCTATCATTTTTTATTGTTTGGCTTGTGAGTGTCTAGAGACCGAATGGTAGGTGAATTGTTTTTTTAGTTGTTTAATACATTATATTTTATTTCATGAATGTTAGATCACACACACAAACACACACACACACACACACAGATATATATATATATATATATATATATATATATTAGTATATTTACCAACTTATTTCAGGATTTGGGAACATGGCATGCCGTTTTTGGAAAATCAAGGATTATTTCAAAAAGGATTTCAAATTGATTTATTTATAAAACTTCTTGTAAACTATTTTTTAAATCTTGGACTTGTGATTTCTTATTATTAGAACTTGTATAGATTCTTTGGTGGTATCCTACTGGGATCTATTTATCACACCCTAATTCTTTCATTAGGTGGATTTAGACATTCTTTTTTCACGATTTAGTTAAAGCGGAGACAATTATGTAGAATGTAGGATTATCATTATGTTTTTGTTTCGTTTTGGGATAGATTGGAGGTGGAATTTGGTCACATAGATGTGGGTTATGTCAATAATTTTCTTTCTTTCTAGTTTCTTCAGTTTGGATTAGTTGTGTCTCTATTTTTTCATATTACTCTAGTTTTATGTCTTGTTTTATCATATACGATGCTAGTTTTGTTATCTTTGTTTTAACCCACCCGGTGATGGAAAGAATTGGGTGACTAGTCTGGTTGAATCAGGTTGGTATGTTATAATTTGGTATCAGATGGAGGTTACACATCCTGAAGTGTTTCAGCACTACCTGAGTTAGTTATGTGTCTTGGGTAGACAAGAGTAAGATCATCAAAATTCAAACAATAGGTGCAGAAAAGGGGCTTATCTAATCTCACTCCCATTACTGAATCTTAATTGTTATGGGTGGTTGAAAAACACTTACTAAGTCTAATACTGAGTATTTAGGTTTATTTGAATAAATTTAATGGGAAGTCTATTTAAATTAACCTATTTAAAATGTCTCAAAACATGGCGTGTGTAATTTCATTTGAATAAACTAAGTGGGGAGTTTATTTTGATGGTCCCATTTCCTTAAAAAGGTGTTTCAATTTTGTTATTATATTCATAACTAATTTAATTTTTTATTGTTTTAAATCGTTGTTTTAGATTCTTGTTTTTGGTTCGATGGTTTTCGAGTTTCTCTAAACTGATTGGTTATTATATTGTGTTTAACAGACAATGACTCCCAGAAGAGATATTTGAAATAAAATAGGGGAATCCATGGGGTAGGTTATGTAGTAATATCCTCAAATTTAAGACTCTTTAGTTGAAGTAGTGATTCGTACCATCTATACATTGGGGTCAGTGGGAACAGTGAACCCAGGATGAGCAGTGGATCATGGATCATAATTTACCATGAAGTATTCACCAATCGTCCATGGTGAAAAAGGGCCAAAAGAGTCATAGGATTGGATTGAAAGAATAGAATGTATCTTCAAATTTTTTGAATACTCCTGAGGATTATCAGGAGGGTTTTCCCATATATATTCTTGAGGGACCTAGATGAAGATGGGGGGATTTTATAGTGCAAGCTAAGTTTCACAAAGGTTTTACCTAGGTTTCTTATAATAATATATTTAGTAATCAATTTTTTCCTAAGAATTTATGCGCGGAAAATACCCAAGATTTAATAATATTGGAGAGAGGGGAGCATACTATTCTAGAGTACTCCACCATCTTTCTGTAGTTGTTGCATCTGGCACCAAAGCTTGCCACCAATGATTACCTAAAGTCTTAGAGGTTCAATATAGGGATATGGGATGATGTTAGGTAAATCATTATTCTTTTGTACATTTAAACCTTTATATATTTAGTGGATAAGTAATATTTGGCTGATTCTAACATATTTTGAAGGACATTCTTTGGTGGGGCTTTAGTTTGTGCTGCAGTTAGCTAGGGTGCTTCTTCTGGTCAGAAAAGAAAGTGCAAGAGTGGTTAGTTTTCTACAAGTCCTTTTTAATGGGATTTTATATGGAAGAAATAGGTTATCTTCTATTAGTGTGGGAGGAAAGGTCATACCATGACTCGATGTTTGTAGGATCCTAGAACTTATCTTTTTGGGAGATTTGGCCATCTAAATCATTTATGTGATAATATATCCCAACTAAGTAAGGTAGGATCCACTTTCAGCAAGTGGTCGTAGGTTCATATTGATACTTACAAGGGTGGTGGGTCTCATTCTTGGCCCAAAGGGAATTTCAAATTCTCTAATTATAGATGAATTTATACTACTTAATGTGCTCCATAAAAATCTAAAATGGGGCCAGCTACTGTCAGAGGTATTGTGATTATATCATCTTCTATTGTGCTATCATTGTTTGGTACTGGTGATAATCATTATTTTATTTCATCAAAGACGATTTAACTATTCAGTTTTTATTCAGATCTTATTCCATTCTTGTGGGATCTTTCCATTGCTTTAGGAAATAGGTATGAGAAAATTTTCAAATTCCCTACATGTCAGGTGGCGATGGGCGACATTGAGGTGGTTTAGGACTTCTTAGTTCTTGATATTGACATCATTGACTTGATTTTCGTAATTGATTGGATGATTAATATAAATACCAAATAGACTATTAAAATTGTTAGTTAAATTTCTTCTCTATTGATGTGGTCACTCACGTTTTCCATTGTGAGTGGGACTCTAGATTGGGAAGGTCAGGGCTGATTGTTCCTAATGCTAGTTTAATCTCATGCCAGTTGTTAGAAATGTTTCTTAATGTAGTTGACCCATGATTGGGTAGTCAGCTAATTATGGTTGTTTATTTTTAACCTAAGGCCTTTCTAGATGATTTTTATAGATAACTTCCATAGATAGAAGTTGATTTTACTATTGAACTATTACATAGAATGATGCACATTTATATTCCATCCTATTGAATAGAACCTATTGATTTGGTGGAACATAAAGTCCTTCTTGAGGACCTAGAGGTGAATGGATTTATTATTCCTAGAATTTCACTATAGTTTTATCCTTTACTCTTTAAAAAGAAGTAATCTAGAAGTCTTAGACTTTATATTGACTATTAGAAGTTAAATCAGGTGAACATTAAGAACAAATATCCTTTACCCAGAATTAATGAACTCTTTGATCAGTTGAGGGAGAGGGGGATCATTTTTTTTTTCTAAAATTGACTTATGGTTTGGGTACCATGAATTGATATTATGAGAATAGGAAATAAACAAAACAGCATTTTAGAGTTGATATGAGCATTTTTCAGTTTCTGATTATGCCATTCAGACTCACTAATGATCCTATAGTATTCATGGCTTTGATGAACCTAGTCTTTCATCAGTTCTTGGACTCTTTTGTTGTTGTGTTCATAGATGATATCTTTGTATACCTCAAGATAGAATAAGATCACATATACCATTTTTATATCATTATTAGTTTATTGTGGGAACATAATATGTATGGTAAGATTTTCATTTTAGAGTTTTGGATCCAGGAAGTGATGTTTTTGGGGAATGTGATATCTGAAGGGGCATCTCAGTTGATCCCAAAACAGTTCAAGAAGTTATGTCTTAGGAGCATCCCAGAAACATGTATGAGATATGAAGATTCTCGGATTTGGTAGGTTACTATCGACGGTTTGTTTGATACTTCTCAAATATTACATCTTTGATGACATCTTTAACCTATAAGGGTGTGAAGTTTGAATGGAATTCATTGATATTTTTAGGATCTAGAGATAAGTTTGACTTCAACACCAGTTTTGATTCTTCTAGAACTATGATCAGGTTAAGATGTTTTCTATGATGATTATTTTATGGGTTTTGGATGTTTCTTGATGTAGAGGAAATATGTTGTGGATTATGGCTCTCACAAGTTTCACCCTCAAGAGAAGAAATGCCCAACCCATGATCTTAAGTGGGCATCAGTTATGCATGCACTCAAAACACGACATCATTCTCTCTTCATATAGCAGTTTACAGTATATTCTGATCACAAAGGCTTGATGTATATTTTCACTCAAAGTGGTTTTAACTTGTAAAAAAGATGCTAGTTTGAGTTTCTTTAGACCTTTTAATTTGATATCGTGTATACCTGTAGGAAAGGTAATGTGGTGGTCAATGCATTGAGTAGAAAATTACTGACATAAGCCTTGAAGGAGTTAGTTGAGAAGTGGTATTTGATTATTTTGTTTGTTGAGATGAACTTATGAGTGAATAAGGATGGTGTACAGGTGTTCCTAGCTTTGATAAAGGTTCAATCATCTTTTAATGAGTGAGTTCAACTCAAGACGATGACATAAACCAACATTAGATGCTTTGTAGAAATTATAAATAGTGGGGAGACCTCGTGAAAATTGTCTCAGTCTCCCAGTAGATATTTGTGCTTCAGTAATAGGCCAGTTTCTCTATTTTCCTTGAACCAGGAGTCTCTAGATAGTGTAAATTGG
This sequence comes from Viscum album, assembly GCA_963277665.1. Taxonomy (NCBI): domain Eukaryota; kingdom Viridiplantae; phylum Streptophyta; class Magnoliopsida; order Santalales; family Viscaceae; genus Viscum; species Viscum album. The sequence goes on from OY728149.1 coordinate 160,435,696, forward strand.
TCTTGTTGGTCTATACACCCTAGGGATACAAAGATGTACCATGATTTGAGGAATAAGTATTAGTGGTTAGGGATGATATGGTCATTTGAAGGTTTTGTATCATAGTGTATCACTTTATAAAGAGTTGAGGAGAAACACAAGAGGCAATCTAGTTTGTTGGATACTTTAACCATTCCGTTTTGGAATTAGGTTGATATTTACATGGATTTCTTCATTGTTTTATCACAGACTCATATTGGGAAGGATGTGAATTCATTTATTATTGATATACTCACTATACCATTTAATTTGTTACTAATAAATGAAATTAAGAAAGTATAAGTGATTATAGATTTGTATGTACAAGAGATTATGAAGTTTTATGGGGTTACATCTATAGTTTTTCTAATAGGTACTCATGGTTTTCATCCATATTCTGGAAAGGTTTTCAAGAGAAAATGGGTTCTCAGTTGAAATTGAGAATGGATTATTATCTATAGATGGATAGATAGACAAATAGGGAAATCTCAGGTCTTTAGGATATGGTTTGGGCTTGTGTGCTTGATTTTGTTGGATCTTGGGATAGACATTTTACTTTTTTCAACTTATCCTATAAAAATAGTTAACTGGATTTTATTAGGATGGATCCCTTTGATGATTTGTATGGGAGGCCATGCCAATCTCCCTTGTGTTGGTTAGAGTTGGGAGAGAGGTATTTTTTTGGGATGAGTGTTGTTCAGGAGATGAAAAAGGTGGTTTAGTTGATTCAGAGGCATTTGATCATGACATGGAGTTGTCATAAATTTAATACATACCATCGTTGATGACTTTTGGAGTTTGAGGTTCATGATCGGGCCTTTCTCAGAGTTTCACCTCGCTTAGGAAATTATTTATTGGGTAAGAAGGGTACGTTGGTACTGAGGATTGTGGTCCCCTTTGAGATCGTTGTGTGACTTAGGAGGGTCGGTTATCAGTTTCTTTTACCTTCTATATTGACTTCTATACATGAATTTTTTCATGTTCCCTAGTTGAGGAGGTATGTATCAGATCATTCCCATGTGTTTAGATGGGTGTATGTTGTTCTTGAGCCCAATACCACTTTGGTTGAGCACCCAATCTAGATTATGGACCACCAAGCTAAGGTACTCCATGGTAAAATGATTGCCCTAGTCTTGGTACAATGGTTATGCAGATAAAATCACCATGATACATGGGAGAATGAGTAATTGATGAAGCATCAATGGCCTACTCTTTTTGCAGATCCAGGATCTTAAGCTCTTTATGGGTAAGGAAATATTTAATGGTGGGGAGATTATAACTGCCCATTACATTTCTGTCAGGTATGTTTTGATCTTTTCTTTTGGTTACATTTTCTCATCAATCATGTGTTATCACACCCAAATTGGAAGGATACATATAATGGTGAAGTCACAGATTTGTTAGATTTTCAAATTTTTCCCTCATATTTTTCTATTGTCTATAAGAAGTTACATGATGTGTAGTAGTGTTTCAAGACATGTAATTCCAACTAGACTCACCCCATGAGTGGAATTTATAACATGAGTTTTTTACAAGTCATGTAAGGGTTACATGCCATGTAATGTTAAATCTATTTTTTTAATTTAAAAGGTGACGCTTTTTTTCAGTGTAAATTGAAATGAAATATATTCAAGACATGTAAAAGATTACATGCTATGTAATTCCCTATGTTTCTGTTTTTTAGAGTTTCATTTGGTTGTTTTAGGGATCATTTTGTTTTGCAACCTCCTCCACTCAGCCCGATATCTTACCCTAGTCGATTTTGGGTGTCTTCATTCAGTCCAGATCATTTCTTTCAGCAATTTATTATAAGGGTTAGTAACTTCATCTTTCAAGGTAATCATTCCTATTAGTTTCTCTTTTATTAGTGTTTACAACACCATATGCTACAGGGATTGATAATTGTGTTTTGTTTTCTATCAATCATTTTTAGTCTTTGGTTATCTCTCGTCTTTTAGAGATAGGTCATATGGTTCCAAATCCCTATTTTTGAAGGTGGTTAGGTTTTCTACACTCTTGATGTAAGTGGATCCATTCAATTTGTCTAATTACTTTAATTTATTATTATTCATATTGATTTCTTGTTATTCAAAAGGGAATTTTGGGTGTTGAAATTGAAAAGGGAAATAAGATCCTTTTTGAAAAGGGATTTTCTTTGAAAACATAATTTCCATGATTTGAAATGGAAAATGGATTTTCAAACCATAAAGTATATCGTATTAGATTTTAAATTGTCTTAAAAAATGTGAGAATATTTTTTAAAACATGGATTGAAAAACATTTTACAATGGGAACCTTGGGTGCATAGATAAAGAGACACAGGTTGCCTTAGTGTATCTGAAACCACTAGGAGGTAACCTCATGTATGTTGATGGCCTATATCATGACTTGATGTCAGTTTTGATCCAAATTTATGCTTTTTTTATCTTTTCAAAGTATCGTACTTATTATCCCATAGGTCGGAGCCTGACTAGGAGGTGCATTTTTTCCTTGTTATTTATTATGTGATATTTTATTTCATGGATGTTAGCTCACATATATATTTTTTTATTTAGGTATATTTACCTACTTATTTTTGAATTTTAAACATGTAATTCAATTTATGAAAACTAATAGATTATTTGAAAAGGATTTAAAATTCATTTTTTTATAAAACTACTTGTAAAACTATTTTTTAAGCATAGACTTATGCATTCATGTTATTATAACTTGTATAGATTCCTTGGTGGTATTATACTAGTCTCTATTTCTCATAGCCTACTTCTACATTTAGGTTACTATAGAACATATTTTTCAAGATTTAGGTAAATTTAAGATCATTCTGTAGAATGTGGGATTTTCTTTACATTTTTGTTTCATTTTGGGAAAGTTTGGAGGTGACATTTGGATACATGGAGGATGGTTATTTTTAGACTTATCTTTATTTCTAGTTTTCCTGGTGTGGGTCAATTGTGTCTACTTTTTTCTACATAGTACGCTGGTTGTATGTATTTATTTTCTTATATACAAGGATAGTTTTTTATCTTTGTTTTACCCCACCATATGATGGGCTGACTTGGGTAACTGGTCTGGTTGACCTAAATTGGTCTGTCACAGTAGCAAACAATTTTTATATCATCCTCAAACTAGTCATTCAAAATTACTAGAAATTTAGCAAAAATGGATGTAAACCCATAACCAAACCAAACCAACAACTCTAAACAAAAGTGAGGCATGAAAACAAAACTGGAACTAACTATTTTCACCAGTACAAGCCCAAACCATCACATTATCCACCATGCCTAACCGAGATGGGGTTACACATAGTGAGATGCTTGGAAAGGGAGAGGAGGAGCATATATAAGTTAGAAAAAATTCCAAGATGCATGAATATATTGACCTTATAAGATTCCCCCAACATGGTCTCAAAATACCAAATTAGTGTCACATCTAACCAAAGATGGGGTCATGTGCGGTGGGTAAAGTAATAAGAGTGGAAAATAGAAATGATTAAATCAGATCCAAAGAAGAAACATAAATACCAAAACCTATAGAAACAAGAAATAAATGAAAATGAAATCCATATCCAACAGTTTCTCATACCACCAAAAATATCTATCTCACCAACCCAAATATGGGTTTGGACATGATGATTTAGGCAAATAGGGTAGTGGAAATTTGAATGATGCCATCGACCGTAGTCAGTGATAGAGACATAGAGGATGGAGACTCATGGGTTGAGGAAAGTGATGGATCATTATCACCACCAAAGGAGGATTTGGAAACTCTATGAGAGTAAGATTGATAGGGAAAGAGGGGTAGGATCAATTGGAGACTCATGCACCATCTCTTTAAAGCCCACCAAATGATTAGAAACATACCCAACCAATCTCTGATTAGCTAAAACTCAAGTATTCTATAGTAAAATTATAAAAGTATAATGGTTTACATATAGTACACCTTGTTAAATCCATGTGATGTGGATTGATATAATGTATAAACCTATAAGTATATTAAATAAAATATGTAATATATTCCATACGATATACTTTAGTAGCCCAATCCAAACAATAAGTCATACTTATATCTCAAGAGTGAACTCTAAAAATCAGTATGAATCTTTAAACAAGCTAATTATAATATGATATCTCAATCCATTAATTTCTATGATAAAAATTGATTATTGATAACTCAATGTTTTCCCCTAAGTCATTAATTACTATTCCACTCTCATGCATAGAAAATGTGTGATAGCCTAGGTATTTCCAATAATATATCTCTTTTATAGTTCATTAATATTAATGAATATAAATTTATAAAATGGATTTAAACTATTATATTAGATTATATCATGTCTAAAAAGATGTTATATAATCAATTATATACTCATAGTACATTTAATATTAATATGTTTACTTCATCTCAAAAGGGGTGTTTGATTTAAAGGTTAAGTTAATTTCAATAGCATACTTTATTATTTTCAACTATTAAAATATTTATTAAATTATGAAAAATTTTATAAAAAAATATTAATGTTAGTTAATATTATTATTAATTATGATAAATAATTTTATCATGTTATGAAACAATGATATTGTTTTTCATTTGAAAAAATAGTATTTATTTTAAATAAACTATTTTTACATGTACTATATGGTTTTATATAAAAGTTAAATTTAAAAATTTTAGAATTATATTTTTAAAAAAATTAAAATAATTTTATTATTAACTTTGTAAAAAAGATCTTTGTGTGAATTTTTGGGATTTTTCTGAATGGGTTGATTTTTAGATGAATAGAAAAAAATACTTTTTCTTCCAAAACTATAATTCTATTGACATAATTATTATATAATATTGAATTAAAAATTTATAAAATCCTTTAATAGAAAAAATGAATTTTATAATTAAAATAAAGAATTTAAAAGTTTCACCTATTATCGTCATTCTATAACAAAATTTATATTTCATTCTTGTAAAAGGATAATTTTTATCCTTCTCAATTGATAAATTATTCACAAGGAACAATTCAACTTTGTATTAGATTTAGAGTCATGTAAAAATACTTTTTTAATAAAATAATAAATATTATTAGAATAAGTAATAATATTTATTTTGATGAAAATTATTTTTTATGCTTAAAATTCATTTTTCAAATAACAGCTTTTCATCAGGTTAAGTGTATTAATTTAAAATGAATTTTTACCACCTAAAAAAATTGAATATTATAAAAAAATTAGAATTATAGGGTTCAATTTTTTTTAAAAGGAAAATTTCATTTTGGGTCATGAAAATAGGTTTCCATGGTAAAATGTTATCACTATGGTAACAGATAAAAGGGTAAAAGAGCGGGTTAAACTAAGGGATGAGGTTTAGAATATCACAAAACCTTGACCCTAATTTATTTTTGAGTGGATTTCAGAACCTAATTAATTTATATTCTTAAGTTTTATATTTTAGTGACAGTTTCCTTTAGTATTACATTTATTATATATTAATAAAATAAGTATTTATAGCTGTGTCACTCCTCTAACATATAAAAGAATCACTTTACCACCTTTCTTCCCCATGCACTTTCACCACCATATGTTGAACAATAAATAAAAATATTATCTCCAAAAATACCTATCTTAGAAGGCTTAATGAGAGACCTTATGGAGGATACCAAAATATGATGTAATTGTTTAACTGAGTTCTTTTATCTTTATTTCCTCTTAAACCTCCTAAAAATATTATATAACCATCCTATATTAATTAAATAGGTATTATTATTATACTTAAATGATATTTTTTTGATGTAATAACCATTTTTTACCTTCCACTTATTAACATGTAAAAATGAGGATGTCACTTGTGTTGCGTGTGGACTACTGACTCCATGAATGACGTAAATCCTTTTTTATCACATCCTTACATAGATGGTTCTAAAAATGTAACTAATTCAAAAATATTATATTTATAATATTAATAAGTTTTTTATAGATAATTTTTCCATTATATCAAAAATATTATTAATAATTGGTCGTCATAAGATTTAACTGTCTAAAATGAGCATACTGAGACACTTTGTAAGTAATAAAATATTATCATTCTCTTTCATTTATATTCTTCAAAAAAATATTATTGAATATGATTTATCATTTTAAAAATATTTTTTTAAATCATTAGGATTTTATAAAAATGTGATATTACTATACAATAATATATTCTTACTCATTCAGTTGTTATAAAATGTTCAAGTTGGGTTTGGTTTTATGACATACATGAACAATGTTATTATGTTTATGTCATGAATGATCAATAAAACATATATAATGTAACTATTGGGTAATAATTATAAATTTTAGATGTTTTAATGATTATACAATGTTAACATGTATATTTATATTTATTAATAAAATTAATTTTTTTTCAAAATCAAAATTTATAAAAACATATATTTTTAAGTGTTCATCACAAAATATCACTATAAATTCAATACAATAACCATGGGAATTCAAAAATATATAAGAACACATTTATTAAATCCTAAATAAAATTATATAATGATGAAATAACCATTATAAAATGTAATTAAAAGTGAAAAATTATTGTCAGTTTCAACTGTAAAAAACTTTATAAAAGAAGGTTCACTAAAAAGGTACTCTATCATAGCCTATTAAACTTAATAGTTTTTGGAATGATATGAACTATATTCCTTAAAACATATAAAACTTATGTAACTATTGTGAGTTTAATTTTTACTATTACTTGTATACCAAAGTAATTTTAGAGATTATGAACCAATCAACCCCAAACGATGAGTGTACAATATATCAATTTTATAAATAATGAAACATTATATTAAATGAAATAAAAGGAATATTAATAATTGAATAAAACTAATAAATATTATTAATAAAGTAAATAATTAACATAATTTTATTATTCGGTAGGTTAGAATTCATATGAAATGATTCGGTACTTGAGGTAATATGATTTTTCTTTTAAACCGTATTTTAAATGTTTTGAAATTTCCCTTTTAACTCTTTTCATCCATGTCCATACTCTTTTAAGAATGTTCTTATCTATAATTAAATTATTTATTAACATTAGTTTCTATTATATTTTACTTTATATAATTTATTAAAAAAATTAATTCTTTTGAACATTTTCTATATTGGTCATTTTTGAATTTCATTATAATGGTGTGGAAAGGCTATTTTTTAATATTTTCCACATGACTGCCTTTTCCCACCATCATAACCATCATTTTTATGAAGTTTTATTTTTAATTTTGTCATGATTTTACAAATTAAATTCAATTACAATTATTCTATGAATTTTTCACTTTAAATATTTATCAAATTAATGGACATTAACTCTAATTGTTTTTGATATAAGTGTAACTGGTTATGATTATGGGTTCAATTGAATGTTTTTATGAGTTTTATAATGAAAGTGCAAGAACCTAGGTGTTTTAATCATGTAATGGTTCTTAGAAATTATAGATTATGATGGGTTGTTCTGATATATTCCTTCAGTGTGTTAGGTAATGATGACGAAGTTAATTGGATATAAGTTACTCTTATGAAGAAGTTGGAATTTTTTGGTTAGGTGATTCCATTAAAATATGATGTTGGAATTAACTGTTTATGTTATTTCATTTATGGGATTATGATCTTGTAATTAATATTTTATGATATTATATTACGAGTGAATATGGGTGATGAATATAATGTCACAAGATTACTATATTTTTTTCTATTATTTCTCTTAGTGTTAATGGAAATATTTTTATTTCATGAGATAAGAAAACATAGGATTAAAGGATGTTTTCTGATATTTTAAAAGTGAAATGTTTAATTTCATGGAAAATTTTTCTTTTCATGAGTTGTCATGTTTTCTAAGTAACAATCATGATTATCTATTTTATTCTTGTCTAAAAATTTGTTTTATTGTATTTTTGAAACAATGAGGCTAATTCTATATTTGAAGGTAAATACTACATGAGCTCAACATAATTTGTTTAATGTAAATAATTTTTAGTGGTTTTAATTATTTCAATGGGTTAAAAGGTTTTCGATTTCTTTTATACCCCTTACAAGAATTTATGTTCATGACATATTATAAAATGTTTTTTCACAAGATTTAATAATGCATATAAACTATATAAAAGTAAATTTTTTAGTTATGGAGACTCATCTTCAATGAATAAAGTGTGTCATGAATTAAACATTAGTGTTAATTTAAGAACCTATTTTGTGGAAAAATATATACATTTTTTAGAAGTGAACTCTTTTATGTAACGTTATGTTTTTCCTAGTTGTCTAATAATCTAAACCAAAAAGGTCATGGGAATGTTAGGAAATGATTTCCTTATTATAAATCAGGTAATTATGGTGTAGTTATGTATAGGTTGTTATAGTTTGTATCCAAGATAGTATCTAAATAATATGTTTTTAGCACTCGATCTAGGTGTGTGGGTCAAGAAAGTCGCGAAATTTATTCCACATGAATGTATGATAAGGGGTAAATTTCCATCAATAATAAAACCATGATCCACCCAATAATCCTAAAATTTACATCACATGAATAATTTTTTGCATTAAGAAAAAAAGTAAAATACATTAGATCCAATCCCAAATGTATCAAATGCTGATGAATTGTATATTATCATCATGTTTTTGTTGTGTTAATAGCTTTGTTAAACAATTTATTGTATTGTTCACTATATCAATTTAAAAAAGCATTATCTATCTTAATGATCTCTCTAATGAGATGCTATTTGAAAATGATTTGGTTGGTCCTTTTGTGAGATCGAGGTTTCTTATCCAGCATGATAACACTATTGTTTTCGTAAAATTTCTCTATTGGGATAATACAATAGAAACTAAAAATAGTTTAATAATTAACATATTAATCCTAACATCTTCCTTCGTAGTATAAAATGTTGTTAATTACTCTAATTCTATTATAAAATCTTCCACTACTGGATTTTTATAACTCTTCCATCAAATGGAACCACCATTGAGGAAAACCACAAACCCATAAAGATTTTTTAAATCATCTTTGTTGGTTTAAGAGTTATCATTGGTTTGAACAATTATAATGAACTTTTTATCACCTATAAAGAATCACAATACATCCTTAGTACTTACCAGGTATTAGAGGATATTATTTACCTTAATCTAGTGTCTCTCCCTAAGATTTTATTAGTACTAAATGGTTATGCTCAAAGTATAAGATATATCACATCAAGTACACAATAAAGAAATCATGATTGATCTTGTAACCAAAGTATAAGGAATCTCAATCATGTGTTTAACTTTGATCTATACAGAAGGAAAATAATAAATATCAGGACCCATTCCATGAAACATTAATTAAATTCCAACCTTAGAGTTATTCATCTTAAAATTCTAGCAATTTACCAATACATGTGTTATAACTCGAACCAAGTAACCTTTTTAGTTTTCTTTATAAATATTCACACTATAAGAAAATAGTGTTTTATCTGCGGTTTTGAAAACCACCGTGAAAAAACCGTCGGTAAATGTTTTTAATTTTTTATTAATGTTTTAAAATTTCTTCCAAAAAAATTTTGCAATTTTTTTAGCGGCGGTTTTTTCAAAACTGCTGCGAAATTGAGGAATTTTTTTAAAACAATATTTATTAATTATTTATTATTATTAATTATTTAAAATCAAAGATAGTTTTTTATTTATAATTTTAATTATTTATAATGTTTCAATTAATAGATAATTATAACTATGTGTTAATAATTTCTTTAAACTAAAAAAAATCTTTGATAAGTTAAAGAATAGACTTCGGCATCAAATGTCCATAACTTCTTATTCGGGAGTCTATTCACCTACACAACCAGTGAAATTGAATCTAATCAAATGATCTAAAACCAAGTGAGATTTAAATACTGTGATAATCAAAGGGAAAAAATATATTCAAATTTAAAAATTTAAAAATCGAAGTTGAACTTCAAATGACCATAACTTTTAACCCGAGAGTCCGTTTTGGCTCTACCACATATCAAATCAAAGCTTGCGATGATCTCTACACCGTTTATGTATGGTAAAAACTCCATAAATATTGTACCCATTTTATTCAACTAGAAATACCCAAAAGGCCTCTAAAATAGAGGTTTTAGTTGCATACCTCGATTTCTTAAAATTCAAACTGTTATAACTCTTGATCCAGGTGTCTGTTCGGCATGTACCACATATCATATCGAAGCTCATTTCATGATCTTCGATTTGACTAGTTGTGGTGCTGAAAAAGGAGTCTTGAATGAGATTTTATGTTCATTTTAGTGTTTTTAGAGTTTTCAGAGATTCTTAATGTTTTTTGATTTATTTAAAAAATTATTTAATTATTGTATAATTTATTTATTTGTTATTTATTTATATAATATTAATTATTATTATTATTATTATTTATCAATTATCAATTATCAATTATTTATTATTATTTATTTATATATTTATCAATTTATTTATTGATAAATTTATTTATTTATTATTTAGTTATTATGTACATATTATTTATTAATTAATTTATTAATTAATTATTAATTAATTAATTATTACTAGTTTATTATTCATTTATAATTTATTTATTTATCATTTATTTATTTTTATTCATTATTAATTAATTAATTAATTCCCTATTAATTAATTAATTAGTTAATTAATTATTAAATATTCGATATTAAATATTAATTGTTATTTATTATTTATTAATTAATAATTTTAATTATTATTATTAATTATTAATTATTAATTACGAATTTGTAATTATTAATTATTAATTATTAATTATTAGTTATTATTAATTATTAATTATTAATTATTAATCATTATTTATTTATTCAATTGTTTATCTATTTATTTATTTATTATTTATTATTTATTAATTTAATTTTAATTTAATAAATATTAATTTATTATTAGTTTATTATTCATTTATTATTAATTTATTTATTCGATATTCATTCTTTATTATTTATTATTTATTATTTATTTATTTATTAAAAAATTACTAATAATTTATTAATTATTTGTAAATTTTAAAATATTAAATATTAATTCTTATTTCTTATTTCTTAATGATAAATTATTAATTATTAATTATTAATTATTAATTAATTATTAATTATTATTTATCATTTATCATTTATTATTTATTATTTATTATTTGTCATATATTATATATTATATATTATGTATTATGTATTATGTATTATATATTATATATTATATATTAAGTTTTATATATTATGTATTATATATTATATATTATGTATTATGTGTTATATATTATATATTATATATTATACATTATACATTATATATTATATATTATATATTATACATTATACATTATATATTATATATTATGTATTATATATTATATATTATATATTATTTACTATTTAGTATTTAGTATTTGTTATTTATTATTTACAAGTTACTATTTACTATTTATTTTTACTATTTATTATTTTCTATTTACTATTTATTATTTACTATTTTTTACTTACCATTTATTTCCATATTATATATTTCTTTATTTATTATTCATTTATATTCTATTTATTAATTAGTAATGTGTAATTAGTAATTAATAAATATTAATTATTACTTATTAATTATTACTTTAAATTTTTAATTATTGATTATTGATTAATCATTATTGATTAATAATTATTTACTTTGTATCTATTTGTTATGTATTTTTTGTTTTTCTAATATATATATATATATATATATATATATATATAAGTATGTAAAATTTGATTTATTGACCACATGAAAAGCATGCTGGAGTGACAAAGTCTTTGGAGAATAAGCAAGAGGTAAGGGGTTCAAAGCTCCCCCAACACAAAATTTCTATATATGATATGGACTTGTACATGGAGATGGGCATGATCATAGTAATAATAAATTACTAAAATAAATAAATAAATTACTAAAATAAATAAATAAATAAATAAATTAATAAAATAACTTTTTTTTAAAATTTTAAAAATTATTTAGCGAAAGTTTTCCAAAACCACCGTAGAATGATTTAGAGGCAGTTTAAACCACCCCTAAATACAAATTTTGGTGTATACCCAAGATATAGACTACTTCACCTATATATTTCACTGATAATCATTTACCCAACTAAAATTTTACATGATTGAAAGTAAGAATATCAGTTCCTATGAGTGTTATGTTATCCAAATGGAATAGAAAAAGTAATAGTGCTCTTTTAATAGACTTTTACCCTTCCTTATTAGTTTTACCCATAAATTTTATAATGTCAATTTTTTATCCTAATTTATACATTTTGAGGGATTCAACATCTTAAATAGAGATAAAAGGGAAAGAAGAAGGGATTCATGGTGTTGGAAACTATTGGGTATATGTTGGTTGGGTATTAGGTACATGATTGGAGAAATAGTGATATTTTAGTAAATTTAAGCCCATTGGGTACTCAGTAGGTTGTGTTCTTGTTTTTATCTATATTTGGAGCCTAAAAATACAATTTTTCCCCAAAATTAACCTCATTATAACCTTTAGTTAATATTTTAGTCTTCATATAAGTGTTTATACCTCCTTGATAGATCTTTAATTTATTTTTTACACTCTCCATTATCTATAGCTTGAAATTTTACTTAGATTCATCATCGACTTATCATGAGAGTTTTCTATTAGTGAATCCAAGGTAGGTGATCCCCTCTTGGATTTTTATAGTATATCTCACATCCCTCGTATTCTTCTCCAATATATTGTTTGTATTTTAGGATTATTTCTACTTGATCTCTCTATAAATAGTAACTGAAGTCTAAAACCATTATAACAAAGTAAATGCTACTTCCAAAAATATCAAATTGATGGTTTTTTAATTAGTTTTAAAAGATAAACTTTCATTTGTCTTAACCTAGGGTTCAAAATCAAGTTAGTGTTGGCATATATCTTCTTATTGTCTTAGGTCTTCATGTAAACAATAGTTTCGGTGGTTAATTATCTTCTATTTATCTAATACTATAAATTATGGCTAATACATGGTCATGGGGTAGAGTGAAGGACACCAATTTATTAGTTTTTATTTAAAAAAATATAAAATATTTTCATGGTGAACCAAAGATGATTGGGTTATACGATATTGACAATGGGGTATTATAACTAAAACACACTTATATGATCATTTCCTTGGATTTTAATGATTTTTAAACCATGTTATAAATTTACACAAAATATTTATAAGTTTTTAAAACATATATAAGGTGTGTCTACAGATGTTTCTTTCAGTTTTACCTTATTCACTTTATTAACCTTTAAATCCAATCATTGTGAATTGGATGTGCTTCCTTGAGTATTCCATATACCTTGGTGTCATGAAAACCATGTTGGGAGTTATTATACATGATATATGTGATTCTATAACATATTTTTTAGTTAAATTAGTGTAAATTTGTTGATATAAAATTAAACTATTATGATCATTACCATGTTACACTCAAATATATTTCTATGATTATTATGTATCTTGAATTTAATGTGAAATCATGAAATACTAGACACGCATATTGAGAATGGATAAATTATGTTTGGTACTTTCCTATAAACTAAATGTAAAGAGAACATTCTTATATCCTTTTTGGTGGAATTCATTCCTATTAATGCATGCGTTGTGAATTCTCAATAGATTGAACAAAATATAGACTTATTTATACCCATTTAAATGAAAATTCATGTTTATTATGTCATATTTGGGATACCTTCCTTTTTTATCAATTATAGTGTTCTTTTGATTATAAGGTTCATAAATGACAAGATTATGCATGAATTTAACCTCTTTGATGCATATTAGTTAGATTCCTAACTTAATTATTATATGATTAGGATTTATTTTATGATTCCAACATAAATGTTTTTTTAAAGGCTTTTTATTGATTTAAACATATATATCCTTGTTTTCATGAATGGAATATGTTGGTTGATCCTTGTTTTATAGGTTCTAGCTAGAGGTTTGTGTGTCACTAACACACTGTAATTTCTATAATATTTATATACAATTACACATATAGAGTAAGTAAAAAAAGAATATATATGCAATTATGATATATCAATATATATATATATATATATATATATATATATATATTCGTTCCAATGAGAATATGGTGCCTCGTAGGTGAGGATAATTACATATTGTCAGTATAAAAAGGGATATCTGACCTCCAAATCAGAGTGAGTATGTGTTTCTCTATGGGAGAATTATTATATATAAATATATATTTTTATATATGTATGTGAACATTATATCTTATAGGGTATGGATTGGTTTGAACATATCTCAAGAGAAGATCCCTTAAGGAAAATAGTTACCCTCTCTATATTCTGAACATGTCCCAATTTACATTTAGACAACATTTCTAAAAATTATTAAATAAATATTGTTATATGATTCTTATTGATTTTTTAATTTAAAAAACATTACAAATTTCTTTTAATTATTATTTGATTACCAACAAAATTTATATTCATGTATTGAAAACATTCTTTAATTTAAGGTTAAATAAGTCTTGGTGGTGACTCTTACAGGGCATGATGTAATGAAACCCTAATCATGATCCCTCATATATGTATGTAGACCTTTTTTTGTCAACTAGTTAATGTAAAATATTATCTATATATGGGCATATTGTATCAAAACATTGTTATTCACCACACATGGTGTGTAGAGTTTAGGTTGACAATTTTTTGTGTTTTTTATGGATATGTGTAGTGGACATAGTAAGGATAGATTCAACACTTTATATGGATGATTTCACCTTTTGATTTATCATTTCTTTCCCTAAGGGGGTGTTTGGGTGGCACAGTTTGTGTAGATATTTTTTACCATTTCTATTCATATATGTTGAATTTATGGGTGTTTTGGACTATGGTATTATGTTTATGAATATCCGTATAGTTCTTATATAGTGTATTGACTTGATATGAGTTGTTTAAGGGTCCCCTAATATACACTTGTGTTTGGTTATTTTATGTACTTCCACCCTATGGTTCGTGCAAATAATTCAACTTAACTTCATGTTTATTATTTATTGATTGTTTATGTATCAAAGAGGGAAAATCATGTCTCCTTAGTTTTCAATCGTCCCTCATTATTTATACTAACATATGGTTATTAGGAGGTGTGTCTGATGTTCTATATCGATATATATCAGGTCAATTTAGGTAACCATGGTTAGGTCACTACACTCTCACTATCTTACTTATATATAAAATATTCATCTCTTTTTTATAATAACATTAACTTTATTACAACATAGAAAATTATTTCATATCTAAGATTATATTTTCAATATATAAATGGATTATTGAAACTTTATTACCTTAAAAACATAATCTCGATCCACAAAACTATTAATTTGTATCTTATAAATAACCTTAATGATATTTCTATTAGGGAAAGAATATTTTAAGTTCATTCAATAGATTTCAAATTCTTAATAGGTTGTTAAAGAAATTAAAAAATGGATTTTATTATATCTATGACTGAAAAGGTTTCTTAATAGTCAACACCATGAGTTTTTTATATCCTTTCACTACCATGTGATATTTATAGGTATACTCACTATCATATATGTGAGTTTTCTTTCATAAAATCTACTTATACCATATAGGTATTACCATTTTGGATGGTTCAATAAAGTCTCTAATTTTATTTTTACACATAGATCCCATTTCAGATTTGATGGCGTGTAACCCTTTTTGAGAATTATAGCTCTCAATATATTCTAGATACATGGTATATATTTAATATTTGAACAAAATTTTATCATTATTTTTCATATTAAATTTATATCTCATAGGATATTGATAATTCCTACCAGACTTTTGAGGTTCATGTAATATTTAAATTGGTTCATATTTTCACAACACTTTTTGGAACCATATCATGTTCCATCTCTATAAATATTCAATTTTAAGGTTATTTATATAATACCATGACATAAACACATTTTATTTCCATATTTTTTACATTTGTTTCCAATAAATCCAATCTACGTATCAAGAGATCTAGTGTCTTTAGTGATTAAACACATAAGTACACCATCTTAAACATAAATTACATTATCATTATTTAAACATCCATATAGTTCACTTAACACCCATAGATATTATAAAATTTTATAGGAAACCATGGGGAAAATACATAAGGAAAAGTTTAATCTAGAAATCCATGTAAGGGAAAGATCAAAATAAAACATGATAGTGAGACAATGCATATAGTTTAGGAGTCATAACATGACATCATTAATAGAATTATAATAAGAATGGAAACACAGAATAATGTAATAATATCATAAGATCATTTAATCAAAAATACCTATAATAAACATAAAGTAAGACATCATATGAATAGGTCAAGGTTTACTCCCAAGACCATCATATCATAGTATATACATTCACATAGTGGATTAGGTTGACTCTTCAATCCCATACAAAACATATCATCAGATATAAAGATTTATAAAATTCATTTGATGTCTATAAAATCATATTAACACCCATCACATAATGAAAATAAAAATATTAAAATGAATATGGATGACACTGAAGTAAAATAAACTATATATAAAGCATAAGAATGATAAAACCCATGAGAAAGAAGTGGGTTTTATAATCTTTACCCAAAGAATAACTGATGGATATATCATAAAGATTACCATGAGATAAATTCATTAATTAATTTTTGTACATTATAATAGAGAAACATTGGTCCGGAACATTAGGTTCAAATGTATAAAATTCATGAAAAGTAATAATGAGAGGTAAGAATAAAATCTAACCACATGGGTGATGTTTTTCGAAATGAGCAATAGATATTTCATATAAGGAATGGGATTATTTTTTTACACTATAATTTTACCGTGTGGGTTCTCCAAAAAATAATGAGGGTTTTCATAGGTGATTAATTATTAAAATATTTTATGTAGGTAGTACTTGGCACAAAATGAATAGAAGAACGTTTCCTTAAATTAGGTTTTAACTAAAAGGGAAAATCATGGAGGAAACTTCAATATGTATTATCCCCAAAAAATTAAGGAAATATAAACTAGTAATAATGTTAAGGAATAAATATAAAATTTATAGATGAAGTAAATGATCTGAAAATCTATAAAAGACTAGAAAAATAAAGATAATGTATAATCTGAAAGTAGTGATGGTGATTCAGAAGATCCCTTACCACTAGTCCTGATTCACTCTAAACTTGTACATAACACAATAAATAATTAAATTAAGTATATTAAATACATTATCAATAACATTATTCATATATATTAATTTTTTTGGTCTATCTATTATATGTGTTTTTAAATTTTCAATATAATTTCTATTTATGTTGGTTACTTGGGGTTATTCAGTTAATTTATATGTAACCATTTAAGTTAGTTGAATATGATAAAAGGTTTTGTAAAATAACTTCATGATCACTATAATTATATATTTATATGTTATTTAATATTAAATTATAATAATATTTATATATTTTCATTGGTTATCCCAAAATAGATCTAAATTAAAAAAGGAATGTTAATCAATTCATTTATGTTGATTAAAGTTACTAGAATCATTTATTATTAATATTACATATATATTTTCAAATATTATCATTATAGAATATTAATAGTATAATAAATATAATTTTTATACATTAGATACATTTTTAAAATCATTCATGTTAGCAAGTGATGGAAAAACAAAATACATCATTCTATAGAGGAGGTAATATCGATGTACACAGAAGATGCTTCCATTTTTCATAGAATGGGAGGGGGTATAAATATAAAATAAATATTATCTAAAAACATTAATAATTTTAAAATTGTTATATTTTTTAAATAAAAAGATCTTCTGGACTATCCATATAAAGATTATATGAAACATAGAACCCACCATTCATGGAGGAGGTATTCCGCACAAGCGCATGACGATATTTTCATTTTTCTCAATGATTTTAAAGGAATATATGAAATAGATATTAAATTAATATAATATAATTACTTAATATTAAAACATGTTATATTATCATAAATTCATGTATATATTGTACTTGATCAGGATAGAAGAAGAAAATAACTCGGAAAGTTAGGTTGAGAGTATTACATATTACTTTGGAAGTTCATCCTTGGGTGAAACCATAAGGTTATTTTGATTGGTATTTTTTGAAGTCTGAATCTTATAGGGAATTGGGGAGATGTTTTATGAGATACTTGAGAAGATTTTGTATAGAGATAACTCTTTGGAATGGGGGTATAAATGTGTTGTAACTAATCCCCTTTAATAAGTGGGGGGGGGTAGAATGATATCAGGAAACTATTCCAAGTTAAAATGGTAAAAATTTAAAATTTACCTAAAAATTAATTATCATAGAAATATCCTAAAAATTAACCATAACCCAATTTTTATATTTTTAATTCAAAAATAATGTTAATTTTATCAAATTATAATTCTAAATGTGGTAGATATTAATTTTAATATAAGAAGGAATAATGCATTTTCTATTATTTATTCTCACTAGTTTAATGGACCTAATATAACAGTCTTATTTTATCATTTTAGTTTATTAAATTATCATCATTTTTATAGTGTTTTTATTACATAATATGATCAACATTAAATTTTTTAATGGGAAATATTCACTTAAATATTGGTTTGTTACTATTTTAAACTTCACTAAGTGAAATAGTTATCCCATTAAATACTTGGGTGACATATTCCTTCCTAATAGATATTAGTTTACAAGGAATGAATTTTTTAGTCAATATGATGAAGGAAATAATATACCTTATATTCCTTAAAATTCCTAAAAAATCGCAATGTGTTTGATTTAGGACTATTTTTATCAGAAAAAATATGCTTCACATAAGCTTCAAAAATACAAATCTTCACAAAATACATGTTCATACATTTTCAAATTTATATGTTATATAGTGTATTTTTATCTTCATTATATAAAATGTGGTTAAGTAGAAAATTATTTATTTTAAGAGGAAAACAAAAAAGAATATATAGTAAGTTGATATTTACTCATTATTGATCTAGCCTTTAAAAAAATTATTATTCAACCTTTCAAATAAACCATTACAATAAGGTATATATGAAGGATTTAGTTATGAAACAATTCCAAAATCTCTCAAATGATTAATAAACTCTTTAATTAAATATCTTTTACCTTGATATGATCAAATTATCTTACCACTCTCATCACATTCATTATGTACTTCATATTTTTACACACTTTGTATTTAAAAGGTTTCAAACATTTCCCTAATATGAAATAAATATAAAAGTTTATTGATTAACTATAACCACAATTTGATAGTGAAATCATTGTCCCACATACATTGCAATTTATTAAGTCCAATATCCCACTAGCACTTTCACATATTTTCCATTAAAAGGTGTTTTGGTAATTTTTTCAAATAAAGAAGAGTTAACTATATCAATTTAGTCATAATTTAATGATTATAATAATACATATCTATATATTCTTTGATTACATTTCTCATTTATATATCCAATAAAATAATTGAAAAATTAAGTGTGATTTGAATCATTTACTTTAACCTTCTTATTTTGAATGCTATATAAAAAATTATCAATGTCTAGAATATATAAACCATTACAAATATTTCATATGACATAAAAAGTTTCATTCATGTATATCTAATAACATTAATTCTTAATAATGAAATAAAATAATTTATTATCTAAAAAATAATATAAAATTTTATTTATAGTAAGAATAGATTAATTTTTTTTCTAATTCCAGGATTAATCCAATGGAAAATTGTATATCATATATGACTACCTCAAATGTAGAAACCCTTGGCCCATTTCAAACACATAGATCTATATCTCCATTCATTAGTTATATTATATTTATGAGTCTATGTACATCATCATAAATGGTTTATTCACAATCAGTACCTAATATCAATGATATATAATTTAAAAAATTATTTCTATAACATTAAATTATTTATTCTCATTTCTCATCTCTTTATAACTATGAACATTCCTCAAGTTATAATACTAATCAATTATAAATATAAAAATTAAATATGTGTTCAATTACATTTTAATATAAAAAATATATATTTATTGATTGAGGATAATATTTAAAAAATATTTAATAGTGAATTTTATTGAATATACACCCAATAAAATAATGATAATATATATCATATCTATTAATGGGATATGTTTCATATTTAAGGAATATTTGAGTTAAAGTTTTTACTTAAATCATCACATAGATATTTAGTTTTATAATCATATCACTTATAAAACATATAACTCTTGGATAGTTGATTATACAATATTTTTCTAAAATTTATCTTATGAATTAAACCAGATCCATTATTCTTAGAACCTAATATTATTTGGGTCATTAATCCAAGTGAAATAGAAAGTTAAAAATTAGTTATGGGTTCCAAAACATATTAGGGTCACCATTACCCAACATTCATTGCACAAGATAATCCATTACCACCTAGTTTTGGCATAACCTATTTGTTTGAATGACTAAGTTCATGAGATATGTTTGATTTTGAAATAATATGTGTTCTTGCCATTTTGAGAGGTTTTATCATACTTAACATTTTATTATATTCATATCATAAATTCAATATATTTATTTCTGAATCTATTGATTTAATCTATACATATCATAACTTCAATCAAATTAACATGTTACAAACATTTTAATGTATAACTCTTATACAATTAATTATTTTTGTTGTGGTTTTCCATCAAAAACTAGATTATAATATTTTATACATATATTAATTCTTCCAAATGCATAGTTACTTGTAATGGAAAATGGTTAAAGTTTATAACTTTATTTTTAACTATTCTTGACATTGAAATTATAAAATCATAATAAAATACACATATGAGGTCAATCACATGGAAACACTTGAATGCTTGAATTTATTATTCACCAATTGTTAGAACTATCAAAAGAAAAATATTTATGGTTATTTTATGAAATTTATTATTGAGAAATAATTCATTAAACCTATTTATGAAAATAATAAGTTAGAGTTTAATTTAAAATGATAATTTTTCAAAAAAAAATATTATTAATTACTCATCAATTATATTGAATTAATTAGATTTAAAGTCACAAATGTGACTCACTTCAATATACTTAATTAAAAAAATACTTCTTTAATTATATAAAAATTCACGTCCCAAGAACCAAATAAAAGATATCGTATGAACTCTTAATACTATTTGAAAAAATTAAAATCCAAACCATTGTTCATAATATTATTTTCATTATTGTCTAGGATTTCCTCCATTAATATATATCCTTGTAAAATAATCACTAAGGAATTTGATTTTGAATTAATTCTCAAGATATTATCAATAAAAATCATAATTCATGGGTGAAGATTATTAAGAAAAAATTTACAAAATCTTTTTACTCTTGACCTCATACATCTCAGGATATTTATCCACTAATGAATTAATGATCTTCATCAAGAAAGAATAAATCATATCAAGAGTAAATGATCAACCAAGGTGAAAGATGCAATACCATAGAGAGGGGGGATAAATCAATACGTTTTATAATTGAATCAAAGCTATTATTAAGAGAAACATAAAACATATATCAAATAAAAAATAAGATATTTTAAAAAGGATCGCTCACTTTTTCTATCTAGTGGATAGTACTTTGTGTTCAATGGTCATTAAGCTACTTCCCATATCCTTTTATTTTTTTTTAAAATAAATAGATAAATGATCTTGATGATGGTCCTAAACTCCAAGTATAATAAAGATCTAAAACATGAATCAAATTTTGATTAATATAATTAATTCCTCCTCAAGTGCCTCCAAGGTTGGATCAAGTGTGTTTAAACCCATTTCATGATGATTTTTTACATATTATCAATAAATTTGGATGAGGTTTGATATATTAGAGTTTAGTTAAAGTTGGTGAAAATTTATTAATAAGGTTTTAATACGTTTTAAGTTATGATTATAGAAATTATGAACTTGGTAGTAGAGTTTTAATTTTTAAAGTGTCATACACAAGGTATTGAAGTTGAAACATTATCCATGTTTTGTAGAATTCATTTCTATAATATAATAAAATTAATATATAAGGTTTATTTAATGATATGTAATATATCTCAGAGTGATAAGATTTGGAAAAGTAAAATATTTCATTTTGATACATAATATATTCTTGAGGATATATAAGATTCTTATTCTCATTTTGGTGATATATAAAATATTATTTCTCTTGCATAAGGTTTATCGGTTTGAAGAATGAAATAAATTTGAAGATTTAAATACAACTTTGTTATTCTATTTATCAAATATCTAATACAGTGATATTTTGGATATTATTTAGTGATCCAGTATGATAATTTTGGAAAATTAAATGTAGAAAAATTTTAGTACCTTTTCAAACTATTTTTTAATATTCAAGATTTATTTTTTAAAGTCCATTTATAAAGATCAAAAGCTAATTTATTTCTCAATAATACTATTAACTATTTCAAATGAGAAGATTATGGGTAATTATGGAAGATAAGATAAATATTGTAGATGGTAGACCCATGAAATTGTCTAAGAGATTTTTTATGGATTATGGAAAGTTGAAAGAAATATCACTTGGTTATGTCGAGGAATAGAAAATTTTATAATCATGATTTTCATTCATTAATTGGAATTTCCATAATTTATTCATATAAATTTATTGGTATTTTTTTAGAGAATATAAAATAAATAATTATTTGAGAGGGGATACTGGAATTTTTTTGAAAAATAATGGGAAGAGAACAACCTATTGGTATTTCTGGATGAGGATAGAATAAAGAAGATCAATATCAGATATTCCCCTGGTGGCTTGTTCTTATATTATTCATATTTATTCAAATAATGTTATTTATATTCTTTGTTTGAATAATTGTTTCTTGTTTTGAAATGGATAGTGATGAATATTGTAATAGGTTCTAGAATATATCCATGCATATAGCTTCTATAGACACCATGAAAAGTGTTCAATTCACTTTTCTACAAAATGTACTTAACCGGGATAGAAAATTTCATGGTGAGGCTCTGCATTTTTCATGGGGGTCAGTGACAGTAGCAAAGGCACCGACCCAAGGGGTCGGGACCATAGCCCAACACTGATCCCAAGTAGGGGAGTGGGGGCGCAACCCCTATGGTATGGAGCAATTACTTTGTCTAAGTCCCCAAAGAGGCGCCCAAGATACCTACACACAAACACCTGCACACCACCATGTTGGAGCTAATTGAAGATATTATTTTGGCTAAGTCTTCAAAGTGTCTCCCCAGTCTAGCCAAAACACCATTGGTGTGCAAGTACCTTGCACACCATAATTTGGCTTGCAAGCCACTTGCGATCCCTATCTATATTCGCCCAAGGTCCTATTTTTGCCTATAAATAGACACTTGGGGCCTTTATTTGTATAGAAGAATTTCCCTGAAGCCTAATTGTTTCTCTGGTCACCCTAGTGCTTCACCCAAGTCTTCAGAAACATTCAAGGTAGTTCTTTAACACCTAAAGTGGAGGAATTTAAGGAGGATCATTGGACATTAGTCCTTTTAGTGTTTGAAATCGATAACAATTGCACGCCTAAAGTTCCCAACCTCACTGAATTAGAAACACTTGCACACCACCTATTCCTCTCATAGGAACTTGAGCGCCCCACTTCTAGGATCACCTATGATTACACCTAAAGGCTTGAGCTAGGTCTTGTGCAAGTATTAACATCCAGGTTGTTTGTCACTTAGGTGAACATCAGGTCACCCAATCCTACTTTCACGCCCATACTTATGCATTGTTATCTACTTGGGATCTCCTCTTTGATTCACCTATTCTCTTCAGTATACATGTTATCAATTCCTCCTCAAATCCAATCATGGAAAGGCTTCTTATTCAATTGATCCCTTTTCTAAAAGGGATTCTATTGATACTTCCACAAAAACCTTATGACTTATCAAACCTTTGGGAAAGTCACATCTACGTGTCTCCTTCTTGGGTTTGTATTTCCACAGTCAGTAGTTTCCCACATTTGTTTCACAATGGGGTTAGGATTCATGGAGTGTTTGCGAGTTTTTATATCCATAGTCACTTGGAAATTTCTACCAGGAATAGTGTTGGGAAGTTCCCAGTTTGTAGGATTACGGTTTGTGCCCTATACTCTCCCTTATCAAAGACCTAGAACCTCAAGTCTCTAGTAGAGAAGGTATAGCTCACAATTTTGTTTCCATTCAAAAAAAGGAAAAGTCTCCCTCCCCTACCAAGATCAATTTTAGGGAAACCATCCTGGTGTAAGCCCATAACCTTTCAAGTAGGTGGTTGCAGTATCACTCCTCTCTACTTCCTTCACATTCACTCCTTCCTTACATTGGACCTTTGTCCAATATAAATAGAATAGAGGGAAGGATCCTTGCCTCACCCTCTTCTGCGGTCGCCTCGCTCTCATCCACTGTCACTGCCATAGGCGCACCCTCTTCCTCCAATGGTGAAGGAAAAGTGTGGGTGCCTTTGTTTAATCTATGATATCCTCTTGTTTCTCACACTGAGCATAAATCATGTGGGCTTAGATATTTTTCATGGTAACAACATTTGTACAAATTATGAACTATGAGAACTATGATTCCTGTTAAAAATAGGATATATAGGAAGCATCCATAGGGACCAAGCTCACTGAATATCATTGTTAGGAATCCAACCTTAATTCCTTTAATCTGGGCATCCTCTTTAGGAAAAATCCACTAACTAAACCCCCAAATCACCAAGGCATACTTTTTAGGATGTTATCCTAAACTCATTTCTCTCAAAGGACTACACTCTCCTATGATATTTATCGAACTATGTGGTCTTTGATTCCCATACACATGGGATACGTAGGAAGCCTCCTTAAGGTTTAAACCCAACACTTCAAATCAACCTTGTTCTCCTTGAGCTATATTCCCAACAGGGTTTAATATTACTTGAAAACCTATATCCTTTCCATTTTTCTTAGGCTGATTCGGCATAAGTCCCACACCAAACATTGACTAAGCACTTTTCACTTAGATTTCCTTACTACATGACATAAACATGTTTGGTTAGGTCCTTATCACATGACTTTAAAAGGTATGATGTGTCCCATTAAGAGGAACCGAACTACAAGGGTTTCGATTCCTTTCACAAGGATACATAGGTAGACTATTTTATGGGTACGATCCCAATATCAAAACAAACCTTCATCTCCCTGGATGACAATAAATTCAAGAGTTCCCCACTGAGTGGATTAAAAACTAGTATCGTTATAACAATGATTAAAAGAATATATAAATAGTATATGAGAGGATACCATTGATGGAGAACCTTGAATACATATGAATATCTCCATTAATGAAGTACCTCAATTACATACAGATGATTTTAAATCACACACATGTCAATAAGTGATTAAAAATTCTATGGGAAACTTATGTTACACATGGTTAATTAATAAGGATTCATGAAAATATCCTAAAATTATAAATATAGTCCCAGAGTACACAATAATTCCCCCCCCAAAAGGGTGTGATGAGTTTGACCACTCATCCTCTCGACCAATGCGTGTTATTATGTATCGTAAAGTTCAAACATAACGAATGTATTCCTTTGGAAAGACAGTCCCTTTTGGATAAAGAACTATTGGATGTTTCTAGTTCCATGAATAAATCCGATGGAAGCTTCCTAGAAGTAGTGATTCTTAAAACTAGAAACACACATTTCAAGGAACTATGAAACAAAAATAGTGAACCCAACGTGAATCGTTAACCAAATTAATAATGTTACCCACATGTCAGGCCCCAATTAATTGATAAAGGAAGGGTAGAAAAAGGAATCAATCATGCATGTATCCTCCTAAATGATGTTTCTTTAATGGAGTTTATTGTTTTTTTCATGTTTTTTCTCAGAACTCCCTTCATTCCAAAATGGATTTCTTTGAGAAGACATTTGTGAACTTCCCAACCGCTGCTCAGGCTAGATCCTCATCAACAGGAAGGATGTTATTTCCCAATCAGTATCTTCAACACTGGGTCTCCAACATGTTGGTAAGGGAGTACCGTCATCATGGTATAATCCCAACCTTAGAGGATTCCTGATAGGCGCTCTAGGTCAATAACAATCCTCAATCGTCCGGACAACAATGACCGATGGTCAAGAAGTAGACGGTGCCAACCACCATCTTCAACCATTTTGGGTCATAATCCTCAGAATGAAACAACCAGTCCATACCATAATACATGTAGGTGGATCAATAGGTCCCTTAGGGGCTCAATTCCAGGTTACAGAGGTCCTTATTGAGGATTCCAAAAAACAATCTCTCCCAGAAAAATCATGCGGTAATAAACCCCCAACATGATAGGGGTGTTGCCTATAGACATTTGACCCAGGTCCCTCAGACCCAGTAATGCAAGACGATTCATTGGGGACAAATTTAAGTCAATAGGGAGTAGGTTCTTACCTCTTCCCCCTCTGGAGAAGTCCATCAACCTAACTTGATGGCGAACAACGAGTGAGAACAGACACCAGTCCATCCTAATTCTGCTTCCCAACAGACTCGTCTGGAAGAAACCCACCAATCCAACCAAAAAAATCTGGTGGAGTACTTTGAACATGAACATACACCTGTTTACAAATTATCTTCCAGTCAGTAGGCTCATCTAACTGCATTTAAAGAAGCTCACCAATCAAATGTGGTGGCGATTGGTAAACAAGAACATACACGTAATTACAATCAACAATTCTGCCAGCAGTCTCTTATATCAGTATTGAAGGAAGTTCATCAACCATGCTTGATGGAAAATATCCATCAGGAACATACACCTGGCAGTGTTCATCAAGCCTGCCGACAGTCTCATTTGGTAGCACCCGGAGAAGTCAGACAAAAAGCTCTGATGAAAAACCTGGGGAAGACTCAACTATCATCCCCTATACATGAGTACTGTCAATACCCATTGATAGGAAAAGGAGGAAATGAGAAGGAATATACACATACTCCAGATACAGAATGGATATATATTCCTGTTCTAGCTGCTGAAGTCACCAAACACATCTTATCAATGGTGAAAGGGTATACACAAATCCCTTCCCATATTCTGGATGCATTCCAGAATATTATAACAACTACATCAACAGTAACAAGGGAAAAACACATAAATTTGTCCCCACACCAGGGATGACACATTGGCATTCCATACTAGAGAAGATACATACCTATGTTCGAGTCCAGGAGGGTCATGGGGAATACTCCCCCATATCATACAGACAACTAGATCCGGAACATAAACCATTTCCAATTGG
Source organism: Viscum album (assembly GCA_963277665.1). Taxonomy (NCBI): domain Eukaryota; kingdom Viridiplantae; phylum Streptophyta; class Magnoliopsida; order Santalales; family Viscaceae; genus Viscum; species Viscum album. Next base: position 160,463,083 of record OY728149.1, read on the forward strand.
AGGTAATCGGACCGTTCTGATAACCACTACAAGGAAGGTACATACTCCTTCCCATGATAACCACTTCTCCTAACTACTGGTCCCAACTAATGTAATAGAGCATCAAAGAAGAAGTCTCACCAAATATAGTTGAAAAATCAAGAGCCAATTTGCAATCTGGCTCCTCTTAATGCTAGAGTTATTGAATTCCTCATACATTTATCTATTATAGCTCAAGATCCTACCCTCTCATTACCAAATTATGGGATTAGTATTAGTAATTATGAAGCTCCCCATCAGACTCTTTGTCATGAAGTCTTGCTTCATGAAAATTTGGTCAATTTAGAGAGCCTATCTCCAAATGAGAGCCAAGAAAACCCTCCGTGTGGCCATAATACCATGGAGCAAGAGGATTTACCCATTGTTGTAATTCACCATGGTCTTCCTCCCCATGATGGAATTCTCTGTGATAGTTCCCTCTGCAATAGTATTTCTCATTGTCAAGATAATTTTATAATTGACAATATAGTAATGATAAAGCCCTCTTATCTTGAGGCACTGGCCAACAAAAGGACCATCATGTCTGATTCCTTTTAATTAATAGGTGAAATACTTTCTCCACTAGAAGACATATTAAGGGAATGGTTTTTATCCGAACCTCCCTTGGGTTATTTTTCTTCCAATATAGCAGAGGAAAAAATGACTGATTCCATTTTTTTTAATAAAACAATCGAGAATCATCCACTTTGGTCACACTAAATGGAGAAACCTCTAGTGAAAGATGATGAAGATCTGTTAAACATGATAAAGCAATTGACTAAAGGAGAAGTAGCAGTCATGTTCTAGCCTTTGGAAAATTTTCAATGCAAAATTTCAGAATTTATGGTAGAAGATCACATTCATAATGTATGCCTCAACTTATAGAAGAATATTAATCATTTTAAAACCAATGTATTACCATATGATGAATATAAAAATCATGTAAAGGTAATATAAGGGTTGAAATATGAAATTGACTTGGAATCTCTCTTAGTTTCCTGACATTCGAAGGCTGAAAAGTAGCTGAGAACCCTTCATCATGCATACCTCAATGCTTTAAAGAAGATATGCCAGTTAATTTCGGATACCCCATCTGGTGTTTGTATTGGAGGATGGGGTGGACATGGAGAATTGCATTTCACTACACTCTAGAATAAAAAAATTCCTGCCAAAAGTGGACTCAGGAAATTTTATTTCCCACGGTTAGTTACAATCAAGAGATTTTGTAGGTAATCAAATGTATGCTCAAGAACAGGTCTCAATTAGCTCTCATCAGAGTCAAGACTAAATGAAAGAGTTTTTTGAGTTACTTTTTCATCAAGCATCTGAGAATATTTAGTAGGCCTCCCTCTTAGAGGGTGGTAGCGGTCAGATAACACAAATGTCTAAAATAGCACAACAATCTTCTGAAATAGGTGATTTGAGTGGTATTCAGATAATTCACCAAGCTAATGTTCGAACCAAAATTTGTAAAATTAGAAGAGCAGTTGTGCGAATCTCAGCTGTAACAGTTCAAGAGCCACCCCATCCCTATGGGCTGGGGGCTTGTTTAATTCAACCTTAAAATTTATTAAACAAAGTTCAAGGGTTTGAAGAAGAAGAACATGAACAACCCCAGCCTACAGGGCTGGGGGCTTTTTCACATCTAAAATCCTTTCCTCAAAGGAAATCAGTTCTCTCCCGATTAGGGAAGAATCCACAAAGAGAGCGCAAAACTGAACTATCCAAGGATTCCCTTTGGGTAAATCTCTACTAAAAAAATTCCAATAATTAAAAATATAGGAGAATAGAGTCTCATGGAAGATATATAAGGAGATGATATTTCAAAGATAATGACAGAGTTCCATCAATGCATTTATCATTAGTAAATTTCATTAACACCATTGCAGAAAATACTCTGGAAAATGAGTCAATTTCAGGGGAATCTGAAGATGAAGTTATTATCCATATTAAGGTACTCATTGAAGCAAATAAAGAAGGTGTGTGTACTCAAAATCATAGGCTCACCTAGAATCTAGGTCTGCCTTCAAATAACTAACTCCCACCCCCAAAAGGCATCTAATAAGGGGAAAGGTAAAAGTCAGATTGCATCTCACTTTTCCATAGGAGAAGGTCAGTCTATTTCAATTTAAGTGATATTTTCACAGCAAGAAGAGGAGATGAAAGAATTTAAAAGACTCAATACAGAGTTACTTCGAAGAAGCATTTATTCTAGACGTACTCCCCTGGTAGATCCTTAACTTTCACATCCTGTAGGAGCTCCTTGGAAAAGAGGATTTGTGGTAACTACAACTGTGGATAATAAATTCCATCTATTGGTACACAACCAAGGCAAGATCAAACACATCTTTATAGGTCTGTCCCTATGGGTTATCCAATGAAAATACCAGTAGCACCACCACTAGTGGGTTTTCCATTCATTGCATTAATTAAAGTTTCAGTTACTGTTTCTGTACAGGTCCCAATTCATTCGGATATTCCCCAAGTGCTTATGAGAACAATTGAGGCATTAACAAGTCGATTGGAAGCCATGGAAGAACAGCATTCACTAGTTCATCTGGAAAAGAAAGCATACCCTGAGTGGGTGGATCTGATCCCTCCCCCACCAATTTTTTTGAATACCACATTCCCAATATTTAATGGTTCAGGAGATCTAGAACAACACTTAGAACATTTAGTTTCTTATTGTGATCCCATGATGATAACTCTTAAACAACAAGAAGAAGTAAATATTAGGTGTTTTGTGAAGTCATTACAAGGAATAGCTTTTGTCTGGTATAAAAGTTTGCAATATTGATCAATTACTGTATGGGAAGATCTCCATAAGAAACTCCTTCTTCAATTCATCTCAACACTACTAAAGACAATAGTTTTTGATATTTAAATTTTCAAACAAAAGTAAAATGAAAGAGTTTTATATTTTATTGCTCAATGTAAAGGATTTTCATATTTCTTAAATACGTCACTCCCTCAGGAAGAGTTGCTGCCAATTTGTGTAGGAAATCATTGTGATGAGTTACGCACACCATTGATCCCTATGAAATACATAATTGGGTTTCGATACCTTACTTCAATTGACCAAAAGTAAGAATATTCCATTATGGAAACTAAATCTAAATCTCATGTAATTTCATAAGCTCTAGGAAAGATAATAAGGAAAGTAGAGGCTGATACAGTCACACTCAATCAAGCACTTGTATATGATTCAACTTCAAAACCATCATTATATCGAAGGACTCCGCCTCCCGATCATCGGAAAAAATGACCTCCTTGTCAAGATGATCAAAGATATTAAAGGTGGAAACAGTTTGAAGAGTTAAGAAACAAAGTTTAATCTTTCTAGAATGAACAAGTTTATGATTACTTCATCTCAGATCTAGAAAATAATTTTATTCAGTTTCCAAGGCTGAAGAAATCCAAAAAAGAAAGAGATGAATATCTTCTAAATTATTGTCCCTTTCATCATATATTGGGGCATCCCATTTAGGAGTGTTTTTTTCAAAGACCTATTGTAAAAAATGGTAGAATTTGGATAAGTGAAACTAAAAATTTCATCATCCCAAGTAGCATGTGTTACTACTACTGATCTAGAGGAAGAAGTTGAATGCAAGGAAGTCAAAGGTAAAAGTTCACAGAAATATGTGGATTGGATGATCTGAAAAATGATCAACCGTACTCATGCCATTCTACAAACACAATTAAAACGACCAATTATGTCTTATGTCACTCCCACCATAGAGAAACTACCTTCATCAAAAGGTAAATCCTTAAAGAAGTGACATGATCAGCAGGCTAAAGTGCAGTCAGAAGAAGACGAGCTCATGTCAAGACCAAAGTTTTCTTTGACTCTGGCAGATTTCATGCCATCTATTTAAAAAATACGAGCACTGCTCCAAAAAATGGCACAACCAAAACTAACCTAGTAGGCATAATATTAATCAGATGAAGAATTATTTTTGGTTCTGTTAATGTGATTCACTTAATGAATCCCTATGATAATGGTGATTTTTATTATAATGAGCTTGAGTTCCCTGTACATAATTTGTTAACTAGAGGAAGAGGCCAAGGTTGAGGATACAAGAGAAGATGTGGGTATTCTAGAAGCCACTATTTTAACTCTACCCCTTCTTAAACTATATATGTGGTGAAAACTCATGGCAGAGCCCTTCAGCGAGCTAAACAAGAACAAGGAGATTCTTACATGCATGTCTGGTTCAGTCCTGACCTGATTATTTTGGAAGAATTATTAGAGTTCATACCATCTTCCTCTCAGTAAGTAAATAGACTTATTCAGTCTAATCTACAAAATCCATGAATATTTATAACTTCTTATCTAACACAGGGTACATCTACTTCAGGATCATCAACTTCCAAAGTACCTGAAAAACCGCATCTCCATGTTAGGAAACGTAGACCCTCTGGACCAAAAGTATAATTTTTTGAAATAGCTAGCCCAAGTACCGAACAAGTATTCATTTTTGGATTCCTTGAATCTATAAAGATATCTTTTAGAAGCACTTATTGAGGCTTTGTGAAGTACTCAAGAGTTTGAAACCAAAGTTGCTACTACTGTGGTTTACCGTATAGAGAATTATCCTGTAGAATGTCATGCAATTATATCTTTTATGGATGAAGATGAAGATGATGTTGTACATGGACATATCAAGCCCTTGTATCTATCTTGCAGGGTCAATGACATAGGCATCCGATGAGCCTTCATTGATAATGGCTCAGGATTCAACCTCATTCATATTCGTGCACTTCGTCGATTGGGCCTCACTAAATATAACTTATATCCTTCTACTTTAATGTTGCAATGATATGATAAGAATGAGAAAGAACATATAGGAGATATTACACTCAGAACTCAGTTATAAGATCTTGTATCTAATTCATATTTCATGGTTGTTCTCCAGGACACAACCATTAACATTCTTCTTGGTAGGCATTGGCTACATCAATATGCAACCATACCTTCAGCATACCATCAATGTCTCAAGTATTGTTTTAATGGACAAATTAGAACATTTTATGGTTACAAGGATCCATTCAAAAAATGTTAATCTAATTACATTGAGACAAAATTTTATCACACGAAGGGAATGAGGTCTATGACAAAAGAGGTAACATGAATCAATGCTCTGAATGGCTTGGAAAAGACACCAGAAAAACCCTTCATACATTTGAGAACAGATTATGTGTTACCTATCAATCAAATTGAAAGCGTAAAACCAAATCTAAGCATTCATCTAGTAACTTCCATAATGTCAATTGCGGTAATCAAGCCTGACAGAATGGGAGAAATTTCTGATTCACCAAGCAGTGGTGAAAGTTTAAATGGAGATGTATTCATTTCCTCCACTAACTTTACCAAGTATCAAGTGTGTTAATTAGATTAGAATAACTTCTAGTAATACTAAAGGAAGACAAGGATATTGATTCTCAATCCATTATCTCCTCTTTATTACTCCAGGAAGACCCTTCATCACCAGTATGGTCAGAAATGGTGGAATCTTCTTCTTGATGTTCAAATAATGACTTCTCCCCTAACATTAGATGTTTTACTACATCATCTACTATGAAAGTAGAAATAGAAGATGTGAAATGTAATGAAAAAGAAGAGGAAGATCTTAGGGATGCTCTTTCCTCATTTGAGGAAGGTGTCTCTACCACTATGGATGATCTCAGAGAAATAAATATGGGTAAAAAACAGGATCCACACTCCACTCTAATTAGTGCGTCCATGACTCTTGAAGAGAAAGATATTTATACTTCATTTATAAAGAAACATCGAGATATATTTTCTTGGAATTATACAGAAATTCTAGGACATAATCCCAATGTAGCAACTCATCATTTTGGGTTTGTAGAAGAACATTGAGGATCCAAGCAAGAAGCAAGAAGAAAAAACCCAACTCATCCCTGTAAAATTGAAGCTCAAGTTGATAAGCTTATAAAAGATAAATTTTAATAGGGAGGTTCAATATCCCAAATGGTTGTCCAACATTTCCCTATAGAAAAATAAGAATGGGAAAATCAGATTTTTCATTGATTTCATATATCTTAATCAGTATTATCCTAAAGATGACTTTCCAGTTCTGATCACAGAGCTTTTAATTAATGCAACAACTGGATATGAAGCTCTTTTCTTTATGGATGGTTACTCTGGAAATAATAGAATCTTTATGGCCTTAGAGGATGAAGAATCTATAGCCTTCAGATCCCCACAAGGTGCGTTTTTCTATCAGGTAATTCCATTTGGATTAAAGAATTCAGGTGCAACCTATCAACGTTCCAGACACCATATATTCAAACCCTTGTTAGAGAAATTTTTTGAATGTTATGTGGGTGATTTAGTGTTTAAATCCAGAGCATGTTATGATTACTTGGATGATCTGGAGACCATATTCAACAAAACATTGGCAATATAATTTTAAGATGAACCCCTTGAAATGTGATTTTGGGGTAACCTTAGGAATGTTCCTCGACTTCTTTTTACGCCATCATGGAATCAAAGTTGATCCTGAGAAAAAAAATCAATCCTTCGCATTTCACCTCCTCTAAATTTGAAAAAATTAAGATGACTTCAAGGAAACTTGGCCTATATTCAGTGCTTCATCACGAATTTGGCAGGCAAGTGTTTACGCTTCACCAGATTAATGAATAAGGGAGTCACTTATCAATAGAATGAATACTTCCATAAAGCATTCGATACCCTCAAGAAATATCTCTTGAGTCTACTAGTATTAATGCCACCTATTGAAGGAATAACACTTATTCTCTAGCTAATAGCTTTAGAGTGATCACTATATGCCTTCATTTCCCAAAAAAAATTATGCGGGGAATGAAAAAAACATTTACTATCTCAGTCAAACTATACATGATGCAGAAACTCGGTATTCAACTATTGAAAAGTGACTCTTGGAATTAATCATTTCAGTTTAAAAATTGATGCACAACCTGCAACATCATGAGGTTCAATTGGTGTCTTGAAATAACCCTCTCAAATTTATTCTTAGTAGTCCTATGCTTACAGGTCATCTGGCATGGTGGATAGTTATTTTTCAACAGTTTGATATCAGGATTGTACCTCAGAATGTAATAAAAGGCCAATCCTTGGCGGACTTCCTCGTTGAACATCCATCAGTGGAAGATACATCATTAAATACTGAAATTCCTGATGAAGTGGTCTTCTCTATTAAATATGATTACCAAATATGGAAATATACTTTGATGGTGCCTCTAGAAGTCCAGCAGAGAAGAGAATGGAAAACCCTAAACTCAACAATGTTGGGATAGTAATTGTACTTATCTCCCCAAAAAAGGCAATGTTTCTTTATTCCTTTCTATTTTTAGAAAGTAGAACCAATAATGAGACAAAATATCAAGCACTCATTGCAGGTCTGGAATTGGAACTTTAGGTAGAAGTGAACCACATGAAAGTGAAAGGTGATTCAGAGTTGGTAATCAAACGAATCAATAGGGATTATTCCATTAGAAAAGAAGAGTTAATCCTTATGTGTGATTATGTTAGAGGATTAATGGATAAATTTCTCTTAGATCTGACATTGTCTTATGTCCCGCGATCACAAAATGACCAAACTAATGCTCTAGATAATGTAGCTACAACCTTGGAAGATCCAAATTGGGATGAGACAATCATCAGTATATCCCATCATTATGTGGTCTCACATTTCATTCAAACTAGAATGAAAAAAATTAATGAAATTAGCCCTATTTCTGATCTATATGGTTATAGAATGAGATGGAGAACACCCATCATAGAATACCTTCAAAATGGAGTACTTCTACCAGAAAGGGCTTAAAAAGAACAAATCTGATGATGAGAAGCCAATTTAACACTTTATGATAGTCCAGATCACTAGAAGATTCTCTACGAATGAGGATTTAATGGAATCTTCTTTAGGTGTATTGATGGAGAAGAAACTACAACTTTCATGAAATAATTGCATTCAGGAGCTTGTGGTGCTCACCAGTCTTGGTATATAATTTATGATCAAATCTGAAGGCTTGGATACATTTATCCATTAATGATGTATGATTTCACATATTTCAATATGAATTTTCATCCCTACCAAGTGAATGACAACTTCATTCATTAACCCCTGAAGTTGTTACATACATCTAAATACTTTTGAACATTTTCCACATGGGGAATGGATGTAGTAGGGCCTTATCCCCCAGCTACGACTAATAAGTTCAAGTATATTCTTACTGGTACTGACATATTATCCAATTAGGCTCAGATAATAAATCTCAAAGAAATCAGAGCCAAAAGCATTGTTAGTTTTGTCAAAACTAACATCATCACTAGATTTGGTGTCCCTCATACTATATTAACAGAAAATGGGACCAATTTTTGTTCTATTGAGGTAAATAAATTATATCAGGAGCATAATATCAAATCCAACCATTCATCTCACTATCATGTAGTGGCCAATGGACAGATAGATTCCATTAATAAGACTTTATCAAATATACTATAGAAGATGGTGTATAAAGATAAGAAATCTTGTCTTGATATAATTTTTCATTCTTTATGGACCTATTAATCTACTACACTTACTACCACTCAAGAAACACCTTATTCATTGGTGTACATAATAGAAGAAGTATTTCCAATTTAAATTCAATTTATTTCACTCAGAATTAAAATATGTGATCAGTTGTCAACAGATGAGAAGTCTCGAAAATGGTTTGATGACCTGGAACAATTAGATTACAAAAGACTGATTACTTTTCATCATTTAGAAGTCGATCAAAATAGAATAGCGTGATCCTTTAACAAGGAAGTTTTCTTCCATTCATTTCTTCAAGGAGAATTGGTATTAGTCCTTAGGAATCCAATGATACCAGGAATGAAACCTCCAAATCTTGAGCCAAAGTTGGAAGGACCTTATTCCATATGTAAAGTCTACTCAAATGGAGATTATTCCTTAATCTTAATGGATGGGAAGCTTATTACAACTCCAACCAATGAGAGATTCTTGAAGAAATACTTTGCGTAATTACACAATGTCCTCACTGCACGACTTAAAACTGTACAGTGCAATATCCTCACTGCATGACTTAAAACTGGATAGTATAATGTCCTCACTGCATGACTTAAAACAACACAACACAAAGTCCTAGTTACATGACATTAAACTATGTAGAAATCAAGAGCGTCCATGCTGCATGATGATAAAATACATAGAATCTTTGTCCTTTTCACATAACATTAAACATCATGAAATCATTTGTTCTCATTAAATGAAATTAAACAGTAAAACTAACATATTCTCTACTTGACGTGAGGAGCTTCCATATACAAGCATCATTGAAATCATTGTTACTTATTAGTGGAACATGAGTCCCTTTCTTCCCAATGTCTGAGTCTAATCTTCATAGGGAACTCATTTCAATTACTACATGTGGCTTGATTCTCATTCATATAAGATACATAGAGACTCCTAGATCTCCAATCTTGTCCTCAAAAGAAAGAAACCAAAAATTTTATTTCCCTTTTCTTCTCCTATATATAAACTAGATCTATACAAAGTGTTTCCTTAAGATAAATTGTTCATTTTTTGTACCATCTTGTGTCTTAAATTTAACAGTTCTTCTATAACGTGTCAAAATCCCCTGTATCCCATATCAATCTCGATTAGTGTGGGAAATGAATGTTTCAAGAACTACGTACGGCTTGATTCTCATCTATATGAGATACGTAGAGATGCCCAAATATCCAATATTGGGCCCAACAATGATAACAACCCCCTTTTATTCTTTATATAAGAATCAAAACCTATATAGGGAATGTTTAAATAACAACGTATGTCTTGATTCATGAACTATCAAAACTTATAGTGCACTTGGGGTTTGTCTCTTAGTCCAGCTACAATATGTCATTCTTTTCACATCGGTTCATATTCGTCCTTACCGCATGATGTTAAACTTCATGGAAATCTAGGAACTACATTTGGATTGATTCTTACTCCAAGAAGATATGTAGTAAGCTTGGATCCTATACCCAGGCTCAACCATCACTTAATAATAATACCCACATTCTTCACTTGTGTCATATTTGTATTACCGAAGAAGAATTTATTGTTCCTTGTTTCTCATACCAAGCATATCTTACGTGGGCTTAAGAATTGGGTAAAAAATATTCTATGTATAAATAAGGTGTCTCAATTTTTTATGGGGTTATCAATGGTATTCACTGCATGACTTAAAACTGCACAGTACAATGTCCCCGCTGCATGACTCTAAACTGCATAGCATAATATTGATTCAAAGGAAACAAAGAGAATCTCCATTTTACATGTGAGTTAGATCTATGTAAAGGACTTAAAAATAATGGCCAATATTGATTCAAATATTTCTCATGTGCATTGAGCATTACCCCCTTCCATATGTCAAACTCTTAGTCTTGAATATTTTCAGATCTTCATAATATTTCTTACGGTTTTTTATGACAGAATATTTGATATCTAAGAGCTATTTTTTCCTGAAAATACAGTACATTCCCTTAGGTGTCTTTGAATAAGTTTCCTATAATATGGGCCTGTCAATTAAAAGATTCCAATATTTGGATATACAATAAATTCCCCAATTTTCCCTATATAATACAGCTCCCATAACGAGTTTTTCAAATGTTATTAATTTCGTTCTTGGTTATAGTGTCTATGTCCCCTTCAAACTTTGATGACAATATACAAAAATATATATTTTAAAATAGTCATTCATATATATTTGTCTCATTATCTTTCTTTCGATCTGAAAGTCTTCAATACCATGGTTTACACATATCTCTCTCTCCATGTGTTCAAAGAAATATGAAATAAACTTGGATCACTTGACCACATATCATATATTGTTTCCATTTCTGGGCCTAGTCGTATTACCTAAAACTATAGACACCATACCTCCTACCTTTGGGTCAGAACTTCATACAAATCCTATTATTTAGATTCCTTGGAAATCATGATTGGAATACCCTCCTCATATTAAGGTACCTTTCTACATAAACCAAACTCTATGCTTCGGAAAATATGAATCTCCATAAACTTTCTTCGACTTTTAGAAATAAAATGTCAAACTTATGAGAGCTCTTTTTCTTGACTATGTAGTACATGCCATTAGGTGGCCTTGCATAAGTTGCCTATATAACAAGTTTGTTAGTCAAAAGATGCAACTATTTGGACATGCAACATATTCCCCAGTTGTCCCTACATAATATAGCCCCATAACAGGTTTTTCAAATAATGGTAACTTCATTCTTGGAAAATACTTCCTCTAAATCATTTATCCCTTTTCCCATATCATTCCTCAGTTCTGGAAATTCCCAAATCATACTTTACTATTTTCCCTTCTATACCTGAATATGGTCGTATGTTTCCAAACAAATTATTAAGAAATCGGGAGAGTCTTATACCTTTGGTCAAAGATAAAGACCTTAAATTGAATCCACACAATGTCCTCACTGGATGACTTAAAATTTCACAATACAATTTCCTCACTATATGACATAAAATTGCATAGTACAATGTCCCCACTGCATGACTTAAAACTACATAGTATAAGGTCCTCACTCCATGACTTAAAATTGTACGAGTTTAATATCAAAAATTTCCCTTTCTGACAAATTTTAACCATTTCTTATACACCAAATTTGTATATAAATAGTTTTCCTATTCCTGACATATTTTGGCATAGATAAACCTTTATTCTAAAAATTTATTTCCTTGGAAAAACCACCCACTGTGGCCTTGAGTCACCCAAATCTTATTTTCCCCTGTCTATCAATAGTAAAATGTTAAATTATTAAGATCTTTTTTTCTTGACTATGCAGTACGTGCCCTTAGGTGGCCTTGCATAAGTTTCCTACATAACAGGCATGTCTATCAAAAGATACTACTATTTGACTATGCAACATATTCCCTAGTTGTCCCTACATGACACAATTCCCATAACGCATTTTTCAAATAATGGTAACTTCATTCTTTGAAGAGACTTCCCTTATTTTTATACAAGTTTAATATTTGGTGACCATAAAAATCATGGCTCAATATTCACCTTGGAAATATTTAAAATAATATTAGATAAATTCTCATCCACTGAGTCTTGTTTGGAATCTAATTTCAAAATTTATAGTCAAATATATTAAGACCTTAAACATTAGCCCTTTATAGTTCAACATGCATAACTCTAAACTACCAACAACAAGAGACGTGGTACTCACCATATTGAGAACCTACAAAGGTAACGCTGAACAAAAGTTGAGTCCCAACTCACTAAATGTACATTTTGTATAATTTAGGTAATATTGAGAAATAAAAAGTCAAAAGATACAATTTCTGTGGGGTTTTTTATATAACCTTAGTAAAAATCAAACTGTGATCACTAGGCCCCATGGATTAGGAAAAATTAGAGAATCCTTCTAACCTTAGATTAGCTCAAAATCTAACCAAATGATGTTAGAATGCATCAAAGTTCCATACTTTTACCTTAGAGTAATATTCCTTTCATTCTAAACGAATAAAATTCTAAGGGGGGGGGGGATTTTGTAGACACCATGAAATATGTTCCATGCACTTTTACACAAAATGTACTCAACTAAGATAAAAAATTTCACTGTGCGGCTCTACATTTTTCATGGGGGTCAGTGACGATTGTGAAGGCACCAGTCCAAAGGGCTGAGACTGTAGCCTGAAACTGATCCCAAGCAGGGGTGTGGGGGTGAAGCCCACACGGCATGGAACAATTATTTTGGATAAGTCTCCAAAGAGGCGACCAAGATACCTAAAGGCAAACACCTGCGTGCCACCATGCTGGAGCTGATTGAAGTGATTATTTTGGTTAAGTCCTCAAATTGTCTCCCTAGTCTAAAAAATACACCATCGGCGTGCAAGTACCTTGTGTACCACAGTTTGGCACGCAATCCACTTGTACACCCTATCTCTTTTCATGCAAGGTCCAGTTTTTTCCTACAAATAGACCGTTGGTTCCTTCATTTGTACGGACGAATTTCCCTGAATCCTAATTGCTATTCTGGCCACCCTAGTGATTTTCCCAAGTATTCTAAATCTTTAAATGTAGTTATTTAACACCTAAAGTAGAATAATTTAAGTAGGATCATTGGACTTAATTCCTTTTACTTTTTGAAATCCATAATACTTGTGTGCCTAAAGTGCCAAACCTCTCGGAATTAGAAACACTTGCGCGCCACCAATTCCTATCATAAGAACTTGAGCGCCCCACTTCTGGGATCACCTGTGAATACTCTTGAACACTTGAGCAAGGTCTCACTCAAGAATTAACATCTAGGTTGTTCTTCACTTAGGTGAACATTAGGTCACCCAAGCCTGCTTGTGTGCCCATACTTGTGCGTCGTTATCTACTTGGGCACCCCTATTTGAGTCACCTATTCTCTTTAGTCTACAAGCCATCAAGCCCTGCTCAAATCCATTCATGGAAAGGCTTCTTCTTTATTGTATCCCTTGTCTGAAAGGGATTCTGTTGAGTCTTCCACCAAAACCTCCTGACTTATCAAACCTTTGGGAAAGTCACATTTACGTGTCTCCTATTTGGGTTTGTATTTCTATAGTCAATGGTTTCCCACATTTGTATCACAATGGGGTTAGGATTCATAGAGTCTATATGGGTTTTTATATCTGCAGTCACATGAAACTTTCTCCCAAGAATAGTGTTGAGATGTTCTCATTTTAGAGGACTTGGGTTTGGGTCTTGACCTCTCCCTTCTCAAAGACCCAGAACCTCAAGTCTCTGGTAGGGAAGGTACGGTTCACAATTACTTTTCCATTCAAGAATAGGAAAAGTCTCCCTCCCCTATCAGGATCAATTTTTGGACAACCATCCTGGTGTAATCCCCTAACCATTCAAGTAGGAGGTTGAAATCTCTCTCCTCTCAACTTCCTTCACCTTCACTCCTTCCTTACATTGGACCTTCTTCCAATGTAAAGAGAATAGAGGGAAGACTCATCGCCTCTCCCCCTTCCATGGTCGCCTCGTCCTCATCCACCGTATCCACCGTAGGTGCTCCCTCTTCCACCAGTGGAGGAAGAAAATTTTGGGTGCCTGTATTGAATCTTTGACATCTTCTTGTTTCTCACACCGAGCACGACTCACATGGGATTAGAGATTTGTCATGGTCACAAAATTTGCACATATTTGGAACTACGATAACTCTAATTTATGTTCAAACCAAGATACATAGGAATCCTTCTTAGGGAACAAGCTCACTAGATATCCTTTTCAGAATTCCAACCATAATTATTTTAATCTGGGCATCCTCCTTAGGAATAATCCAAAAATTTAACCCCCAAATCGGCAAGGAATCCTTTTCAGGAAGTAATCCCAAACTCATTTCTCTCAAAGGACTACACTCTCCTGTGAGATTTATTAAACTAAGTCGGCTTTGATTCCCATACACATGGGATACATAGGAAACCTCCTTGAGGTACAAACCCAACACTTCAAATCAACCCTATTCTCCTTGGGCCATATTCCCAACAGGGTCTAATCTTACTTGGAAACCCATATCCTCTCCAAGTTCCTTGGGTTGCTTTGGCATAAGTCCCACACTAAACTTTGACTAAACACCTTTTTCTTAGATTTCCATACCACATGACATTAAACTATATGGTTAGGTCCTTATCACATTACTTTAAAAGGTATGATGTGTCCTATTAAGTGGCACCTAACTACGAGGGTTCTGATTCCTTTCACAAGGATACATAGGTAGCCCATTTTATGGGTATGATCCTAATATCAAAACAAACCTTCATCTCCCTAGACAAAAATAAATTTCAGAGTTCCCCATTAAGTGTATTACAAACCAGTACCATCATAACAATGATTAAAATAATATCTAAATAGTATTTGAGAGGATACCATTGATGGAGAACCTCAAATACGTACATATATCTCCATTAATAAAGAACCTGGAATACATACAGATGATTCTAAATCTCCCACATGTCAATAAGTGATTGAAAATTATAAGGGAAGATTATGTTATACTTGGTGAATTAATAAGGATTCATGAAAATATCTTAAAATTATAAAGATAGTCTCGAAGTAGACAATAATTCCCCCCAAAAGTGTGTGATGAGTCCGAACTCCCATACTCTGGACCAATGCATGTTATTAAGTATCATAAAGTTAAAATTTAATGAACATCTGAATTTAGAAAGTAGGCCCCTTTTGGATAAAGAACTGTTGGATGTTTCCGATTCCATGAATAAATCCAATGGAAACCACCTGGAAGTAGTGATTCTTAAAAATAGAACACAAGTTTCAAGGAACTATAAAATAGCTTCATGTTAATAATAAAAGGGAATCTATGTGTGGGGGTTTAAACCACCATACACTAGGGTTGTATTTATCCACATTAGAAGTAAACCTTATTAAAAATATATTGTGTAGTATGTTATTTTCATCATTGATATGAGTTAGATAGATTTATGCTGAATAAGATAATAAGATTTGGTGTTTTATAAAAAGGGTATCAACAATATTTTATCCCCCATCTTAGTGTTGATTACAGCACCAAGTGACCCTAAAAATTGGTAAAATTTCATAGGTTTTATCTCTTTATATCCTTTAAAATTATATATATATTAATTAAAACATTATACAATAAAGGAGTTACAAGAATTGATGATACAGGATTTCATATATATAAAAAATATATGGAAATCTTTCTTCTATCTCTTGGAATTAGGGTCCTTAATTCAGTTCAAATAGGGTTTATAGTACCAAGTGAGACCAATACATTATCTTTATTATAATAATAATGTTTATAATAATGGAAATGAAATAAATTCATTATTTTCCTCTTTTTCTAAGAAGGAAATTATAAACTATATTGGAAAAAATCTTATAAGTATGGTTAAAGCTTCAAAACAACTATGAAGAAGATAAAAAGGTAGAAAACGTAAATTTGAAACGATCTGTAATCTATTTAAAATATTTGATAATTCATAAAGATAAATATGTTGATGAGTTCTTTACCAAAGATATTATTATTTTTAACACTATCAAAGGGTATGGGGAAATTATTAAGTCCTCTACAATGATGAAGTAACTCACATGAATCCTTAAAGTAAAATTTGACAAAAAAATATCATCTATTGAAGATAGATATCATGGAGACTTTAAAATTGATCAATTACAAAACATTTTAATAAATTATGAGATGAGAATAGGACCAAATCACTAAATAAAATCCAATAATAAGAAATAAATAACTTTTAAATCCTTAAATCATCTGATGATTTAATATAAGCATAATTACTCTGATAAAGAAGATAATTTTGAAGGATTTTGATGAGATTATCTCCCTAATATCAATAAAATTCAAAACGGGTAAATTTATGTAATAAAGATAACCTTCCTTTAAAAGTTTTAATTTTATGAAAATTTGTCACTTCTCTTCCATATATCCCTCAATAATAATAAATAAAATTAAATGGGAAGAGGAAACCAAGATACACTTAAATAAATGAGAATCCTTCAAGAAACAATCAGTCTCAATCAAAAGGTAATGAGAAGATGTTATATAGGTCCTTAAAAAAAAGTTTCTATCCTTAGAAGAAGGTATTTCTAAAATTGGTGAAACCTATGATAGTAAAGTAACCCAAAAATAAGATTCACACAAAATTATTATAGTTTAATAAGAATAAGAGAGTTCATACTTAGATGATGGAACATAAAATTTTATTGATTTTTCTATTGAAAATATAAAAAAATTCAAGTGATACACCTTGATAATTGAGATCAAGATCTTACTAAAGTATATTGGGTGTCTAAGAGATTAAAATTCCCACCTTAATAAGGACCTTGATAAAAGAAAATAGATTCATATTGAGAAAAAATTTATGGCCAAAGAAGTTAAGAAGTAAAACTTGAAAATGTTAAGAAAAGTAATATTATTGATGATATTACTTCTAATATTATCCTTAGGTATGAATAGGTTGATAAGTTGAGGATGAAAATTACTGAATCTAATAAGAAAAGTGAAAAACTAAAGAAATATTATGATATAGAAATCATTGTATCTTCTGAAAGCTCTACGTAATTTGAAAATATTTTTATAGCAATATAGTAGTTTAAAAAGTATCTATCACAAAAAAGCCAAGATCACTTGATGGAAAAATGTTATATATGAATAAGGGAAATCATCTAATGTAACTTATCAAAATAAGATCACAATTTATAGAAACTTTAGTAAAAATTTATGTTTATAAAAAATTATAATTATGAATAAAAGGTAAAACATGATCATACCTGGAATGAAAAAAATTCTATAAAAAAATTCTACAGAAGCCCCAAATGTGAAAAGAAGATATTTTAAAAATAGTTTTGTTGAATCATATATGATATCTAAAATAAGGATGGATATAAACCCATAATGCTGTAGAATTTTTATCAGCTATGTATATTTCAAAGATTCTATGAGTGTTATTGTTTTTCTTTCTATTAATATTATTGTTTATAGTACATCATTTCTCTACGAGAAAAAATAAGGGGCTTAGACCAAGGATAAGACAACAAGAACATAGTCCAAATCACTATTTGTATCTATTTGAGAAGAAAAATGAAGTAAAAATAGTTTATATATCTTGAAAGTTATTTTTGGAATGCATGATCAAGAAGGACACATTGAACTATGTGTATTATCATCCTACGAACTCAATTAAATGTAATTTTGATAACTGATAATGTTCAAAAAAAATTGTTTCAAATGATAGGAAAATGTCTTTGAAATTTATTTCAAAGCATAAAAATCTAAGAATAAATATATTATGGATATTGGGTATTCTTCCCACATAGAAAGTGATCAAAATAATTTAAAGAATGCTAAATGATATTTAAGAGGAGTTATCATATTTAAAAATGACATTTCATTAAAAAAAATATTGTTGGAATGCCTAAGATTAGAAATAATCAGATAAACACCAACAAAGTTCTATTTATTGATAGGATAAACTAAAATATTATTAGTGTATCACAACCTTATTATGATGTGAATGAGTACATTTTCAAAAATAATGGTTCTTTTTTGTAGAACCTCAAATATGGGTAATTGTTTACAAGAGGGTTAAGAACCCAATATTTCTTTTTTCGGGTTGGAGAAGCTAAAAAACATTTCTATTTGAGTATACAATGTAATAATATTTTTTTAGCATAGAATATTTGACTGAATTTTAAATAAGAATATATATAAGTTAATTAGAGAAAATTCTATGATAAATATTCCAATAAAAAAAATACAACATCACCACTATCAAGAAATGTTAAAAGGGGAAGATGGTGAGTAAAATTCGTAAGGGATTTGATATCAAAACTAGAAAACCACTGATGTTATTTCACTCTGATGTTTTGGGAACTATGTCTAAGAAGTCAAAAATTGGATATAATTGTTTCATATCACTCATTAATGACTTTACTAATATGAAATTAATTATTTTGATGTCTCATAAATATTAATATTTTAGAATTTTTATAATTTTTAGAAGATAATAAAAATAAAATGGGTTTTTCATAAAAGAGGCTGAGATTAAAAAATCAAAGTGAGTATGCCAAAACAAATATTTTTTATAGAATCTTGAAAAACATGGAATATGACTTTATTTTAGTTTACTTTATAGTGAATAATAAAATTGAGTGTATGAAACAAAAAAATAAGAGTATTGTTGATATAGTCAAAACCATTATATCTAATCAGGACACTTCATGATAATTTTTATTGAAATTCATCACTAATGTTGGAATGATTCAAAACTTGTGATTATTGAATCCAAATTTAGATATGAATCGTTATTATTTTTTTAAATAAGAAACCAAATTTAAAACACATAAGAGAGTTTGTGAATCCATTATTAATTAAGAATAATAATAAAATAGTGAAAAGATTAATAAGAAAGATAAATATGGAATATTCATTAGTTATACACAAAATATCATATATATATATATATATATGTGTGTGTGTGTGTGTGTGTGTCACACAAAATATTAGAGGATAATTGAGTTTGGTGATGTAAAAGTCTATGGAAATGAAGAACTCATAAAACCAACAATATACAATGTAGAGGAGGATGTTTTCACCTCTGAACATGTTACCCAACTTGAAGAGAATGCAAAGAAATCGTGATGATGATGCACATTTAGGTTACTCTAGTCATGATGCTTTGAATACAAGAAACACATGAATAAACACAAGGCTGATGAAACATGTTAATCCAAAAAAATGTTATTATTAATTAGACCCATGCGGTGAAAATAAAAAGGTAGGTCATAATAGCTACTCACACTAGTCTGTTATCAAAATTAAGCCCCTAATTATTGATGAGTACTTTAAACAAAAATAATGGATTTAAGATATGAATGAGGAGTTGGAAAAAATTTAAAAGAAATAAATATGGGAGATTGTTTGTAACACCCAAATGTTCTTATGAAATATTTTTTTAAATAATTTTTATTCTTTAGTGGTTTGGTTTGCATGAAATCATGAGTTTTGATGAACTATGAGACTCCCTTATTATACAATTACTGTTATATCCCATCCATTAGGTTAGCAAGAATAATTATAATTAACTTATGAAAATGCATTGCGAATTCATTGGCTATCAATTATTTATGAAGAATATAAGTAAATTATATATTTGTATTTTTGAGTGAATTAATTTTGGTAATGAAATAAGTGAGATATATGTGTGTTATATACTTAATAAAATATTTTTTATATTCATCCAATAGATATTTTAGTCATAGGGTATGAATAAAACCCTATTTGATGTATACAAACCAATTTTTTAAAAGGTTAATTTTACACCATTGAATGGAGAAGCCCTTTTAAATTATGATTTTGAAACATAAATAATTCAATATGACATAATAAACATGTTATTTTGAAGCGGGATATAAAAATTTACTTTGGATGAATTTTTGATATTTTTCTGAAAACATTCATGTTTTGATGAATAATAAAAATAGGCTCAATTTTAATTGAAAATAAATTTTTTCATTGAAATAATTTATATGGTTAAATTATATTATTGAATGGTTTCAAAGTATAAATAGAATATATTTTTACTATTTAATATAATTTAGGTCATTGTAATTAATTTGACATTAAATTAATATTTAAAAACATTTCAATCATTTGCAATATTTTAACTTTTAAAACTCGTTTTCTCATTTAAACAACGGGATTAATTTTAAATTAATTACTAAAAATTATATGTTTTGAATTTTGAAAAATGGATTCCATATTTGGAATCAGTAGGTCTGAAGTATGTAAATGACTTTATGTTATATTTGGGAAATATGAATAGTAACTTCAGTAAATTTTATTAACACAGTAAAAGGATAAATCAGGTAATTAAGGGTAAAAATAATATTATAAAATTACCCTAACACTTTTGTTAATATAATTGGATTATTATAATTTGATCTAAAACATACTTGGGTTGAAATTATTAGCACCAAGCTGATGATGAAGGTGTTTTGTATTAAAGTGTTGTCTTTTATTATCAAGGAATGTTTTTAAGAAAAAAAGTCACTTAAATTTGTTTTGCAGAAACAATTGTTTTGGGTTTGTTTTGAAAAGAATCAAACCCATGGTTTTTGAAAATTAGACTCATGTATTCATAACGTTTGTTCTCACGATGAGAATGGAAAGGAAAGAATGAAACTTGGGTGAATGGAAAGTTATGATAGTTTCTGATGTAATTGCGACGATACTATGTTGATTTATATTTCATATAAATCATGAGTTGTATTGACAACTTGGGATGAAAGCTTGATAGAAGGAAGTGTGAATGAAAGAGATGCTACCAATCCGAAAAGAATCGTATTCAAATTTATCATATCTATATGGAAGAGAGAAATAAGTGGTATCGATTGTTTTTCAAAACAATTAGAAAAGAATCGTATTCAGATTTATGATATCCGGATGGTAGAGTGAAAGAAGTGGTATCAATTGTTTTTCAAAACAATCGTATCCAGATTTAAGAGATGGTGCCGATTAAATAGTCCATACCGATAAGAATAGAAAGAGATAATATCAATTGTCTTTCAAAAGAATTGGATTCTGGGTGAAAGTAAAATAAGTGGTGCTGATGAAATGTGGTACTGATGAAAAGTGGTGTCGATGGAAGATGGTGCTGATGAAAAGTGGTACCGATTAAAAAGGGGTGTTGATATTAGAGTAGGAGATGGTGATGATTTTTTTTCATAATTGATTATATTTGAGTGAAAGAGAAGATATGATACCAATCAAAAAGGAATTGTATTCAGAATGTAATTGTATCATATTTGGGAAGATCATCCTTTTCAAAATGTATTATATCGTATCTATGAAGATCATTGTTTTTACATTATATTTGATCATACCCAATGATCGTAACTAGAATAATCATAACCAGAACGATCATATTCAAGATGATTGTATCCATACCATTGGTATTCAAAAAATATCATGCTTGGGTTGAGATGAAAAGAAATAATAACGAATGAATGGAAAGTTACAATACTTTCCAATTGAAGTTAGATGATACTAAATTTGATCCTCAATGAATTCAAATTCATGAAGGTAGTCATGATTCAATCATTTTTTTGGAATTAAGTATTGTTTCTCAAGTGGTTTAACAGAAAATAAAAGAGAATAATATTTATAAATGATTTTTCGATGGGGATCTAAACTTTTAAATACAATATTTTGGGTCAAATCAGTTATGAGAATCGTATTCAGTAAATGGAATGAGGAATCAGACTCAGTTGATCAGACCCAAATATTCCTAAAAATTTAAATTGGTCTAAAGAATTGAAATGGGAGACTAAATAAAAATAGGTGAAGATTGTGGGAGTTTTGAGAAGAATCGATAAGCATTGAAGAATTCAAAATGGATTCCTAGATTTCAAGGGAAATGACATTTAGGGTTAATTTAGGTGATCGGGAAAATGTTTTGAATTCCCGCCTAAACCTGTTTTGGGTCACCCACAAAAGGATAAAATAATTTTTACTCTCTGATGATTGTATTTTTCACCACAGAAGAGAGAGAATATCCATGTATCTAGAGAGAAGAAGAGATCAATTCTATTTGTCCTGATAATTGTTTTGGGTGCTACCGATTCATTCATATTCTATTCGGCTTAGCAATTATATTCGGTAATTTAAGTGGTTTTGATTCTACTCTATTGAGTTATATCAAAAAACCAGACTGGGGGTATTGTTTTGTAATAATCAAACTTTGAGGAATCAGACTCAGAAAAGATCGGGCTCAGTGTTTCATAACAAAGTCCATGTGGTTCTTACCTTTCTTCTGAGTAAGGATTTGATGAATTGTATTTTAATTGAATACATTTGTTTAATTGAAAATAAGAACAGGTAACATGAGTTGTTAGAAAACAATTGTATTACTTTATTATGCTAAGAGGATGCACATGCACTAGTTTTATTATTTCATAGTGCTACACGAGTGAAAGGGTACATCCTTATCATTGTAATCGAAGAATTTTTATCTATTGGATTGTATGGTATTGGATCATTTACAACCCATAACAAGAATGTAGTTATCTTATTGAATAGTGAGTCTTTTAAATCTTTGGGTTCCTTGGGATATGTGTTGATTTTTTTCTCATTAGGGAAATGAAATCATTAATAGGAGGTGAAGTTTGTTTTAATTGAAAGGAAATTTAAAATAAAAATGGTATCACTGATTCACCCCCTTTCCCTCTCAGTGATACAATACTGTGACTGAGCGCTTTCAATTGGTATCAAAGGGAGGTTCCCTTTGTTATTCTTTGCTGATGTAGAATTTGAACTGTTTGAATAGTAATGGTATTCTAGCATTTTATGGAAATAAATATCATATCTAGAAAGATATAATGTTTCCATATCTTATATCTAATAGTTATGATGTTCATGAAGCTACAATAGTTTGATTTCCTCACATTGATGACAGTTCTCCACTTACACCTATTGAAAAGAATTTTCTTGAGAATGATGGAAGGGACAAGAATGATATATTATCATCACTTTTTGAAAGTTAATTATTGAGAGTGAAAGGTATTGACACAACTAAATATATATGGGATAAATTAAAAAACTTATATAAAGGAAATACAATAGTGAAGAAGGAAGAGATAAAAATATGGAGATTGAAGTATGAATATTTGAAGATGGGTGAGCATGAATCTGTTGGGGAATTATTTACAAGGGTGAATGAAATTGTGATTAATATCAGATGTCTTAGTGAAAATCTAAAAGACTCTACTGTTATTAAAAAGATCTTGAGAATCCTACCTGAAAAATTTGATGAAAAAGTTTCTCCATTGGAAGACAGAGATTCTAAAACATTATCTATTGATTATTTACATAGCACTATTATCACCTATGAAATGAGAAGAGAGAATGCTATGAAGAGAAAAAAAAGACTGATAGAGAAATTTATTTCAAGGCTATGAAGAAAGAAAAGTCAAATAAGATTATTATTAAAGATGAAGCTGGTTATTCTAACTCTAAAAATTAGGTATGTAAAAATATCAATGAAATCATATCCTTGTTTTCTAACATTGTGAAAAGAGGTATAGGGAAATACATAGGGAAACATCCATTGAAATGTTTTTAATGTGGATTTGTTGTTCACTTTGTGGCTAATTGTCCTCAAAGAAAGTAAGAAGATAATAGTGATATTGAAGAAAGAAATACAAGAAGACCGTGGAGTAAAAAGGGAGACAAATGAAAAGAATAGAAATAATCAAATCCAAAAGAAGAAGTTTCTTGTCCAAAGATGAAGAAAATGAATATAGTGATGTTGAATATGAAAAATCCATTGAGTATGGTAATGAAAATACTTTCATTTTAATATTTAATGATGAAGAATTCAGAAGCATCAGTTCTAAAGAAGAAGAAACATAGCTTAAAATTCATTTGAAAGAAGATTTTAAAGAATGTGTGAGAAAGATTAGAATGATTGAAAAGTAAAACAAAAAGTTAGAAGATGAATTCTCAATAAATCAATAATGTTTTACTTGTGAGAAATAAAAGTTGGTTAAATAGATTGATGATTTGAATAAGTTTTTTTAAGATGAAAAGAATCATAATGTGAATTTAGAAGTGAAGCTAAAGGAAAGATAATTAGAGTTGGAACTTGTCCAGCAAAAGCTCTTTGAAGCTGAAAAGAAAAATATAAGATTCCAAAACTCTATCACTGAATTTGATGAATATTATCATAATTAAAAAATTGAGAATGTTCAACAAAAGATACCTTCAAAGACTGAGAAGAAGAATGAAACTATGTCTGAAAAGAACAATGCGGGGAAAGTTATGTATGTGGTTAAAGTGAAGAATTTAGAAGTTACAAAATATCCTGAGTCCAAAAAGGTTTTATCTGGATTCAGAAAAGTTTCAAATACTTATTATCCTATCAAGGATGAAAAGAAGGAGAATAATCCTATTGAAAGTGAAAATAAAATGGTTGAGAAATATTTTCACAATTCTGATCAGTATGGAGGTTTCAGAGGCAAATACTCTTTCCATGGGTATTGGTGGTATTGTGGGGGATTCAGGAACACAACAAGTATTTTTTGGTTCAATCAAAAACATTATTATTATCCCAAAGTTTATTAATGGAAGAGATTGAGGGGGATTCAATATCCTTAATGAAAGGAAAATGGGAATGTTGTCTTGAAGAAATAAAAAAATAATGAAGTGGAGATTGAAAATTGGTTCCAACCCTTAGAAACTATTTGTGAAAGATGTGAATAACCTGGACACCATGAAAAAGGATGATTTGTTTTTGTTACCGTCTCAATAAAAGATTCTCAATTCACAAAATCTGAAGGTGAATAATGAAAAGAATAGAGAAAAGGTGCTTGTTGTTGAAACTACATTAAAATCCATGAAAGGAGAATGACCCTATATACTTGATAGTTGATGTTCTTTTCATATGATAGGAGACATGGAATTGTTGAAGGATGTGAAAGATTATAAGTAAGTCACAATGACATTTGGAAATGATGAATCATTGAAAATCAAAGGTGTTGGGTCAGCCATTATTGGGAAAAAAAGAGGAAATCTAAGAAAATATTGTATATTGATGGGCTGAAACAAAAACTACTAAGTGTATCACAATTATGTGATGAGAGTAACAAGGTTATCTTTAAGAAAGATGGATTTTTTATAAAGTGTGAAGAAGATGGAAATATTGTTACAAGAGGCTAACTTATGAAAGGAAATTTGTTTCAGGTTGGTGATTCACAAAACTCTTGTTAAATGAGTATGGTGAAAGAGAATTAGTTATGGAATAAAAGGCTTGGATATATGTTTTAGAGAAACATGAGAAATTTATTTAAAATAGATAGTGTTCGAGACATTCCTTATCTTCCAAGAAAAATAGATTGGTGTTTCACTATCATCTAGAAAGGAAAAATTGAAAATGTTGTCCATAATAAAGCTGATATTTGTTCAAAAAAAACCTCGGAGCTGATCTATTCCAATATATATGGGCCGATTAAGAATCAATAAAAACATGGAAATAAGTACTTAATTACTTTCATTAATGATTTTACTCACATTAATTGTGTTATGTACATGAAACAAAAATCAAACGCTTTGGAAATGTTTACACGTTTCAGAAGAAAAGATGAGAAAGATTGTGAGTATTCTACAAAGAAGTTTGAGAACTGATAATGTTGGTGAATACAGAAGTGAAGAGTTTGAAGACTATCTTGAGAAGCATGGAATTCAACATGATTATATCTCTCCATACACTCCCCAACAAAATGGGGTTGCTAAAAGAAATAATAGAATCCTGGTGAAAATGGGAAGAACCATGTTACTTGAGCATGACTTTTCTCATTACTTTTGGAGGCAATCCATGAGTAATATTGTTTATATTCAAAACCATTTTTTCTATAGGCCTCAATTAGGTATGAATCCTTATGAATTGTTTTATGGAAAAACTACAAGTTTGAAGAACTTTAGAGTTTTTAGGAGTCCTTTTATTATAAATAATAAAGGTATAAAATATGGTTAGTTTGAGAAGAAAGGTATGGATGGAATATTTATTGGCTATTCTCTGGAATGAATAAGTTACAGATGCTTCAAAAAATAAAAAAAAAATTTTGATTCAGTTGGGGTAAAATTGATTGAAGTATCTCATAAAGAGAATAATGTTCATGAAGACAATGAAGTTAAGGAAGTTGAATAAGATAATCCTAAGAAGGATACAAATGATTGTAATCTTAATAAAGGTAAAGAATCGAACTCATATATTTCCATTGATGTGGATGTCAATCAAAAATCTTAACCAAGAATGAGGAAACATGCAGAAGCACAGAATGTAAATGGTGATCAACATCAGAAGGTTCAAATAAGAAGAATAACCTATTCCATTACACATACTTCTTTATATTCAAAAGTGGAACCGAATGATGAGAAAGAAACTTTTGAGAATCCAGAATGGGTTCAAGCCATGAATGAATAATTGGATCAGAATGAAAAGAATAATACATGGGAACTCATACACAAGCCTGAAAAAAACATCATTAACACAAAATGGGTTTTCAGGAACAAGATGAATAAAAAAGTTGAAGTTATAAGAAACAAATCAAGATTGGTTTTCAAAGGGTATTCATAGATTGAGGGTATTTATTTTGATGAAAACTTTTCTCCAATGGTAATACATGAAACAATCATAATCTTTCTTGCTATTGCTTCACAACAAGGCTACATGATCTTACAAATGGATGTTAAATCTACATTCCAAAATGGTGAATTGAATAAGAGGTTTATATTGAAAAACCTTGTGGATTTGTTATTGGTAAAGATGAAGGTTATGTGTGAAGATTGAAAAATGAATTGTATGGACTAAAACAAGCTCTAATGGCATGGTATTCCAAATTGGATACATTCTTAAGAAAGATGAATTTTAACAAAGGAAGAGTGGATAATAATCTTCACATTAGATAAAGTCAAGATTATTCCCTCATTGTAATTTTTTATGATGATGATATAATCTTTTCTGGGAATGATGAATATAGATGTGAAATATTTGCTAATGAAATGAAGAATATATTTCAAATGTCCATGATGGTATAAATGAAATACTTTCTTGGGTTACAAATCTTGAAAAACAAATAATGCATTTTCCTTTCCTAAGAAAAGTATGCAAAAGAACTTATCAAGAGGTTTGGCAGGGAAAATTCAAAACTTGTTTCCACACACATTTCAGTGGGAAAAAAGCTGAGTAAAGATGGAGAAGGAGAAGAAGTTGATTAAAAATTGTATCATAAGATGATTGTAATTTTATTGTATTTGAATACCTCAAGACCTGAAATTGTGTATATTGTTACCTTATATTAAATATTTCAAAGTTCTACAAAGGAATCACATTTACATACTAGAAAAAAATTCTTAGATACATAAAAGGCATGATAAACTTTGGAATCAAATATGATAGCTCAAATTGTATTGAATTATTGGAGTATTTAGATGTAGATTGGGTAGGAAATATCAATGATAAAAGATCCACATCTTTTGGTGTATTCTTTCTAGGAAAGAATTGTGTTAGTTGGAATTCAAAGAAACAAAATTCAGTAACTCTCATTATTTTTGAAGCTAAGTATGTTTCTGTTACTCAAGACACTACTCAACTTATGTGTATGAAAACACAATTGGAAGATTCACTTGTTGAACTAAAGTTACCCTTGCTATTTGGTTGTGACAATCAAAGTACAATCAATCTCACCAAGAATCCTGTGCCACATTCTCATTCGAAACATATTGATATCAAATATCATTTCATCAAAGAGAGTGTGGAGAAGAATAAATTTATTCTGGAGTATGTTTCAACATCAGAACAAGTTGCTGATATTTTCACAAAACCTTTATCGAATGAATCATTTTAAAAAATGAGGTTGAACATGGGTGTCCAACATTTTTCTCTTCATGGATAAGGTATATATGTATTTCCCCGCTCTCATATTACCTTTTTATTGTTTTTTCAAGTGGGATACTTGTTTTGTTTCATAAATCTATTGCACAAAAGTGAGAGTTGAGGGTAAGCTGATGATGAAGGTGTTTTGTATTCAAGTGTTGTCTTTTGTTGTCAAGGTATATTTCGAAGAAAGGAAATCACTTCACTTTTTTTTGTGGAAACAATTGTATTAGTTTTGTTTTGAAAAGAATTCAAACCATGTTTTTTGACAATTAGACTCACATATTCAGAAAGTTTATTCTCAGAATGAGAATGCCAAAGAAAGAAAGAAACTTGAGTGAATGAAAATTTATGATACTTTCTAATGGAATTTTGATGATGATTTACTGATTCGTGTATCATATAAATCATGAGTTGTATTGAAAAATTGTGATGTAGGATTGATATAAGGGGGAGTAAACGATATGATGCCAATCAGAAAAGAATTTTATTCATATTTATCGTATTTGGATGGCAGAGAGAAATAAGTGGTATTGATTGTTTTTCAAAACAATTGGAAAAGAATCATATTTAGATTTATCATATCTGCATGGTAGAGAGAAAGAAATCATGTCGATTGTTTTTAAAAACAATAATATCTGAATTGTAGATGTGGTACCAATTGAAGAAGTAATACCGATAATAATATAAAGAGACTGTATCAATTCTCTTTCAAAACAATTGGATTCTGGGTGAAAGTTAAAAAAAGTGGTGTCGATGAATGGTGGTATCGTTGAAATGTGGTGTCGATGGAAGATGGTTCCAATGAAAAGTAGTACTGATTAAAAATGGGTGTTGATAGAAGAGTAAGAGATGGTTTCGATTTTTTTATAATTGATCGGATCAAAGTGAAAGAGAAGAGAGGATACCAAAAAAAAGAATCGTATTCATAATGTAATTGTTTTGTATTTGGGAAGATCATCATTTTTAGATTGTATTGTATATTATATGGGCAGATCATTATTTTGAGATTGTATTTGATCATGCCCAATGATCATAACCAGAATGATCATAACTAAAATGATCATATTCAGGATGATTGTATCCAGACTATTTGTATTCAGAAAATATCATGCTTGGGTTGAGATGAAAAGAAAGAATCAGGAATGAATGGAAAGTTATAATAATTTCCAATTGAAGTAAAATGATGATAAAGCTGATCCTCAATGAATTTAAATTAATGAAGTTACTTGTGATTCAACCACTATTTTTTTGAATTAATTATTGTTTCTCAAGTGGTGCAATAGAAGAGAATATATAAGATGATTTCTGAATGATTTTTCGGGGGGAGATGAACTTTCCAATACAATATTTTTATTCAAATCAGTTATGAGAATAATATTCAAAAATCTTCATGAGGAATTAGAATCAGTTGATGGGGCCTATGGATTCTTATCAATTGAAATCAATCACAGTAATTGAAATGGGACACTGAATAAGAAGAGGTGAAAATTGTGAATATTTTGAGAAGAATCGAGAAGCATTGAAGAATTCCAAATGCATTCTGGGATTTTAGGGGAAATGGCGTTTTGGGTGAATTTAGGTGAGTTGGAAAAGGTTTTTTAATTCCCATCTAAACCTATTTTGGGTCACCCATAAAACGTGAATATACTTTTTACTTTCTAATGCTTTCATTGTTCACTATAGAAGAGAGAGAAAATATTTGGGTCTCTAGAGAGAAGAAGATATCAATTTTTTTGTATTGAAAATTGTTTTGGGTGGGTGATGATTCATTCATAATTTATTCAGATTAACAATTTTATTTGGTAATTGAAGTGGTACCGAATCTACTCTATTTAATTCTATCAGAAAATCAGACTAGGAGTGTTGTTTTGTAAGAATCGGACTCAGAGGAATCAGACTAAAAAAAGATCAGATTCTGTGTTTCATAATAATGTCCATGTGGTTCTTACCTTTATTCTAGGTAAGGATTTTATGAATTTTATTTGAATTGAATACATTTTTTGAATTGAAAATAAGCGCAGGTAACATAAGTTGTTACAAAACAATTTTATTACTTTATTGTTCTAGGAGGATTCACATGCACTAGTTGTATTGTTTCATTGTACAACACGAGTGAAAGGGTACATCCTACTCATTGTAATCCAAGGATTGATTTATAGTGGATTTTATGGTATTGAATCATTTCCAAACCATACCAATCATGTAGCTATTCTTATAGAATATTTAACCTTGTAAATATTTGTGTTCCTTTGGATGTATATTGATTTCTTTCTTAGTGGGGAATTGAAATATTTAACTAGAGGAAAAGGTTGTCTCAATTGAAAAGAAATATAAAATAAAAATGGTATCACTGATTTAACCCCTCCCCCTCTTAGTGATACAATACTCCAACTGGTCACTTTTAGAAATGGTATCCTTTAGAACCCACTTGGATAAGATTATGACATTTAATTTATTTTATGTAAAGAAAAGTGAAATATGCCTCCCTAGAACTTTAATAATAAAATTATTTTTAATATAAGGTTATAAAGAATATAAATTCGATTATAAATACTCATTTTAAAGATAAAATGTTATTTATCATGGAAATTTATTTGTAATTATTAGGAAATAAATAATTACCTTAAATACATATACTTGGATTATGAAAAAATTAATTAATTGATGAGAAATCAATAAAACAGTTTTTATTAAAATATTAATAACCATAAAAAGGCCTAAACACTTGAACCAACCTTATTGGTTGAGTATATATCAACCAAAAGCATCCAATGGTAGACATATTGACCATTTAGAGGCTTATATAAGAGATTATGACAGTTATATTATTTTATTTAAAGTGAATATAAATTTGTCACATTCATGTTTTAAAAGAGTATAACATCATTAATGTGGGGTTTTTTAGAAGATAAATTTTACTAAATGTATTCTTATGAAATATAATGGATTTATCTTGATTTTTATTCAAAAAATAAGTATATTAATTAATTACACAAAATTAAGGTAGTAATTATCTTATTAATAAAGAGATCAAATAAGTGTTATTAAAAATATTTTAATAAATATAATGTAGGATAATTATTATGTAAAAAGAATTTTATAGATTACCTTTACCCCTTAGGGATATAATAAAATATTTGGATCTAGGTTCACTACTTATTTTTATATTTTTAAAAATTCATGAAATAAATAGTGTCAAAATTTACACTATTGACATTTTGTCAAAATAAGGTTTTCTTAAATTATTTAAAAATCCTAATTTTTTTTTAAAAATATATAATAATTATGATATGGTCTAAAATGTTCTAAAGTATTCATTTATAGTCTAATTGACTTCAAATAAGTAAATATTTCACCCTTTTAATATTGAAATATTTGTTACCCTAGTTGAAAAATTAAATAGAATAACTAAGTGTTAATTAGAAGTACAATTCTTAAATTGACATACAAAATTATCTAAAATTTATTTTTTAATGATATTACAACCCTGTCTCATCTCATCTTAAAAATTGTGAAATTTTGGAGGTTTTTAAGTGGGGTTTTAGTTTATTATAAATTAATATTTTTGAGGTTTTTGAAAGTGCCACTCACCTCAATTATAAAAGGGCACTTCCTCCATCAACTCTTCAAATAATTTTGAGCCTTCAAGCTCAACCATACCCTATAAATTTACATTATAAACTTTCCTATAAACATATGAGAGGTCCTTTACTTCTTCAAATAGCAACTCTAGTGCTCTAAAAGGAGATTTAGAGGAGGCACATTGAAGAAGAGGTAATATCATTTACCGATTATTTCAAACTTTTCTCTTATTCTACTTCAACCTCAAGAGTTGTTTCAATATAAAGTAATAAAATTAGTAGTAATTATATACTAAGAGTTTATTATTATTATCAAATAACCATAATTCCACCATTTACCCATACTATTAAAAATAAAATCACCACACGTACGTATGTATGACTAACCGTCTCCAAGTCGTGGTGTAATCCTTTTTTCACCACCACCTTATATAGATGGCTATAATGATGGAATTATTATATATATATATATGTGATTAATATAAAATTATATCTATTCTTAGATACTATACTCCATCCACTTCAATACCATTCAACAATTATGGGAACGATATCGTCGCTCGTGCATACGTACGGCTTACCATCTCCACAGTGCGATGTGATTTATTCTACATAATATTTATCAAAGAATGACTATATAAATGAATTGAATGAATAAATATGATATATATTATACTAATACCATCATGTAAATTATATGACTATAACCTAAAAATTGGAATAAGAACCTATCTGATAAAACATGCATAAGAACATAAAGCAGTTAATACCCAAATAACAAGTAACAATGAAATGTTACTAACAAATGGATAAACATATGATCATAAATGTTATCATAAAAATAATTATTATTATGGAATAAATCAGAAACATTATTTAAATCATTATACAAGAGTTTCAGATATATACAAAGCATATTGGACCGATGGAAAAGATAACTTTTCAAATCCTGTTTTTATCTAAGATTGTTTATTCGTAAGTATTTATTAGGGTATATTTATCATCCACATACATTTTTTCTAAATATGTTTTTCCAAATATTATTTATATTATTCTATAATATTTTAAAATCAATTTTAACCATTGGTGAATTTTTACTAAATGGTATGAATGGAATCTTTTGTTATTTTTGGTACAAGGTACTTTTTGAATTTTCTGAAAAACCTACGAGCATAATATTTTTTTAACTTATACAACATGAACAGATTTACACACATTCATAAAAAATTATTTCCTTGAAGCTTACCCTACAATATTACAAGGTTATTTTCATATAAAATGATTTCTTCTAAAATTGTGTTGCATTTTGAGGAAGGAAAATGTTTTTGACGAAGAAAGCATATTTTCCTCAATAATTAATTTGAAAGTTTTTTATCAAAATTATTTTCCATCTAAGATGACATTATTTAAATAGGGTTATATTTCTATCTTTTTTATTACTATAATTTTTTTGTTTTTACGATGAAAATTTATTTAGTAAATACATTTTTATATGAATTATAATGGAATTATGTTTAAGAAACCCATTTTATTTCCTGGGTTATGATATGGTGAATGTTTTGATGTTTTTGTAGCACACATAAGAATGTTTTCATTATGATATTGGTGTGACCTGTATCTACCTCTAATTAATTGGGTAAAGATTTATATCTCATAATATACATGACTAGAATGACAAGTAAATACAATTCAGTTAGACCAGACTGGAAGGAGGAGTGAACTCGGTTTAGTAATTGACTTTGTCCGCTATGATGATCTTGTAAATGAGCCTTAACTAATATGAAATTATTTTATAAGATTATGTGCTTATGAAAAAAAATTCATGTCTTATTTTATGACTATTGGGATTACATTTCACTTTTATGATTTATCCCATGACATGTTATTATAATCTTTTATATACAGGATAATATTTTCAAATGTCATGTTCTTATGATTATGATATGATTGATATTTCCCTTATTTAACCTTATTGAGAATTTGATCTCACCCTTTCATATGTTTATTTTCCCAGGTCATGAAGAAGGGTATTAATTAAGACATTCCAAAAAGTAGTCTAGTTATGAATAAATAAGCTGGAGACAATGTAGATGTTTGAAAAACCAGTTGTTTATGTTTACCAGTTTCTAAAGACACTAAACCTATATGGTCATGGATTAGTTTTTTCCATGTTATGTAATAAATGTTCATTAATTTTGATGTAAAATATATATGTAAAGTATGTTCTGTTATAGATGGTATCAATGAAATTTTATAGTTAACATTTGGAAACTAGGATAAGAGAACCTTAGTAAGAACCCTAAGGATATGTCTAAGTATAGATTACAATCCTACCCTAGTGTTTTAGAGATGTTCATGAATAACCTTGGATAAGACATAAAGTGCCCTAAATTGAAATTTTATTCTTGAATTATGTGGTTTTCCCATTATGATTAATGTTTCTCACACAATGTTTCTTGGTTTTAGTTAATGGATGGAACCTAAATGAACCACATTAATTCTGAATGCGATGAGCAATGAAATGATTGTCCCCTTGAGCAACCAAATGTTATGGGAGTTGGAATGAAAAATCTTATAGCCATTCTCACACAACTTTCTCAAGATATGAGTCATATCAGGCTTCCAAATGAGTAAAGGAGGGAGAAATATTCTGTTGACTTCTTTATGATTATCATCCACCTTCATTCATCGGGTCTTCTAATCCATTAGTGGTTGAACAATGGATTAGTACCATGGAAAATATATTTTTAGTTCTACAATGTTCTTAACATGATAAAGTCATCTTATAATTATATCATTTGGTAGGCGAAGCTAATCAATGGTTGAATCTTACCAAGAATACAAGGAAAAGATATGAAATTGAGTCCATGGAATGGGACGAGTTTAAGAACTTATTTTTCAATAAGTACTTTCCTCATATTCTTCTAACAAATATGAAGAAAGAGTTACTTGAAATTATGAAAAAGGATAATGAATCCTTTGGTACCTACAATACAAATTTTACAAGGCTTTCAAGGTGTGCTTCAAGAATTATTATCCAACCTGAGAGTAAAATTGATCAATTATTTAGTGGCTTAATACCAAGTCATCGAAGGGAATTAGCCATAAGGGACTTCAATATCTATGAGGAATGTTTTCAATGTTATCTCAAGGTTGAGATGGATATTGCAATAACCCATAAGTCATATGGGTTTGGTAAGAATAGAAAAATTAAATTCAAAGGAAAATCTAAAGACCCCACTGAAAAGAATATGAGTTTTCCCTTATTGTCAAATTGTGAAAAGAAACATGGAAGGAATTATCTTAAAGGGACTAGTAAATTTTTTAAGTGTAGAAAAGAAGGTCATCAGGCAGTTGAATGCCAAATTGATGGGAAAAAGATGTCTAATGATGAAAAAAAGAAAAGGCTATACAGAATGCACCTCATACACTTCAATGCTACAAGTGGAAGGAAATGGGGCATCATGCCAATCAATTTTCTAATCCAAGGGTTATTGATGACGATCTACATCAAAAAGTATGAAGTCCAAATACAAAGTAAAGTCACATGCAATCATTATCAATGATGTGGAGTGTGATATTTAAGTGGTTAAAGGTAAACTTACCATCCACTCTAAAGTAGAAAATTATTTATTTGATTCTGGATCCCCCCAATCTTTTATTTTTTTAGGAATTTTAAAAGGTTATTATTGTATTAAATCAACAATTAGATTCTGAGTTAGTTGTGAAAACTTCTAATGGTACAACGGTCGCATAAAAAGTTTTTAGTTCTTCTTAGGTTTAAATTTGTGGGAAAGTGCTTACTAAAAATCTTGTAATGCTTCCTATAGTGAAATTTGATGTGATTCATGGAATGTATTGGATTTATCTATATGGATATCATAACAATTTCCAAGGAAGGGAAGTCATATTACGTATTCCAGATCAATTTATGATCATCTATCGATGCAAGGATGAATATAAACTTCCAGTAGAAATTTCTTCCATCTTATGGGTCTTGATTCCTATAAATGAAGGTTATTTATCTAAAATAGTTGGGGAGAAACTCACGATTGAGAATACACCCATTATACAGGAGTTTGATTATTTCTTTATATAGAAATTTCTAGGTCTTCCACCAAATTGTGAAGTTGATTTTTCAATGGAACTCATACTGGGTGCTATGACTATTTTAAATAAACCTTATAGAATGGCCCCAATTGAGTTGCAAAAATTGAATAAGAAACTCCAAGAGAATTTGGATAAGGGATTCATACTCCCTAGTGCATCAACTTGGGAAGCACCTATTCTATTTGTTAAGAAGAAAGATGAATCAATGAGACTCTATATTGATTATTGAGAACTTAAAAATATCACTATCAATAACAAATATCCTCTTCCCTTCATTGATGACTTATTTTACCAACTACACGTAGCTCAAAACTTTTCCAAGACTGATCTTCATTATGGATATCATCAATGAAGGGTCAAAATGTAGGATATACCAAAGATGACATTCCATAAAAGGTATGGACACTATGAATTTGTATTGATGCCTTTTGGTCTTAGTAATACCCCCGTTATCTTCATGGATCTAATGAATAGAGTCTTTATAGACTATCTTAATCAATTTGTGGTAGTCGTTATAAATGATATTCTTGTCTATTTGAAGAGAAAAGAAGAACATGAAGACCAATTGAGAATTGCACTAAAGACCCTAAGAAAGAATAAGCATTATGAAAAATTTACCAAGTGTGAATTTTGGTTTTAGAAAGTTTCATTTTTGGGCCACATAATCTCAAGATAAGGGATATATGTGGATCCATCAAAAATAGATGTTGTTGAAAGTTAGTCTAGACCAAAAACGGAAACTAAGATCGAATGTTTTCTTGTTTTGTATGGATATTATCTATGTTTTGTGAAATATTTTTCACAATTATCTAATCCACTCACCATGTTGACTCAAAAAAGAGTTAAGTTTGTTTGGAAGGAGGAATGTGAAGAGAATTTCAACAAGATAAAAAGAAGGTTAGCCCATGCACCTGTACTCACACTTCCTTTTAGTAGAGAAAGGTTTTTGATCTATAGTAATATATCCAAGAAGGGAATGGGATGTGTTATCATGCAAAATGATATGGTGATAGCTTATACCTCATGATAGTTGAAAATCCATGAGAAAAATTACCCAACTCATGATTTGGTGTTAGCTATGGTAATCTTTGCATTAAAGATATGGAGGCATTATCTTTATGGTGAAAGGTGTGATATTTATATAGATCATAAAATTTTAAAGTATATTTTCTCACAAAAGTAGATGAATATGCGCCAAATAATATAGTTGTAGTTGATTAAAGTTTACGACTGCTCAATACATTACCACCCTTGGAAAGTGAACAAGGTGGTAGATGCTTTGAGTTGATAAGACCATGCTAGATTATCCATGATGAGGATCACAAAATATCTAATATTTATGGATTTGCAAAGAATGGATCTTGAAATTTTAATAGAATGGGAGAAATATTATCTTTCTCAAATTAATTCCCAACCATCTATGCAATTAAAGATTAAGGAGGCACAAAAGACAGATGAATAATTACAAAAGAATGTGAGAAATGTTCCTAAATTCAACCTATATTGTGATGAAATAATAAGGTTCATAAATAGTGTTTGTATTCCTCTCATACTAGAATTAAATAAGGAGATATTGGATGAGGCTCATAGTTCTTCATTCTCTATTCACCCTAGAAGCACAAAGATGTATAGGGACCTAAAAGAGTATTTCTGGTGGGATGGAATGAATATATATGTTTCTGATTATGTCTCTTGATGCTTCGTTTATCAGAAAGTTAAGATCGAGAGACATAAGTTATGGGGATGTTACAACTATTACCCATACGAGAATGGAAATGAGAAAAAATCACTATGTACTTTATTGTTAGACCTCCCAAAACATTTGAAGTCCATAATGATACATGGGTTATTGTTGACCTCCTTACGAAGTAGGCACACTTCATTTATATTATAGAGGATCTATCTCTTGATCAACTTTCCATGATATATGTAAAGGAAGTGGTAAGATTGCATGGGTTACCACTTTCCATTATATCTGATCAGGGTCTGAGGTTTACCTTGACGTTTTGGTAAATTCTTCAGCATGCTCTAGATACAGAGTTATGTTTTAGAACAGCTTATCATCCTCAGAAAGATGGTCAGTTTGAGAGGAATATTCAAACTCTGGAAGACATGTTGAGAGTTTTGTCTTTGGATTTCAAAGGTAGTTGGGATCAACACCTACCTTTGGTGGAATTCTCTTACAACAATAGCTTTCGCACCAGTATTTAGATGAATCTTTATGAATCCCTCAATAGAAAAAGTGCAAAACTCTAACTTTTTGAGATGAAGTTGGGGAAGAAAACCTATTAGGACCTGAATGGTGAAACCCTATTTGTTGTATAAAAACCTATTTTTTTAAAAGTTTAATTTTACACCTTTGAATGCAGAAACCCTTTTAAATTAATATTTTGCCACATTAATAATTTTTTTATGACAAAATAAACATGTTATTTTTAAGCAGGATATAAAAATTTACTTTGGATGAATTTCTAATATTTTTCTGATAACTTTCATGTTTTTATGAATAGTAAAAATACGCTAAATTTTAATTGAAAATAAATATTTTCATTGAAATAATTTATAAGGTTAAATTATATTATTGAATGATTTCAAAGTATAAATAAATATATTTTTACCATTTAATATAATGTAGGTTGTAATTAATTTTACATTAAATTCATATGTTAAAACATTTCAATCTTTTACAATATTATAACTTTTAAAACTCATTTTCTCATTTCAACAACAGCATTAATTTTATAATAATTACTGTAATATCTACGTTTTGAATTTTTAAAAATGGATTCCATATTTGGAATTAGTAGGTTCAAATTATATAAATATATTTATTTTGTTTTGGGGAATATGAATAGTAACTTCGGTAAATTTTATTAACACTGTAAAAAGGTAAATTGGGTAATTAAGGGTCAAACTAATATTATAAAATTACCTTAACAATTTTTTTAATATAATTTCATGATTAATATTTTCCCTAAAATATAATTGGGTCGAAATTGTATCCATTGAAACCCACTTGGAAGAGATTAGGATATTTAATTTATTTTATTTAAATAAAAGTGAAATATATCTTCCTCAAAATTTAATAATTAAAATATAAGGTTATACAAAAGATAAATTTGATTATAAATAATAATATTAATGCTAAATTTTTTTTCTTTATCATGAAAATTTATTTTTAATTTTTAGGAAATACACTATTACCTTAAAGACTTATACTTGGATGATGAAACAAATAATTAATTGATGAGAAATCAATAAAAAAATTTATGAAAAACTTAATAACCATAAAAGGACCGAAACACTTGACCAAACCATATTTCCCAAGTATATATCAACCATAAGCATCCAAGGGCCAACTTATTGACCATTTTGAGGCTTATATAAAATATTATGACACATATTATTTTATTTAAAGTGAAGATAAATTTGTCACATTCATGTTTTAGAAGAGTATATAATTTTTAATGTTGGGTTTTTCAGAAGATATATTATAATAAAAGAATTTTTATGAAATATAATGAATTTATCTTGAATTTTTATTCAATATAAAATTATATGAAATAATTTCACAAAATTGAGGTAGTAATTATTTTATTAATGAAGAGATCAAATAAGTGTTATTAAAAATATTTTGATAAATATAATTTGGGTTAATTATTATGTAAAATGAATTTTATATATTACCTTGACCACTTAAGGATATAATAAAATATTTTTATCATGGTTCACTTATTATTTTTATATTTTAAAAAATCCATGAAATAAATAGTGTCAAAATTGAAACTATTGATATTTTTTGATAACAAGGTTTTATTATATTATTTAAAAACCATAAAACATTTTTAAAAAAATATATAATAATTATGATATGGTCTAAAATGTTCTAAATTATTCATTTATGTTCTAATTGACATCAAATAAGTAAATATTTAACCCTCTTAATGTTGAAATATTTATTACCCTGGTTAAAAAAATAAATAGAATAACTAAGTGTTAATTAAAATGATAATACTTAAATTGACAAAAAAACTTGTCTAAAATTTATTATTTGATAAGATTCAAACACTATCTCATATCATCTATGAAATTGGAAAATTTATGAGGTTTTTATGTGCGGTTTTATTTTATTATAAATTAATATTTTTAGGATTTCGAAAGTGCCCCTCACCTCAATTATAAAAGGGAACTTCCTCCCTCAACTATTAACTTTATTTGAGCCTTCAAGATCAACCATACATTGAAAATTTTACTTATAAAATTCCCTAGAAAAATTATATATGTTCTGGTCTTCTTTAAAGGACAACTTCAGTGCTCTAAGAAGAGATTTAGAGTAGGTACATTGAAGAAGTGGTAATATCATTTACCGATTCTTTCAGACTTGTTTCTTCTTCTACATCCACCTCATGGGTTGTTTAATTATAAAGAAATAACTCTGGTAGTGATTATACAATGAGAGATTATTATGATTATTAAACAACCATATTTCACCTTCTACCCATTCTATGAAAAATAAAATCACCACACGTGCGTACGTACGACTTACCATCTCCACACTGTGGTGTAATCCATTTTCACCATCAAATTACAAGGATGGGTATAATGATGGAATCAATAATTATATATATGGTTAATATAAAATTATATTGATTCAGAGATAATATAAACCATCCACTTCAATACCATTCAATAATCATGGGAACGATATCGTCGCTCGTGCGTACGTATGGCTTACCGTCTCAACGGTACGATGTGATTCATTCTACATAATATTCATTAAATAATGATTATATAAATGAATTGAATGAATAAATATGATATATATTATACTAATATCATACTGTAAATGATATAACTATAACCTAAAAAGAGTAATATGAAATTATCTGACAAAACATTCATAAGGACATAAAGCAGTTAATACCCAAATAATGAGTAATAATGAAATTTTACTAACAAACGGATGAAAATATGATCATAATTGTTATCATAAAAATTATTATGATTATGGAATAAATCAGAAAAATTATTTAAACCATTATACATGAGTTTTGGATACATAAAAATAATATCATACCTAAGGAAAGGAATAACTTTGCGAATCTTGTTTTTATCCGAGATTGTTTATTCATAAGTATTTACTAGGGTATATTTATTATCCACATCCATGTTTCCTAAATATATATTTCCAAATATTATTTATATCTTTATATAAATTTCTAAAGATAATTTCACCCATTGGTTAATTTTTACTAAACTATATGAATGAAATCTTTTGTCATTTTTAGTACGAGGTACATTTTGACTTTTCCAGCCAAAGTATGAGAATAATATTTTTTTAACTAGTATGGAATTAAAGGATTTATATTCTTTAATAACAAATTATTTCCTTGAAGCTTCCCCTAAAATATTATAAGTTTATTTTCACATGAAATGACTTCTTCTAAAATTGTGTTTCTTTTTGAGGAAGGAAAATGATTTTTATGAAGAAAACATATTTTTCTCAAGAATTAATTTAAAGTGTTTTTATCAAAATTATTTTCCATATAAGATGAAATTATTTAAAAAGGGTTATATTTATATCCCTGTCATTAATATTATTTTATTCTGTTTATAATGTAATGTTATTTAGGAAATCCATTTGTTTTATATGAATTATAGTAGAATGATGTTTAAAAAACCCATTTTATTTCATGGGTTATGCTATGGTAACTATTTTCATGTTTTTGTGGAACACATAAGGATGGTTTTAATATGATATGGGTGAACCCTATATCTCCCTCAAATGCATTGGGTAATGATTTATATCTCATGCGATAAACATGACTAGAACAACAAGTAAATCTGGTCTAGTAATACAGGGCTAGAACGAGGAATGAACTCAGTTTAGTAATGGATGTTTTCTGCTATGATGGTCTATGAAATGATCCTTGAATAATATGAAATGATTTTCTATGCTTATTGTGTATGCCAAAAAATTTCATGTCTTATGTTATGACTATTGGGATTACATTTCACTTTTAGGATTTATCCCATGACATGATATTATGATCTTTTATATGTAGGATAAGATTTTCAAATGTTATGTTCTTATTATTAGGATATGATTGATATTTCTCTAATTTACCCTTACTGAGCATTTTATCTCACCCTTTAATATGTTTCTTTTCCCAAGGACATAAAGATGGGTATTAAGTAAGATATGTCAAAAATGACTCTATTTATGAAGAAATAAGCTGGAGACAATGTTGATGTTTTATAAACTAGTTGTTTATATTTCCCAGTTTCTAAATACCCTAAACATGTATGGTCATTATGTGGTTTTTATTATGTTATGTAATAAATATTCTTTAATTTCAAAGTAAAATCTATTTGTAATGTATAGTCTATTATATTGTTCCTATAACCAAGTAGAAAATCATCATTGGCACAAAATGGGTTTTCATGAACAATCTAAATGGGAAATGTGAAGTTGTAATAAATAAATAAATACTTTTGTATAAGGGGTTTTCATAAATTAAATGTATTGATTCTGAGGAAACATTTTTCCTTATTTCCTGGTTTTTTTCCATTAGAATTTTTCTTACAATTATAACTTGATGAAACTTTAATATTTTTCAAATGGATATAAAGTTTTTATTTATGAACGGAGAGTTATATAAAGAATTAAATGTGGAGAAAAAAGAGGATATTATGCTTAATGATGTTGGAGGAAAGGTAAAATAATTTAATAAGGATATGTATGGGTTGATGAAATACCCAATATATTAGTATTTTAAGATGGATGAGTACTTGAGAATCATGGAATTTCAAAAAGAAAAAGTTGGTAGCAAATGATATGTCAAGAAGACAAATAGAAAATCACTCATTATGATTGTGTATGTCAGAAAGGATAATTTTTGGGGATAATTTTCCACATAATTGAAGAATAAATTTTTATATTTCTCTATTGTCCTAGATAATAATAGGAATGAAAACTATAATAGGGGTGAATTATATTATAAATACTCATAATTGAAATTTTTATCCACCTCAAGATATAAAAACACCATAATATATGATCATCTAGTTAATGAATATAATTTCTAAGTAAAAGTAGAAGAAATTAATTCTATTAGAAGTTAAAAAAACAACCCAACTAAAATATTATACACTTCCAAAATTCATCAACTTATATAATCGATATAAATATGGAATAAATAATGATACAATAATTAAGAACAACATAAAATTAATAAAACATAGAGTATTTTATTATAATACAAATACTTCTTGAAAAGATTTTAAAAATTCACATTTTTATCCAAAGTGTAGAGAGGGTATTTAAACTTAATCTAAAGTACCTATCTTTCTATCACTGGATGAACTCGAATTAAACCCATCATAATGTGACTCTCTTTCTATCTGCATAATCCATCAATCATAATTTTTGGAAATATATCAATCTTATTACCACCAAAATCCCTCAATCATGATAGTTTGGAAACACCTATCTACGTTATCCTAACCTTATAATCTGTCAATTATAACAATCTGAAACAGATATATATTCGTATCCCCATAATCCCTCAATCACATTATCTTAGAAAAACCTAGATCTGTCTTCTAATCCTCAGAACCCCTTGATTAGAATGATTAGAAAAAAATTTTTACAGTAAGGTAACTTGGAGAATTTACATTAAGAACCTCAACAATAGATTATTTATGTAAAACACTTAAAATAA
The DNA here is from genome assembly GCA_963277665.1 of Viscum album. Taxonomy (NCBI): domain Eukaryota; kingdom Viridiplantae; phylum Streptophyta; class Magnoliopsida; order Santalales; family Viscaceae; genus Viscum; species Viscum album. The sequence continues at coordinate 160,506,496 of OY728149.1, forward strand.
AAACTACAACAATCATAATCTCATTTGATAATAATATGTTTCATGATTCAAAACTATTTTGTATCTTTCTCAGAAGTTGTAATAAATATATTAATTTTTTTCTTATGATCATTGAAGTAGTGGTATTTTTATAGGAAATCCTCCAATGGAAATAATATACATTATTTATTGTTAGTTACAACATCATCAAAAATATTTTCATCATATCTTTATGAACTATTCATTGATTAACTTATTTTGATGAAATTAATCCTATAATACTATAGTGATTAACCATATTGGGAAAATAATCTTCTTTTGAAATTCAATTCACTAAATTTTCATCATACAACACAAAAAAATACAAATGAAAAATAAGAAATTAAGTCAAATCAAACTCAATATGAATTATATTTTGATTTTCAGAAAAAGAAACATATAAAGGAATCATTAATTTAAGAATCACTTCAAAAATATCCCTAATAATATTTTCGTTTTTATAATTAAGAAGATACAAAATTAAATTTGTAATTTTAACTGAAATATATAATAAAATTAATCATATTTTCAAATTATTGAATGTAAATTTTCAATTATAAACATAATGAAATTTATTATTAATATCTACAAATAAAATAATTATCATTCCCCAAATATATCCCCCCAAAATTTAAGTGTATGAAACATTAAACTTTTTATAATATGTGCAAGAAAAACTAGAAAAAATAGGAAAACTAAACCTATTACTAAAGGAAAACTTATAATTTCCTAAATCCCTCCCCTTTTATGATTTTGAAAAATAAAATCTTCTCTTTCAAAAATTAATTAAAAAATTTGATTAAAACTCCCCCACCCATAATTTGTTTTATATGTCATCTCCATTGAGATAAAGTTTTGAAAAAATAACAATCTCCCCCTCAATAAAAACAATAAAATATTCCAGAAAGAGAATATTTTCTAAAAAAACACTTAAAAAAGAAATATAAAGTATTTTATTAAATAATAAACAAAAAATAAGGAAACTCCATGTAAATTTCATTTCCTTAAAAGTATATTTATCTTTATTCTCTTGGTTGTACAATCTACTAAATATAGATAACTCTCCCCCATAGATAGTGTATTCTTCTATTAGAAAAATATAAGTAATAAAAACCTATCTCTCCTTTTGAAATATAGTAATATTAAAAAAATCAATGAAAATTAAAATAAATACTAGTAAATCACCTTATAGAATTTATTTTCTAATCCATACAGATAATCTTATTCTTCTAAATATGGTTCCATTTAAATATCAAATGATAATTTTTTATGTTATTTTGTGTTGAAGTTTTAATTTTATCTGGCAAACATGATTTTTTTCAATTTAGATGGATTAAAAAACATATAAGTAGAATTTATAAATTTATTGTAGATATAAATATTAGTGGTAAAAAATTTGAGTATTGATTTTAATTATTATAATATATTTTGTTATATATATTCTTTTTGAATGTAAATATCAAATTATAAAAGCTCAAAATTAAGTTAATTTGATAATATAAATCTCAAATAAAGAATTAACTTCCTTTATATATATTTTTGATGAAATAAGACTTGTTTTTGTAAGACTTATGGAAAAAGGGAGGATCTATTTAAAAATTTAAAATAACTCTTAAATAAATTTCATCCATATTTGTTGAGGAACTTTTCAATGTTAAAAAACTAGTTAAATAAGAGTTGAATTGAAGATCAATTTAAATTTATCATTCCTAACTTCTATTTAATATATTCAATTATATTTTAATTTAAAGGTTTAGTAAAAATATTCAAAATTTTATTTTCTATTCTGATAAAATCAGTAAAAGTATCTCTTTTTAAAGTGTGATACCTAAAAAATGGTCTCTATAATCTATGTTCTTATCTCATGGGGGATGTGTTAGGTTTATAGAAAATGAAATTTCATTGGTATTATAAAAAAGGATTGGATTTTGAGTGATTTTCAAACCCAAATATATGAGAGTGTGTTGAATTTGTATCCCTTCAACACAACAACTTCTAGCTATCACATACTCAAATTCAACACAAGAGAATGAAATTGGGTGTTGTTTCTTATTATACCATGAAAAATAATCTTCTCTAAGAAAATTTAATGTTCCATAAGTACTCTCCCAATACAATATATATAATCCAATAACATTATCTTTGAAACTATTCAGTGTAATACTGGTTTTGAAAGAACATAAAAAGATAAGTTTTGATGAACCTTTCAAGTTACAGAGGATTCATTTGACTTATTTTAGATGAGATTCCTTCGTATTTTCTTGAAATATGACACAAAAACATACTAAAAACATAATTTCTAATTGAATATCGATTAAATATAATAAACTAATGATCCTGAATCAATAGGGTTTTTGATCTACCAAATTTCCAGATTCATCAATATCATGTTTGATTGAGGTTCCTAATGGAAAAATATTACATGATGTATTGTTAAAAAAATTAAAAAATGTATAATATATTTATGTTGGTTTAAATATTTCCATCTAATTTTTGATAAATTTGAAAACCATGGAAACTATTGAGTTAACTCATCAGTCTTATTTTAAACTCAATCTTTATAAGTTCTAAAAAACATTATAAAGTGATTTTTGATTTGATCCAAAAATAATGTCATTAATATAAATTTGAATAATGAAAGTATATTTATAAACCCTAGTTTTAAAAAGTTTTGGATTTTCATTTCCCTTAATATTATTTTGATGTACGAATCTGGTAATTTAATCATAATAGGCTCTTGGGGAATTTTTAAGTGCATATAAATCTCCAGTAAGTTAGAACACATGTTTTCGAAATTTTTAATCATTAAAACCAAGCGGTTGTTCAATTTAGACTCCAATTGAACATAAATTCAAAGAAAAATCTTTTCACGCTCATTTAAGATAAATTAAAATCTATATATGTTAAAAAGGATAATAGGATTTGAATGAACTAAAACCTGGCTATTGATGAATAAGTATCAATATAATCTATTCCTTATTTTTAACAATAAACCTCATCAATAAGACTTTATTTAATCATTAAAATTATTCCATTATCAAAACACGTGTTTCTAAATCCCATTATACTCCAATCACCAGAATTTCATTAGGTCTTTCAAGAAAAATACAAACATGATTCCATTTGAATTTTTTATGTTCTTCTTTTATAAATTTTATCTAAATTTCATCACTTAATACATCATCTTGTGCTCTAGTTTTTAATTTTGAAAGGTATTAATGTTGTTTCATTTAAAGAGTTTTGAGTTTTTTATGGTTGAATAAAATCTTAAATGATATTATCAGTTGGATGATCACTTAAGATCAATTAGTTTTTTAGTTAAAAATGTATGTTGTTATTAAACAATCTCTTGTGTGTTATTCATTTAATTTTCTTTGAGATATTGAAAATCTATTGGAAAAAATTCTAGAGGATTCACTACCAATAGTTTTGAATCGATTTTTGGTAAATAAATGGAAGTCTCTTCAAAAAAATAATCCCTAGGATTAACTTTAGGTCATTTTACATCGATATAAGGATCAGTTTCATAAAATTTAATATGAACTGTTTCCTTAAAAATATTATTTCATTTATTAAAAAAATTATATCTCTTACTAGTTTTAGAATAACCAATAAAGCATCCTTCATTATATATAGGATATAATTTATGAATTTGACCTTTATTATCCAAAATCAATACTTTACACCCAAATACTATGAAGTATAAATTATTTTGTTTTCTTATATTCTATAACTCGTAAGGATTTTTATCAAGAAATAGATAGAGTAAAACTAAATTTATTTTATAGTAAGTAGTAATCATATCCTCATCCAATAAATTTTTAGCAATAAAATATTCACTCAAAAAAGTTCATGTCATTTGTTAAAGAATTATATTTATCCGATCAACTACTCCATTTTGTTAAGTTATTTTTGACAATGAAAAATTATGAGTAATAAATTTCTTACTATAAAAAATTTCAAAAACCAAATATTCAAACTCACCACCATAATCACTCTGGATGGTAACCAAAGGTGGGTATTTTTAATTTGTAATAAAATTATGAAAAAATTTATAACAAATGAATGATTTTTATTTTTTATTCAAAAAATAGTTCTAAGTAAATATACCATAATCATCAATTATAGTATACACATAGTAATTTCCCAAAATGATTCCAATTTATATTAAACCAAATAATTCTATATTCACCAACTATAAATCTATAAAAGTTGATACTTCACTAATGGGTTTAATACTATACTTGTGTTTCTTACCAAATTGGCATGGATTAAAGACCTTTATTTAGTTAAACTTAAGTTCTAGTAGATCCCTAAAAATACCATTTCTAGAAGTTTAGCTAATGTTTGAATGTTATAGTGACCAAACATTATATGCTAAATCCAATAAAAATCTTCTATAGAAATAATATAATGTAAATTCTAATTCTAAAGATCTTATAAGTAAAGTGTGTAACCATTATCATGACTATCGGTAGATGGAATGAATTTTCCTTCCAAATTTTGATTAGTATATTTATCATTATTGAATTTCCCATGGTAAATCTCACCACATATTTTTATTATTCTAATAAGTTTTTCGAAAAACTTGTTATAGGGTAGTATAAAAGCTACAATTTATTTCCTAGCACTACATAGTGACTGGCCAGGGTCATCTTAGTTGAGGATCCTTATAGTCAATCAAACTCTATTCCTAATTCACATTTTTTATTTTATTAGTTTTTATTTAAATGAAAAAAATTAGAGAGAGGTTGAATGCGAATTTAAAACCTAAATGCAAATTCAAATGAAGATGGAATGAATATAGGTGAAAAAAGTTCTTGGTCCCCAGATTCGGTTACTAATGTTCCTTCATTATTAATTAATTTAATTTAAATTAAATTTGATAATTTTTTCCATCATGCATGGACTGTTATTCCCTATCTTGAGTTTGATTTTTTGAATGCTTAGGAAATACCTTTATCACACCAAATTTCACCTCCTACAATAGCTAAGGTGAAGTTCCAAAAGGATCAAATAACAACTGAGAAGAGGGGGGTTGAATTAGTTATTAACTTTTTACGAGTTCAAATAATTTTAGAAACATAACTGATTCATCCTATTAAATTTCATTTCCTTATAATATTTTATTAAATTCTCATGACTTAAAAATTAATAAAGAAAGTGAAGTACACAATATTTATAAGGTTTGACCTCAGCATGAGAACCTACATCCTTTCCATAACCATCCCCATGGGACTATAAAAATTCACTATTAAGAATAAGTGAATACAAATTGTTCTAACTCCATTTAGACTCCTTCTATCTCTTGACATGAATTATTATACTCACTCCCGTCAGTTTATGAAGTTTTATTATAAACAATTGAGCTAAAAAAGTATAAATAATTTTTTCAATCTACTCCACGTAAGTTCTTGAGTCTGATAACCAAGAGACTGATGGCCTTCAGTCCGATGAACATAATCTGATTGAATCAATCTGATCGACTCAATAAAATGCTCTATTTATCAATATTCACTTATAAAAATCTTCTCAAATACTCAGTGTGATATTCCTTAGTTGGATCTTCTTAGTATGGTAAAAAACTATCATGTGTACAACCTTCTTCTAACATATAAATATGTTTATAAAACTTGACAATAATTATCCATCACTATGCCTTATCTGTAGACATAAAAATTTGAAAGGTATGATTTTTCAGTTATTCTATTTATAGGTAACTCGGAATATCAAAGGATCTAAAATAAAAAACTTTTCCTTCTTCCTTGAATTTGAAATCTTTGAGAAACAATCACAATTAAAAATCAAATTTGGATATTTCAAATCTTCTCAATTATTATCTTAAATAAATATTATCAAATATACTAACTTTTCTTCATTCCAGTGCAACTTCCTTAGATTTCATCTAATTAATTTTCTCATCTTCATTCTAATTAACCTTATTAGCTTCAATTCGATATGACTAACTTCTTCTTCTCATTGTGATCTGACTTTATTCTTATACTCATTAAAGTATGACTATCTTCCTCTTCTCATTATAATATGAATATATTTCTATACTCTCTATGATCTAACTTTATTCCTCTTTTCATTATAATATGAATATCTTCTTATGATCATTACGATCTGACTATCTTCCTCTTCTCATTATGATATTACTTTCTTCCTCTTCTCATTGTGATCTGACTATCTTTATCTTCTCATTATGATCTGACTATCTTCCTTTTCTCATTATGATCTGAATATATTCCTCTGAGTTAGTCCAATTGACATTCATCCTCAAAATGAGTCTGATGTAACTTAATTATGATATAAATTCCCATTAACATGGAATTCTAATTATGATGAAAAATACACTCTTCAAATTTGAAAATCTTCAAACCTTATCAGCTATAACTCATTCATACTTTTGAAGACTTCTTTATATGGTAATTATGAATCCAAAAAAAACATTCTATTGATCTTTGGAACTAATTCAATCACTAAAATTCCTCTATTTCCTCAAAAAAAATTATCATGGGAGTTTTCATGACTTATGTTAACTTCAATATTGTAAAAGAATCATCATACTTGAGGATAAAAATATTAAGAAATTTGTAACTCCTAACATCACTTTCTTCATTTAACCTCTTTATCAATATTATGACTCGCTAACTCAATAACTTCTTTCTTTCTCTGAGTACGATAAAGGAAAAATTCTAGAAATCAATAATTTTTTAGTCTGATTCTTCTAGATTTGATGATCTATATATTTGATTAATTGGTCTAACTGAAAACAAGCATCCCCAACTTCTCACAATTCTTTACACTGATAGACCAGAACCTAATGATTAGTATTTCATAACTCTTAGCTTTTATCTTCTGTAGATATTTTTCATTCGATACTACTTAGTCCAAAAACCTTTGACTGGAAACCTATGTCCAAAAAAACATTATCAATGATAAAGTATTTTCTCACCCTTTATGTTTGGGTTTGAACCTTCAGTAGCATTCGGCTATTTTTAAAAAACATTCTTTTACAAAATACTAGTTGTCAAAAAATACAAAATCTTTATAAAAAAACACCACCAAGGTTCTTCAATGTACCCCTTTGTATTTTTTTGAAAATTTTTGTTAATAACTTTTAAAACTCACCTTTTGTAATCAAATTGAGTTTTTACTTTTACCAAAACACATCCTTTCACAAAAGTGAGTATACTAACACCACACTAATTGATAAATTAATTTTCTAAAAGTAATTATATACCTTGGTGACAAGAAAATTTTGTGGCCATATAAAAATAAACCCCCCTCACTTTTATCTTTTCTTGCCTTTCTTTTTTTCTATCCCCGTTGATTATTATCTCCTCCATTATATGATAACAACAGATTTATATTCATAAAATAAAGATAAGTAATAACTTATTCTAAAGTAAAAATTTGTCACTTTATCTCCCACTTTGTCAACATAATCCAAAGAAAAGTGGGGGAACTTCCTTATGAGATTTAGGAATTCATTGAAGGAGGTTGAATATAAATTTTCATCCTGAACTCAAAATAATCTTTTGGAATTGTCTTTGTGAAGATATTAGCAATATGATACTTCATTGAGATATATTCCAGCAAAACATATCTAATAGAAAATTCCTATTTTATAAAGTGTAACTTTATATCAATGTGTTTTGATCATGAATGTTGGACAAGATTTTTAGAAATATCAATTTCACTCTGATTATCAAAAAGTATCTTAAATGTTTTAGAAAATTTTACTTTCAAATATTCCAGATAAACATTCATCCATAACATTTGAGTACAATACTGAGTAAATGTAATATATTCTGATTCTATTGTGATTAATGATACCGAATTTTTTTTCTTACTATTCCCACTCACACAATATTCACTAAAGAAAAATGTTAATCCTAAGGTTTATTTTTTATCATTATAACTTCCAACCCAATCTATATCAGTAAAACCCTGAAACATTATCTCATAATTTTTTTTGAATAATAACCCATATGATGGTGTTCCTTCAATATATATCAGAATTCTTATTGCTTCTAAAATATGTGATTATTTTGGATTACATTGATAATTGACACAATAAGTAACTGCATATAAAATATCAGGCCTTGAGGCTATAAGAAAAATTAAACTTTCTATCAGCTTCTAAAAGTCTTTCTGATTCACACTTTTTTGGACTCATATTTAATAAACTTTATTCTCACATATATAGTAGTAGAAACTTCTTTGGATACTGTCATCCCAAAATTCATTAACAATTACCTAGAATACTTTTCTTGAGATTATAAAATGTACTTTTCCTTTTTTTGAACTTGTCATCCAATGAAGAAGATTAATTCTCACAATACATACATTTAAAAATTCTTCATTTCCTCAGAAAAATATTTACAAACTTTTTATTCCTCCTTAGAAAAAAATATATTGTCCACAAAAACAATTACAATTATAGTTATAGAGTCAAAATCTTTCACATATAAGTTTCTATCAACTTTTCCTTTATAAAAATTCAATATTCTCGAATAGCTATCAAGTTTTGAATACCAGGAACATGGGGATTATTTCAACCCATAAAAAATTTCCTTAATATACAAACCTTTTTTTCATAATTATCAAGTTGAAAACTAAAAGGGTTTTCAATATAAAATTCTTCCTCAATATCACCATTTAAGAAAACTATATTTTTATCCATTTGATAAACATTATCATTTTGATGTGTGGCCACTGATAGGAAAATCCTAGTAGTTTTTAATCTTTCAACAGGGGAAATTTTTTCTTCAAAATCCACACCTTCCACCTATTCTTATCCTTTACAAACAAGTATTTCTTTATTTCTTGAAACTTATACATGGTCATTCCATTTGTTTCAATAAACACACTTTATCCTGATAAAATTTTAATTTTATGTCCATAGAACAAGTTCCCATGTTTCATTTTTCTCAATATGATACAACTCTTCATTCATATAATCCACCCATTCTTTGTGTAAAATATATTCTGAAACAGTTTCTGGTCCAACTTTTTTGATAAGTGAATTTTGATTTTCTACTATCAACTTACTTCTGGTCTGAACTGAAGCCTTTTTATTTCTAATAATGTTTTTATAATCAATATGTTTTTGTAATGTAGTAAATTTCAAATTTTCCCCTCTAGTTTAACATTCCCCATCACATGAGTATCTTTTATTTTGTAAAGTATGTTTTGAATAACTTTCATTATATTTGGAAATCTCTATTATACCCTCCTTAGCATTCTCAACAATTTTTTTAAAGGAATTTTCTTTTTAAATTATTTTCACATCATATGATTCCACTAAACTTTGCAATAATTTGTTTTAATATTTGTAACTTCTTCTATTTTGTGAATAACTTATAAAAGTTCCTTCCTCAACCTTCTCATTCAACATTCCCAAATCAGGATTTTTTATTTTTTAGTAAACATGGACTTCCAAAAACATTGAATTGCTTTAATGAAGGTTTTTTGTTATACCACATTTCATAAGAAGTAATTTTGGTTTCTAATATCAAATAGAATTTGTTTTGAACATGTACAACAGTACTAACAGCTTCTCTCTAATAGAACATTGAAATTTTCTATTCTGCTGACATAATTCTTCCTATTTCCAAAAACCGTCTATTAATTCTTTTTTCTACTCCATTTTATTATTGAGTATAGGGAGCACTATACTGATGTTTGATACCATGATTTCTCCAAAAAGTTTCATAAACATTTCTTGTGAATTCAGTACCATTATCTATTCATAACCTTATTATATAAACCACAGTTTATTTCTCATATTATTTTTTGAAAAAACCTGAACATTTTTGTAGTCTGTTAATTATGTTTCATAAATATGATATTTTTTCATCTGAGTTAAATCATCAATAAAAGTGATAAATTATAAATATTCTTTTGATTATTGAGGTCTCATCAGTCTATAAAAGTCATAATGAATAAGTTCCAGAGGTATGGCTGAATATATCTCAACTCTCTTATGACTTTTGTTAGTCATCTTATCTTATTGAAAAGTAACACAAAAATCTTCATCTATTCTTTTCAATTATGAAAAATAATGGAAAAATAAAATTTAAAAATCATTTTAATGTTTTTTCCTAGGGTTCCTATTTATTAATTTCTACAATTTGTTTTTATCTTAAAAATTAAAATAAAAGGAGTTATTAAACTCTCCAAGTTAAAACAAATTACCACTAGTTATTTCTTATTTTGTGATGAATTTTCCATCTTACATAATTCTGATGATACAAGAATCATTTATGAAAATCACTTCTTTTCCATCTTCAAAAATTTAACATACAATAAGTATGTTATGTTTTAGCCCATCAAAAAATAAAATATCCTTAGATTTCATTTTTTTATTCAATATCAGCCATTTTGATTACACGAATTTTTTAGGAACTAAAATTACAAAAGTTAACTATTACACTATCATGACTTTCAATTTGTTTAAATATTTTTATATCACCAATCATATGTGAAGAATAGACACTATAAAGTATCCATGGTTTGTTCCTTTTACTTTCCTTCAAAGCTATCTCAACAAAAAAAATCTATTTCCCTAACTTTCTTCTTTCTAGATTACTTTTATTTGTCACTATAAGAAACTTGTTCTAGAATGATTTTCATTCATATTTCAGTATAATGTACAGACTAATCAGATCATTCAAAAACTTCTTCTAGAAATTCAAATTTATTTTTCATGTCAAAGGTTCTAACATTTTGAGTTTTTTCTTTTATAACTTCATATGGGTTAGGAAAGTTACACATAATTCCTCCACCATTAATTTCTCTTTGTTAAGACATTATTTCAAGAAGTGACGAGTTATGAAAACAATTATAATCATTGGGACCAAATATTCTAAAACACTAGAAATATCCATTAAATCCTGATTTTCTACTGAAGAAATATCTTTATTTGTAGAGTCATTGTTTAGGATGATCACTTATTTCTATTCTATCATACGCAGGATGTGGACCATCTTTCCTACTGAGGAAGTTTTCAACTTTAGTAGATGTGATAGGTTTTTAACATTACTTCTAAATCCAAATCTTCCTAGAACTTTTCTTATCACTTGAGATGTTAGAAATATTATATGAAACATTATTTTTTAAAGGTGGTAATTTCACCTGATTCTTGATTTGAGTTTTCTCAACAACTATGGAAGTATTATATTTTACTTTGAAGGATTCTTTTACATTTTCATTCATCTTCCTCAACATATTTTTGGACTCAATAAGTTTGGAATGAAACCTTTTAACGCCTTATTCCTTAGATTCAAGCTTCTTATTGAGATATTTAGATGTATTTACCTATTTAGGAATTCTTAGTTTGTAACATTAGATCCCGTGGATGTATACTTCTTCTTTCTTGATAACCACTTTTTAACCTTTAGATACTTTTTCACTATCATTCATTATTATTCTGAATTATTTCTTAAGATATTTTTTTCTCAAAACATGAAATAAGTTCTATTCTGAGCTGATAATCTTTTTAAGATTCTTTATCTACTTCCTCTTCACTATTTGTAGAGTATTCTATTTTATCATCTTTTTTAATGAATGCTCTAACATTTTCCAAACATTTATCTTTTGAAGAATTTTTTTCAGTTGAGTCTGATTCAGTTTTCTTACTCAATATTATTCTCTTGTTCCCAGTAAACTTCTTCTTATATTTTTTGGATGATTTTTTTTATTTATAATTTTTTTCCACTTCATCCATTGAGGTTTTTCATCATAATTATCTTAATATTCACCGAATTTATTCTGGAAGAAATTCATAGAAAAGTTTCTAATTCCACAATAATCAAAACATTTGAGAAGAGTTTTACCTCCATACTTTCCTCTTCTACTTTTATATTTCATGGATATAAGATACATGATTTTTTTCATTCAAATAATCATCCTTTTTATCATTGGAGTCATCGGGATAAACATATTCAGTATCTTGTATTTTTATTTTTCTCATTTATTTATAATCTATTTCATATTTCCTCTTATTTTTGAAAATTAGAGTCTTGGTCATTTCATAAGAAACAGGAAAGTTATAAAACTCATGAAGAGATAAATCATATTTATCTTCTAGAGAAAAAACAATTTAGATCCAAAGTTATCTGAATAGTTTATCATTTATTTCTTTATAATTATAAAATATTCTATGACATATCTGAATCCTCTGATGTTGTAAACAATTTCATTTGCTCTGGTGAATTATCCATCAATAGTTTCTTCATAAATCATTTTGATGTATTTATACTTAATACTCAATATGTTTAGCTTTTCCTCCTTCAGTTTAGTATTCCCTTATAAAATAATTTCCAAATTATTCCATATACCCTTTTTTATACCCTTCACCTTCATATAAACATTTTATGATAAGAATATAAGGATATAATTTCTAGATTTTCTATAAACATCAATATTTAACATATCCATAAAATTCATTAGGGTATCCTTATCAATAGGTGGAAAAATGACTGTAGTAGAATCAAAAACTTCCAAACCAAGAGATAAGAGATAAGAAATTATCATATTTTTCCATCCATAATAATTTTTCCATAAAATGTAGGAATTCCTCTATTATTGAAAGAATTGATATTATCCATGATAAACATTCAACAAAGGAACCTTTCCTCTGATACTAATTAAAGTTGTAGAGGATTTAATAACAACCGAGAAGGGGTGGGGTTAAATCAGTTGTTAACTTTTTACAAGTTTCAATAATTTTATAAACTTAACCCCTATGACCTATTAAAGTTCATTGAATTATAATATTTTAGTAAATATTCATGTATAAAAAATATGGAAATAAATTAAATCATTCAATATTTTCAAGGTTTGGCCTCAGTGCGAGATCCTAAATCCTTTCCATATCCACTCCTATGGGTCTATGGAAATGCACTATTAAGAAGAAGTGAATACAACTTGTGCCAAATTTTGTTAGAAAGATTATATCTCCTGATAGGAATGATTATAATGGATCTAGTCAATTTAAAAAGTTTTATTATAAAAAATTGCACCAAAAAATTATAAATACTTTGTTCAATCCGCACCACAAAACTTCCTAAGTCTGACGACCCAGAGTCAGATGTCCATCAATATAATTAATACAATTTGATTAAGTGAGTATGATCAAATAAATATGATTCTACCTTACTTAATCTATAATTCTAAAACTCTACTCAAATTCTTAGTATGATCTTCTTCTATCTGATTTCTCAATCTAGTAAACAAAACTTTCAAGTGTCTGACCTTATTTAGAGATCTCAGTCTTGAAAGAACACTTGACAAGAATTATGAAGCAGTATACCTTATTTACACTCATGAAAATTTACAAAGTAGGAATGTGTTGGGATTCTATTTATAGGAAAATTATTATATAAAAGGTGGTAAAAAAATACTTTCCCCACTTACTAAAATTTAAAATACCTAAAAAACACTAACATTTAAACTTCAACTTTGACTTCATCAAAACTTCTCAAAATTTCTATGAATTCAGTATTATCAAACATAATAACATTTCTTTAGTCTGATGTAACATCCTCAGCTTCAGTTTTATTAAATTTCGCATATTTATCCCAATTAACTTCCTCAACATTAATCTAACATGACTAACATCCTATGATCATTATGATCTGACTTTCTTCCAATCATCATTACAATTTGAATATCTTTCTATGCTCATTAAGATCTGACTATATTTCTATGCTCGTTATGATATGACTTTATTTCTCTTCTCATTATGATCAGATTATATTCCTATAAACATTATAATCTAATGATATTCCTCTTCTCATTATGATCTGACTTTATTCTCTTCTCATTATGATCTGATTATCTTCCTTTTCTCATTATGATTTGACTATCTTCCTCTACTCATTAAAATCTAATTATCTTTCTCTGAGTCATCCTGATTTACTTTCCTCATCAAACATGGTCTGATAGAACTTTATTATGATGAAATTTTCCATTATGATTGAATTATACATTATGATGAAAACTCTACTCTGCAACTTTGAAAATCTTTAAACCTTATCAGCTATAACTCATTCAGACTTCTGGATCTGATGAAAAGTTTTTCATGATCTCTGTAACCGATATAATCTTTATGATTCCTCCATTTTTTTAAAATATTTCATCATGAGAGTTTTCATTATTTATGTGAACTTTAAATTGGAAAATTATCGTGTAACTTGAGTTTAAAAAGTGTAACCACTTTCTAGCTCTTGGTATAACTATCTTCATTCAACTTCTTCAATAACACCCTAACTCTCTAACCCAACAAATTATTTATTTATTTGATTATGGTAAAGGAAATATTATAGAAATATATAATTTTGGACTCTGATTATTTTGGATCTGATGATATTTATATTTTATTTATCGATCTGAATGAAAACTAGCATCTTCAAACTCTCTTGTTTTTTCATATCGATGGACCTTTTTCTGATGATCAATACTAAAAAAATCTTAACTTTCATCTTCTTGACATATTTTTCATACGGTACTGAACAGTTTGGAAACTTGTTTCTAGAAAACAACTTTATCAAATAAACAATTTCTCACCTTTATCTTTGGGTTCAAACATTCAACAACATTCTCCTATTTTTTTAAAAAAATTATTTTACAAAAAGGTGGTTCTCAAAAAATAAAAAAAAATTAAAACAAAACATCACAATGGTTACTCACAAGTTAAGATAAATTTCTCGATCAATAATGTAATACCTTCAAATTCCCTTCTCCATCGTATGTCATTTTATCCCTCAAGCACCCTCAACTTCATCATATAAACAGTTTACCCAATAGAGGGGTAGGATTGATAAATTGGTATAAAATGAGGATTAATTTGATTATCATTTCATGGTAGAAAATATATGTACCTATTGAATTCCATATCATTCACCACAAATTAAATTCCAACATTTTAGAATTTAAGTGAAAGAATTTTTGAATGTCATAAAACCTCCCCTATAGCCAATCCTTAGGTCAATCTCTCACAATCATGAGTATAAGAGGTCATAAAAGAAAGAGAGAATACAGAGAGATTATGAGAGAGATAAATAAGAAACACATTAATAAAACATGAATGTTCAATTATATGGAAAATAAAAGAAAAAAACCAAGATCAGAAAACCAAAAAAGTAGAATTAGTCCTCTTTATAAGTACAGTGGCTGGTACCCATGATGATCTGATTATTTTTCAAATCCCCATGGAACTCAAATTATAAATATTGATTTACAATATTTATTTCTTTAATTATCCAAAAATATTGTATTTAATCTATTCTCATCCAATCTCATGGATACTCGATTCGTTAAAGTGAATTTGGGATTTAATTATGTCTAAAAATTCTATTTATGGGTCTCATTGAAGCTTGTCAGGGTGTGAATTAAAATTTCACATCATGAGTTCTCATTAAAGTGTTATATAGGAGATTTCATAGGTTAAATTCATTATTTTAATTTTTTTGGTTATTTCCATCATGATTCACAGTGTAACACCATGTGTCACCCTCTGAATTCTTAATCTATCCTCCTAGGTGATTTCTTTCTCACTATGTATGTTCACATCATGAATTTATTCAAATTTCATGATATTAATTCACTATTCATGAAGTGAATAGGTTTTTCAAGTATATTTGGACTTCTGTTATTTTGATTATTCAATTATAATCTCTGGGTATCGGCCTTGACATATCCTTTATCACAGAACATTGTTTGTGTGTTGACTTCATCTCCTTTTATCTCATTTTCATTCAAAAAATTTATCCTAGCATAAATACCAAAAAAATATTAAATATTGGAAAGATTAATGAAATAAGTTATAAAAATATATATTTTATATTAAAATAATCATGAAAAATAATCTCCTATAAATTCCCCCACACTTAGAACGTTCTTATCCGCAAACATGTATTCTCAACATCATCACAAAGGAATTTTGTTCTACCAATATTTAAATTTCAAAAGAATAAAAACCAATTGTTTTTAAATGGAAAATAAGCATTCTAATTTCACTCAAAAAAATTTATCATACTCCACACTCTTAAAATAAACAAGGCCAATCATGCATTTTACTTATCCCTTATTGGAATAACAATAATCTTTGTTCTTTCAACATTAATTTCTTAATACATCATTAATTACAATTAAAATTTAAATCTACCTCACATTGAAATATTTTTACACATATATCAAGGTAACTAATGTAATAAATTTATTATCACACCTCAAGTACATGAAAATTACCATAGTCTTGCAAGGCATCTACCATATCCACTGTGTAAGGAAAAAGATCAAAATTAATCATGAGGACATTGTATCGACGTTCAAATGTCTCTTAGGCTTAAGGTAGGAAGGTAATGATTAAAAATAATACACAAATGGGATGTTTTACCCTAAATTATAGTGTATCATATCAAAATATAATCCTAATTAAATACTCCAACAGTGATTAATATATCATCTCCCCAAATCCCCAAAGATCAAAGTAGGCATAGGATAAGTGTATGCATAATGAATAAATATTACTATATTAATTTTATCTATATTTTTTCTACTATTATTTTACATTTTTACACTTAGTAAGGATCTCACATCCACTACCTAACCATATATAATCAAAATATCATTGGTCTCACAATTGTGATTTTTATTCTCCTAAGACACATACCATAATGTTTTTCTCAATTTTTTATGTTTTTTATTTTTATCAATAGATTTGAATAATTATGAATAATAAATTATAACATGGCCTCTCCCCAAATAATATTAAAGCCCACCAAAAAAATATACTAAATTAAGTGCCTCCCGATCCACTATGGAAAACTTGTCCCCAGACTTAGTCTTTTGAATATTATGCAACATACAATGAGTAGGGTAGAAAATGATATAATAAGATTTAAATGTGGTTTTTTCCTATCCATTTCATTCATGGATTATATGAGAAATAGTAAGATTCAATTTAATTTTGGGTCTAAGGATAAAGGGATAAGTAATAAAATTCATCAATCATATTAAAAATGATTAAGTTAATCCATAGCTTTGATAGGATTTTGATTGTGTTCTAAAAGAGAACATGCCTAATTATCTGAATAAATATACTATATAAATAATGGGAAATATTGGTTTACAAATTTTATCTAGAATTAGAACAAATTTTTTGGTATAATTACTCATAGCATGACACAAAAATAATAAACAAATGAATATCAATTTTTAAAATTCAAAACATTCCTAATATAAGAATAATTTCATTTACAAAAATCAACTTATTCCCAAAAATAATTATTTTTCAAATTCATCCACTCATGTTTAATTTTATTCATTCATTTATAATCTCACTCATATATTTTTTTAATAAATAAAAATAAAACATGGAATATTTATTATCCTAATAAACTTATGCCTCCTAAATAAATACTAGAGTACATGAGTTCAAACTGAGGCATGAAATTTACTTTAAAGTTAAAAAAACAAATTAAATTTGGGGGGGTAAAATATAATAAAATATTAAAAATAATATTTCCATGTGAAATGATGCTTCAATTGGGTTCTGCATGTTCTGTCCACATAGTTGTGTTCTATAGCATGTTTATGATGTGAATTCTCCTTTCATGACATGAATTCCTTTTATAGCGTGAATTCCATTTTCACATCATGAATAGAATATAATTTCTTCAATTTATTATTGTTATATTGTGTTATGTTTATGGGTTTACAAAAGAAAATTACTCATTAGAGCACATAGATCATGTCGTTAAATCTAAAAATGTGGGAAATAGGTTTCCATCCTAATATATTTCTAAAAGTAATTATTAATAAATAAATTTAATGTTAAGTACAGGAAAGAAAATAGATAAAGTAAGTAAAGGATAAGTCTTCCTTTGATCCACCAAGTGGGCTGTGGATTTTTATTACCTCTAGAAGGGTATTTAAACTATTATCTAAAATTTTATTTTCGGTGGATCTTCTTGGATTTTAACCACCACATGTAGATTTTTACATCTTATTCTTATTCTACATTATTGATGAGGAATCCATAGATAGATTACACTAAATCCAATCCCTCCAAAATGAAGTGCATCACTCATGGTGGGGGAAGGATGAATTATGTATCCTCCTCCATCTTGGTTTCTACTTGTGAAACCTACTCTTCACACTCAAGTAGTAGTTCAAGATATACTTTTTAAATAGAATAATAACTAGGAATTTTTTGCGTGTCATTGTATTTGGACAAGATTAAATCATGAAGATTCAATATAAAAATCCTACCCTTTTTATAGGGATATTTTGTCTCTTTTTCTCTAGGAGGAGCCACATGGAAATCATCTTATACTCCCTCCAATAAATTTTCAATATCATTTTGTAGCTCCATGAATTACCCATAAAGTGCATCATTTTATTCATCATTGTTTCCCGTCTAGAATTGGGGATGACCTTGTTGATTGAAGGTTCAAACATTCCAATCGGTTTCTAACGGGTTTGTTCGTAGAACTGAAAACATCCAATGATTCCATATCCACTTGGACCTACTTTCCAAAGGTAGGTTCTCATTAGTTGTGGACTGATGAGGCTTATGAATTTTCAGTGGTCGAGAGGATGGGAGGTCGGACTCATCACACCTTTTTGAGGGGAATTATTTTCCACTCCAGGACTCTCTTTATAGAATTTAAGTTATGTTCGGGAATACTTATTACAGTACCAAGTATAAAATGAGCTTTCCTTTAGTCTGATAATCACTGATTGATATGTAAGAAATTCATAGAATCATTTATATGTATTTGAGGTTCTTCATCGATGAAGAATCATCTTTATTTGTTAGAGATTCTTAGTTGATGGTATCCTTAAAATACATAAAAGTATCTTAGTCATTATGACGACCACACTAGTTTTAAATCCACTCAGTGGGGAACTTGAAGCTTATTTTCATTCAGGAGGACATGGATTATTTCAGAGTTGGTATCGTACCTGCTGATGGGATACCTACATATCCTTTGTTTTGGAAAAGGAATCAGAAGCCACGTAGTTCGAGTAAGGGATTAAGATGTTTCTGCATGATTGATGGCTCAAAGGAAGATTTCATGATTACTTTTACACTCTAAGCTCATGTGAGTCAAGCTCGGTGTGAGAAACAAGGGGTATCAGTGAAACCAGACAATTGTTTCCACGAAAGATGCAATGATGTGGGGCTTATGTGTGTATGACTACCCAAAATAAATGAGGATTAAGATTTACTTCAGGGAAGAAATCCATTAACAGGGTCCATAAAGGTATATGTGCTTCATGAAGATTTGGGTACTCTAAAATTGGGGCTTACTCCTAAGGAAGATTCCCAAGTTAGGAGGGGACTTAAGATTGGGTTTTACTCTTGAGAAGAAAGCCCAGATCAAAAGGAATTATGACTGGTTAAGATAAATTAAGATTGGGGCTTATTCATGAAAAGGATACCCAAATATTAATGAGAATTATGACTGGGACTTACTCTGGAAAAGGAGGCCTAGGTTAAAGAAGACTTAGCGCTTACTCCTAAGGAGGATTCTCAGATTTGTGAATTATGACTAGGGATTACTCTTGAAGAGGAGGCCCAGGTTAAAGGGATTTGAAAATTAAAGGGGCTTTGGGCTTACTCCTGAGGAGGAGGCCCATATTTGATACTCGGGCTTACTCCTGAAAAGGAGGCCCAGGTTAAGGGAATTATGGTTGGGGCTTACTCCTAAGGAGAATGCCCATAATTTGGGGAATTATGACTGGGGCTTACTCCTAAAAAGGAATCCCAGGTTAGGGGATATAGGGCTTAATCCTAAAAAGGAGGCCCATATTTGAGAATTATGACTAGGGCTTATTCCTGAAAAGGAGGCCCAGGTTAAAGGGTTTCTCTCATCTTAAAGGATGAGGTTGAATGACTGAAATCTCAATCTTTAGTGACATAAAGATGTGGAAATCACTATATTTTTAGAGATGTTCCATGGAGTTCCTTTCAGATAAGGAAGAAAAATCAAGAAATCATGTCATAAATGGCTTTCAAGAGTGTCTTGAAGACTGAATCTTGAATAGGAGAAGTGGAATAGCATAAAAGGGGTGAAATGGGCAGGAAATGCACCCAAAAAGGGAGGGGCGTGCAAGTCCTGGCTGGGGCGGAGGTACTGTGTGGGCGTGCAAGTCCTGGTCGCGCAGGTATACCTGCGCGACACATGTGTACTTGCACGATTTTCAGTCCTTAGATTAATACTTCGGTGAGACCTGGCTCAAACCCTTTGTATTATCCATAGAGGTTTTCCAGAAGATGGCGCGTAAGTTATGATGAAGAATTAGGGTGGTGCGCAAGTGTGTTCATTTCCCTTAAGGGTAAAACACTTAGGCGCCAAGTGTTAGTGAATTATAACACTTAGACCTTACTCATTTTTTTAGACCTTCCATTCTAGGTAAAGAATTACCATAAAAGAGTTCGGAAGACCTGAAGAAGAGACTTGGGCATTCAAAGCTCTGTATGTGAATTCTGGAAAAATTCCCCTCCAAATGGGGGGCCCACATGGTCTATTTATAGGATGTAGAAGACCCTGGGCGGTTATACTTTAGGGCGCAAAAGTCACTTGCGCGACCATTTGGTGGCGCGTAAGTATACTTGCACGATAGTGATGGAACTTGCACGACCCTTGTGCATTTGAAAATTTGTTCATGCCTTTGTCGATTTTTGATGTTTTCTTCAAAGACTGAATCAATTTGTGCTAATTTATTTCCCTTTGCATTCCTTTAGACAATGTGACGAAAAAGGAACATCAACAAAAGTCCCCCCTCAGAGTTGGATCCGGAATAATAAGGATGTGACTCTGAGGAAAAGAAGAAAACCAAAGGGAAAGAGGCACGCAAGGTATGGTGCGCAGGCAATGGCGCGCAAGGTATGGCATGCAACTTCCAGTTGGATAGACTTCGGTGCGTAGTTTATGGTTGTGGCCTATAAATATGTGGCCCAATTTCCCTACAAAGCATCTGGATTTCAAACTTTCGAGCTCTCACCGTGCAAGTGGCCTTCGCCACACAGGTTGTTCTGTTTTCCACTATTTCATTGTTGTCGCACTGCTGTAGAGGTGTTTGGACTTACACGTTTTATACTTGCACATCAAAAACTAGCGCGACAATTTAACACTTGCGCGCCAAGTTTAGACTTTCTTGCCTTAATGCCTTTTCCATTTTTCTGAATTCCTTCCCAAATTTTAGGAAAAATAAACCCATTTAAGAGTTAGTTTATTCAACTTTTGTGCAGATTTAATGGCTCTCAAGAGAATCAGAATGGCTGATGAATTGTCTAGCAAGAGGATTGATGACATGATGAACATTATTGGCCATGATTACTATGATATATGTGACAACACTCTTCCAGATTTGGCTAAGTACTTAAAAAAATATCATCTTAATTTCCCACAGAGAATCTACCTGTCTCTGTATGGTCATGGTCATCTGCAAGGATTCAATGTTCCAGATGAAAAGAACTATACGCCTGAGATGCATTTTCACTACTACTCCTCTATTTCGGTTATGTGGTGCATTAAGAGCAACAACAATGGTGTAAACATTCAAATTTTTCCTCCATGTCATTTCATTGCAGATACGAAAATGGAAAACCCATGGGATGAAACGTTTCCCACTGCTGGTTGGTGGAGAGAAGACAAACATGGCATTAGAGTAATATCTAAAAAGATTACTCTCTCCAAATGGATCCTTACTTCAAATGCTCCATTCTAAAATCCATGTATCCATCTTCCAAGTCTCTTGGACAGAAACAGAGTCACTGTTTGATCAGCAGAAAAATTTTCTCAAACTGCACTCAAGAACATCCTTTTACAATTGTTCCAAGAAGAGCTGGTATCACTGCATATATTATTGTATCCAGTTGAATGAATGAATTCTAGGTGGTTGCTGATGTAGCTCAGGATGTCGTAAATCAAATGAAGAGTTATGTTAAAATCCTCTTGTAATTCTTGAAAAAGAGAAGAGACTCCAGTCTGGGGATGTCCTCCAATCTCCTGTGTATCAATGAAAAAACACTTTCATCTTCAATCATTTGTACCTGCATTCTTTTTCTACATGCTTTAAATTTTACTTAATCCAATGGGCCTAGTGATCATAATTTTATTTTTACTAGGATTAATATTAATAACCATACAATCTTTGAATCTTTTAATTTCTCAATATTACCTAAATCATACAAAATGTATGTTTAGTGAGCTGAACTTGGCTTTTATTCAATGTTCATTTGTATTTTGTGGTTAGTTTAAAGTCATGCATGTCGGACATAAACATGCTAATGTTTTAAGGTCAAAATATCTTTGACCGAAATGGATTAAAATTGACTCAATTACTTGACAATTTATCTGAAAACATATTACCATACTCAAGTATGAGGGAAAATTTGTAAACTATGACTTAAGAATATTTGAATCTGAGGAATGATATGAAAAAGAGCTAAAAGGCATTATAAGAAGTAGTTACAAAGAATGAAGTTACCATTATTTAACAAACCCGTTAGGCGGTTGAATTATTTAGGGCCACCTAAGGGCATTGGCTGCATAGTGCAATAAATAGTATCTTTTGGCAAACAAGTCTGTTATGTAGACTGTTTATGCAAGGCTGCCTAAGGGAACGTGCTGCATAGTCAGGAAAAAGAACTCTCAGAAATTTACTTTTCTAGTGATAAAAAGCCATTTAATGTTTATGAAGATTCAAATTTTCCAATGTATAGAGTTTTCTGTATGGAAAGAGGTACTTGAATATGGAGAAGATATTTCCAAACAAGATTATCGAAGAACTAGATGAATATCACTCCTATGAAGGTATGACCCAAATGTAGGGAAGGAGAATATAAACCAAAGACTTGAATACTTTCAGATCATGGGAAAGGATATGGGACAAGTATGTTAAGGATGGATATTTTTTGTAGATCCGTACATACTGTCATTTAAGACCAATAAGGACAAAAGAGGCTTTCTTCCTAAGAATGAAGTTACCAGTATCTAAAAAACCCATTAGGGGGTTTGAATTATGCAGGGCCACCTAAGGGCATTGGCTACATAGTCAAATAATAGTATCTTTTGGATGAAAAATCTATTATGGAGACTGCTTATGCAAGGCCGCCTAAGGGAATGTACTGCATAGTCAAGTAAAAGAACTCTCAGAAATTTAACATTTTTGTGACTGAAAGTCAAGAAAAGGGTTATGAAGATCTGAAAATATTTAAGGTTAGGATTATGACACATAAAGATGGGTATTTTCAAATGTATACAGAGATACATAGATCAATGCTAACCATAATCATGTTGTGGATGGGACCTGAATGGAAATGTTGGACTTCACTACGTATCCCATATGGATGGGAATCAAGACATACGTAGTTCTTGAACTACAGTTTAACGTCGTGTGGGACAAAAGGATTAGAGATCTTAGTTTAGGGTCATAGAGCTTGGACCATTATAAGAAATACACAGTGTGTATTTTCATGGGGACTTTTCATCCAGGGGACTGAAAGTGGAATTTGGGGTTAGGCCCAAAAGACTTGGGGCTGGATTCGAGGGACACTCGAACGTTCCTACGTATCCCATAAGGATGGGAATCAAGCCCACGTAGTTCTATAAATACCCCCTGTACAAATTTGGTTCGTACATGTGAAGGGTGAAAAGGGACTTTAGTGCAATGATGGTTTAACCAAAGATAAAAGGTTTGGGCATTGCCATGTATGCACGTAGTCTTTGAAATGAAACATGATTGAAAAATCAAAGTAAATAATGGTTCCCTCTCAGGTGAGGGTATCAAATAATATTTTTAGTTTATTGTCATACTAGACAAAATAGTGTTGTATAGTTTAACATTGTATAACAAGGATGAAAGTGAACCAATGTAAAGATATTGATTCTAGGGGCGGTTTCGTGAATCAACATCGTATGATATAGAGGTGAACCGATGTGAAGAGATTGATTTTGGGCTTGAACCTTAGGAGGTTGCCTACGTACCCAACCTGGAAGTCAAGGATAAAAGTCTGTATAGTTCAATTAAATAATGAATTAGTGATCAAGTTGTTCTTGGGGAAAACGATCTAAAATATAGTGTTGGGACTTACACATGGTTAGTAGCCCAGAGAGAGAGTTATGGTTGAATTTTGCTCTAAGCTCACATGAGTCATACTCAGTGTGAGAAACAAGAGGTAGAAACAACCCTAACAATGAACAATTTAATTTCATGTTGGACAAAAAAGAGGACTGTGCAATTTAATGTCATGCAGTAAGGACAAAAGAGTACACCATTTAATGACATGTTGGACGTATTAGGGACTTTTTCACATTTTAACGTCATGTTGGACGAAAAAAGGGACGATACAGTTTAGCATCATGTTGGACGAAAGTGAGAATAGTTTAAGGCATATTCATGGTCTGTGGATGGTGCAGCTTAACTTCATGCTGGATCGAAGGGGGACTGTGCAGTTTAATGTCATGCAGTGAGGAAGAATTTGGGAATTTTTTTTCACAATTTAACGTCGTGTGGGACGAAATTAATACAAATAGTTTAAGTTCATATGTATGGACCCTGGATGATGTTTCTTAACGTCTATCTAGATGTAAGGGACTTGCAAATGGCTTAGGGTCATATGCATGGACCGTTGATGATGCAGTTTAATGTCTTACTGGACGATGGTGCAGTTTAAGGTCATACCGGACCAATGATGATATATTTTGTGTTTATAAAAAATACTTCTTCAAAAATCTAGCATTGGTTGGAGTAGTGATGAGTTCTCCATCCATTGAGATTAAATAATAAGCTCCATTGGAGTATACCCTATGTATTGAGTAAGGTCCTTCCCATTTTGGATCAAGCTTGGGAGGTTTTTTTCCTAGTATCATTCGAGTTCTGAGAACTAATACCAATTCTCCCTGATTGAATAAATTAAGATGAACTTTTTTGTTAAAATCTCATGCTATTCGATTCTAATAGACTTCCAAGTGGTGTAAAGTGCACAATCTTTTCTCATCTAACCGTTCCAATTCACTCAATCGCTTTTGAGATTGTTCATCTGTAGATGATTGATCACAAATGGAAACTCTAAGCGAGGGTAGTTGAACTTCAATTGGAAAGACTACTTCTATTCCATATACTAATGAATATGGAGTTGACCGTGTTGTAGTACGGGGGGTAGTCTGATAAACCCATAAAGCATGGAAGAGTTTATCATGCTATGATTTCTTATCTTTATCCACCATCTTTTGCAGTATACTTTATAGAGTCTTATTGAAGGCTTCTATCTGGCCATTGTCCGCTGCATGATACTGAGATGAATGGTTGGATTTGATGTTGTATTCTTGATACAATTTCTTTACCTCGGATGAATAGAAGTTGGTGCCATTTCTCGTCAATATGGTATGAGGGACACCAAATCTGGTAATGATGTTAGACTTGATGAAGCTAACAATGTATTTAGAACTAACTTCCTTAAGGGGTGTTTCCTCTGCCCATTTGGAAAAGAAATCAGTAGCAGTAAGAATATGCTTAAACTTCTTGGTCGTAGATGAAGGGTAAGGTCCAACCACATCCATTCCCCATATGGAAAATGGCCATGAGTATTTAGCTGTATGAAGCTACTCTGGAGGTTAATGAATGATGTTGGCATGTACTTGGCATGAATGACACTTCTTTGTGAAATCAATAAAATCTTGTATCATTGAAGGCCAAAAGTATCCAAGCCTTCGAATTTGATCAGACAGTCTATGTCCAGACTGGTGGGCACCATAGATTCCGGCATGCACTTCTTTCATGAAATCCATTGTCTCTTCACCATTAATTCATCTGAAGAGAACTCCATCAAAACTACGTTTGTAGAGAATTTTCTCTAAGTGATCTGGGCTATCATAAAGAGTAAAATTGACCACACGTCGCCTGATTTGTTCTTTCCTGGCTCTATAAGGTGTATGTGTTCCATTTTGAAGGCATTCCCTGATAGGTGACATCCATCCTGTAGTATGACCATATGGTTCAGGAATGGGACTAATTTCATTAATTTCCACTATTCTGATTCGAACATAAGGTGAAATTGCACGACGGAGAGCAATACTGATGGTTGTCTCGTCCCGATTTGGATCTGCCAGAGCTGTGGCTATATTAGCCAGTGCATCAGCTTGGGCATTTTGTGATCGCGGGACATAAGAAAATGTCAGTTCTGAAGGTAATTATGCCATTAACTCTATGAAGTAATAATATAAAGGGATTTGTTCTTCTTTTCTAATGGCATAATCCCCATTGACTTGCTTGATTACCAGGTCTGAATCCCCTTTCACCTTTAATTGATTCACTTGTTCTTTAAGCGCCAATTCCATGCCTATAATGAGAGCTTGGTATTTTGCTTCATTATTGGCACCACCTTCCCACAATAAGAAGGAATAAGGTAACACTACCTTTTCTGGAGAAATGAGCACAATTCCAAAGCCGTGTTTGTTGAATTTAGGATTTTCCGTTTTCATCAATGTTGGACTTCTGGAAGCACCATCAAAATACATTTCCCATGCCTGAGGACTTTCTTGAATAGAGAAGACTTCCTCATAAGGGAGTTCAATATCTGAAGATGTGTCTTCCACTAAAGGGTGTTCAACCAAAAAATAAGCCAAATCTTGGCCCTTTATTTCCTTTTGAGACACATATTGAATATCGAATTGCTGCAAAATAACTGCCCACCTTGACAGACGTCCTGTAAGCATTGGACGACTAAGGATGAATTTGAGCAGGTTATTGCGAGATACCAATTGGACCTCGTGATGTTGTAGGTAGTGTCTCAACTTCTGAACTGCAAAGATTAATTCCAGGAAGCACTTCTCAATACTTGAATACTGGGTTTCTCGCTTCAAGCATAGTTTGACTGAGGTAGTAGAGGCTGTTTTCATTCCCATCATCATTCTTCTGAGCAAGAAAGGAACCCAATGATCGCTCTAAAGCTGTCACGTAGAGGATAAGTGGTCTTCCTTAAACAGGTGGCATGAGTACCAGCGAACTCAAGAGGTATTTCTTGAGAATATTGAATGCTTCTTGACATTCTTCAATCCATTGCTAAGTCACTCCCTTCTTCATCAATTTGGTGAAGGGTAAACTTTGGCCTGCCAAATTGGCGATGAAACGCTGAATATAGGATAATTGTCCTTGAAGTCCTCTTAATTCTTTCAAATTTTGAGGAGATGACATACCAAGGATTGACTTTGTCTTCTCAGGATCGACTACAATTCCATGATGGCGTACAACAAAGCTGAGAAATTTTCCTGAGGTTTCCCCAAAAGCACATTTTAAGGGGTTCATCTTCAAATTATGTTGTCGAAGCTTGCGGAATATGACTTCCAAATCAGCCAAGTGATTAGAACATTGTTTGGATTTAACAACCAAATCATCTACATAGCATTCAACAAACTTACCTAAAAAGGGTTTCAAGATAGGATGCATAACACGTTGATTTGTTGCACCTGCATTTTTTAAGCCAAAGGGCATTACCCGGTAGCAAAACAAACCCTGAGGGGCTCTGAAGGCTGTGGATTCCTTATCTTCTGGGGCCATTCGGATTTGATTATATTTGGAATATTCATCCATGATGGAAAGTGCTTCATAGACTGTTGTTTCATCAATTAAAAGTTATGTAATCGGAACTGGGAAATCAACCTTACAACAATGCCAATTAAGATCTCTGAAATCGATGCAAACTCTAATTTGTCTGTTCTTCTTCTTTACAGGGACAATATTAGCCAACCACTTGGGATATTGAACTTCTCTGAAGAAGTTAGCTTTGATAAGCTTATCCACTTCATCTTTAATTTTGGAAGCATAAGTTGGGTGTGTTCTTCTCGCGGCTTGTTTAAATCCTCAATGTTCTTATCGTAAACCCAAATGATGAGTAGAAACATCAGGATCAAGATCGGGAATCTCTGTATAGTTTCAAGAAAATATATCTCTATTTTTCTTTAGAAAGGAAATATACATCTCTTTCTCTTCAAGAGTCATGGCCGCACTGATTAAAGTGGGGCATGGATCTTCTTTTGTACCCAGATTTATTTCTCTGAGTTCATCCACAGTGGTAGAGATACCCTCTTCAAATGCTAGAGGAGCATCTCTGAGATCATCCTCTTCTTCTTCATCATGTGTTATTTCTTCCATTTATACTTGTATAGTAGATAATAAAGCATAATTCTCATGATCAGAAGAGATGTCAAAATTTTCACATCTTGAAGAAGAAGCTTCCATTTCCGACCCGATTGATGATGAAGGGTCTTCTTTGGGTAATAAAGAGGAGATTATGGATTGAGAATCGACATCATTGTTCACCTCCGATGTTGCTATAACTTCTTCTGGCTTGATTGGTGAAGTATAGACTTGTTGGATTTCAGCAGATGAAATAAAGACATCACCATTTGGGATTTCATCATTGCATGGAGGATCACCAATTTCTCACATGTTGTCTAGCTTGATTGTCGTAATTGACATTATAGATCTTTCCATAAGAGTATTTTGATTTGGGTCTATCCTTTCAATTTGACTAATAGGAAACACATAATCTGTACTCACATGCGCAAATGGATTTACTGGAATCTTCTCCAAACCATATGGAGCATTAACTTTGGTAATCTCTTTTTTTATGGATTTATCACTTCCCTTCATGTGGTAGAATTCCGCCTCAATGTATTAAGACTCACTTGTCTTGAACGGGGCCTTATCACCATATAATGTCCCAAATTGACCATCGAAACAATATTTGAGACATTGCTGGTATGATTAAGGGATAGCCGCATGTTGATGTAGCCAGGGTCTCCCAAGAAATATGATGAAGGCTGAGTCTTGATCAATAACCATTAAATCTGAATTGGATACAAGATCTCCAAGCTGAGTTCTGAGTGTATCTTCACCCAGTGGTTCTTGTTCATTTTTATCATATCCTTGTCACATCATGGTAGAAGGAGATAAATCAGATTTTGTGAGGCCCAATCGATGAAGTGTACAAATGGGCATGAGGGTGACTCCTGAACCATTGTCAATGAAAGCTCTTTGGACGTCTATGCCATTGACCTTTCCAGATAAGTACAAAGTTCTAATATTCCCATGCACGACATCATCTTCATCTTCATTAGTGAAAGATATCACTGCATGGAATTCCGCAGGATTATTCTCTATGTGACAGACTTCAGCTATAGCTATTTCAGTTTTAAACTCCTGAGGACTTGACAAAGCCTCGATGAGTGCCTACTGAAGATCCTTTGACAGATTCAAAGCATCCATAATTGGTAACTTGGCTGGTACTTGGGCCAAGTGTTTCAATACATCATACTTTTGATCTAGAGGTCTGCATTTCCCAATAGGAACATGTGGTTTAGCAGGTGTCTTGGAAGTAGATGCTTCTGAATTTAATGCATTTTGTACCGGGATAGGAGTTAGTAATACTCATGGATTTGGAAGATTATACCAATTAGGTCTATTTACTTGATGAGAGGAAGAAGATGGAACCTCCAACCGGTCTTCCAAAATAACTATGTCAGGACTGAATTTTCTATTGGCGGATGAACTTTCTTGTTCTTACTAAGCTCGTAGAAGGGTTCTACCACGAGTTGCAGCTGCGTACACAGTTCTAGCAGGGGTAGAATTGGAATACTGGATTCTAAAAGATCCACGTCTTCCCCTATATCCTAAGCCTCTGGAACTTCCTCTGATTCCTCTATTTTATATAGGGAATTCAGGCTCATCGAAATCAAAACTGCGACTATCATATGGATATATTAATTGAATCATATTAATAGAACTGAAAATCAACTCTTCATCCGATGAAGACTCTGCCTGATTAGCCTATTTAGGCTGTGCTGTTTAGTGGGACAGTGCCCGTTGATTTGAAGTAGATGGCATGAAGTCTGCCAGAGTCAAATAAAACTTAGGCTTTGACACATACTCATCTTCTTCTGATTGTTCCTCCTTCTTGTAATTATTCTGCCCTTTTGAGGATTCGCCCTCTAAAGAGGATTTTGTTTTGGCATTATGGCAGAAGGCACAATTGGTGTCTTCAGTTTTTTTTCGCAAAATAGCATGAGTTCGATTGATCGTCTTTCTGACCATCCAATCATCATATTTTTGTGCATTTTTTCTTTTGACTTCTTGACACTCGAATTCCTCCTCTGGAACTGTAGCATTAACACATGCTACCTGGGCTGAAGAGCCTTTCAGTTTGACTTGTCCTGAGTCAACCATATTTTTCAAGAGGTCTTTGAAGACAAAACACTCCTGAATGGGATGTCCCAGCATCTAATGAAATTGGAAATAATTGGGATGATCTTCATCTCCTTCCTTGTTTGGCCTCTTGGGCCTTGGCAGCTGAACCTAATTATTCTCCAGGGCCGAAATGAAGTAACTAGGAACTTGTTCATTTCAGAAAGAATAAAATTTACTCTTCAACTCATAAAATTGTTTCCGTCTTTGATCTCTTTGATCGTCTTGACTAAATGGCCTTTGTTGTTGATGCTCAGGAGGAAGTGCCCTTCGAGAAGATGAAGGTTTTGAGGTAGAAGCAGGTATAGTGCTTGTTTAAGCATAACTGTAGCAGTTTCTGCTTTACCCATTATCCTTCCTGGAGCTGATGGAATTACACGAGATTTATCCTTAGTCTGTATAAGAGAATCTTCAATCTATTGTGTGATTGAAGTAAGGTCTCAAAACCCTCCTGTGTATTTCATAGGGATTAGTGGTGTGCATAATTCATCACGCAGATTTTCCACACAGATTGGCAACAGTTCCTCTTGAGGGAGTGCTAAGCTCAGGGAATATGCTAATCCCTTTTAGTGAGAAGTGAAATCATAGACTCTTTTATTTTCCCTTTGCTTACAGTTTGTAAGATCAGAAACTGTTTTATTTGGAAAAGTTGAGTTGAATTGAAGAAAAATCATTGACGGAGATCTTCCCATCCGGTAATTGACCGCGATTTCAAGCTTGTGTACCAGACAAAGGCTGGTCCTTGCAAGGTCCGCACGAATCATCTAAGTTTCACTGCTTCTTGCTGCTATGGAGTTCCCATCATAGGATCCCAACAAGACACGTAATGCATCAAATTCTATTCAGGGTCATCTGATCCATTAAAAATAGGGAATACAGGGTTCCCAAAATTTGATGGGGGAGAGATTGAATCGACCCATTCAGGGTAAGCTATCTTTTCTGGTTGAACCTGTGCATGCTTCCATTCCACAGTCTCTAACTGAGCTATTAATGACTCAATGGTAGTTATTAACTTTTGAGAAACATCTGGTTGAACTTGGACTTGGGATGGTGCAATGACTGGAGTCTGGACAGGTATAGTAGATGGTACTGCAACTGATGGTAGCACTGCCAATTATTTTTGCACTTGACCCATAGGATTAGAACTATGAGGGTGTACTGATAAAGGAGGATATTCTTGATCCATCTCAGTAGCTGTAATAAACTCCCTTGGCTGACTGACTCCAACACGTTTAGGAGGAAGACTACCTTGAAGTAGTTCTGTGTTCAACCTCCTCAATTCCTTCATCTCTTCCTCCTGTTGTGCAAATCTTTACTCTAATGAGAGATATTGGCCTTCTCTAGAAGAAGGATATGTATCCTGATTCTTTCCCTTCCCCTTGTTTGATCCATTTCGGAGAGGGGGAAGTGGGTTACTTGAAGGAAAACCCAGATTATGGGTAAGCCTTTGATTTCGTGTACGCACACCTTCTTCATTTGGGTCTGTGCGTGCAACTTCCTTAGTAGGAACCTCTTCATCTGAGTCCCCTGAGTGAGCCTCATCTGGTGGATCAGCAACAACTGAATTGATGACATTGATTGATGTATAACTCATCGCATCACTTCTATCAGCATTTATGCAATATTTTCTTCTTCCATGTCTTTGATGAGACATTGCCTTTTATTGATTCAATCCCTCGGAAACTTCTTGGTGAACCTTAATTTGGATAGAGTCGCCTGATAATTTGGCTCTTTGTTCCTCTTGAGGCTTCTTACCCAATCGAGAAAAGACTGAATTTCATTGAGGAGGGGATTGATGATTTGAAAAAGTCCCTAGTCTGGTGGACTCGGGGCTATTCCTGTTGTCTTTTCTCAACTCCTAAAATTCTATTTGTTGATTCTGAGGGTTGGTTTAAAAGAGACCCCAGTCTGGAAAGAGGGGGTGGCTTTTGACATGCTATGTCTGAGACTTTCTTAAAATCTCTCCTAATCTTGTGGACCTTAGTCCAGAAATTTGCTGGATGCATCAACCTGTATCCAGTTTTATCACCTGGCTCGAAAGACAGTTGGATGATTTCTGACACTTCTGTCACTTGATGATGTGCTTTCTCCATACAAGAGGCATGTTCAATATTCTCATTTGATTGATGCAGGAGTAATTCAACAACTAGTTCTCTGTATTCTTGATTTTGAGAGGAACTAGTTGAGGCCTTTTCTTAGGAATGCTTTTGATTACAAACAAAACCCATTGACTATGGCCGGCCATGGGCAATAACATTGCATGAGACCATTTTTGGCGGGCTTTGCTGACTGGAGAGCACAGTGAAATGTAGTGCTCCATGAACACCCCATCCTCTGGCATGAATACCAGATGGGGCATTGGAAATTAACTGGCATAATCCTCTTAGTGTGCTAAGGCATGAACGTTGAAGGGCTCTCTGCTGCTTTTCAGCCTTCAGATATCAAGAGACTGATAGAGATTCCAAATCAATCAGACGTTGTAACCCTTCTATTATCTTAACATGATTTTTATATTCATCAAAAGATAATACTTTTTTTTCAACTGACAAAGAGTTTTCCATATTTTGAGATGAATATCATGAATTCCATCTTCCATCAACATCTCTGGAATGTGATACTGAGAGTCAGCTAGAGGCCATAACATGACTGGCACTTCACCTTTTTCTAGTTGTTTTCCCATGTTCAGTATTTCCTCTTTATCATTCAATGAAGATTCATCTACCTGATTTGACCAGAGCTAGTGCTTCCTTGTTACTTCATCTAATTCAATAAGATTGCTATGGAAATCACTGATCAAACTAGAAGATGCGTGACGTAGGGGTGGTTCGGAGAATGACATACACCCTGGGCTATCCTCTGATTGAGAAAGTATTTCACCTGCTAGCAATGAAGCATCAGACATGACTGGTTTTTCATTTGAAAGTGCCTCAAGATAAGAGGGATTTCTCAGCACTACATTGTCCACTAGAGTATTTTCCGGGAAATGTGCATCACAACTGCGGAGAGGACATTCACAGTGAAATTCATTATCATGGGGAGGACCACCATGGTGGGTTACAGAAATATATGAGATCTCTTTCTCCTTGGTCTTCTGGCTACACAGAGGGTTATTGTATCCCTCATCTGAAGATGAAACTTTGAGATAGACCGAATTGTCATGAATCAAGCCTTCATGAGGAAGTGTTTGTTGAAGACATTTGGAATTAATGTTCTCACTATTGGGAACTGAGGGAGTAGAATCTTGCATTCCAACAGATAACTGTCTGAGGGATTCAAGAACTCCAACATCAAGCAAGGCCTTGTTACAAATTGGATCTTGATCTCTTGACTGTGATGGGTGAGTCTTATTATTAAATGCCTTCTTACTCACCTTGGAAACCACTTGTTGACGAAAGTGGCTTCTCTGAGCAGGTGTACGTGCCTGATCAGGAGATATGGGCAGGTTAGGCTGACGATCTCTACTCAAATCAGGGGTATGTGCCTGACATGGTTGTTCGTATGATATGGGGGAGTATTCCCCACAACCCTCATAGACTGGAACAGATGTGTGTGTCTATTCCGAAGTGAACTGTTGATGTGTCACTCCACCGGTAGGGATAGATTTATGTGTCTTTCCCTGAGATGCTGTTGAAGCTGTTATAAAATCATGGCAAGCATCTAGAATATGAGAAGAGATTTTCTTATACTCTTTCACCATTGATAAAATATTCTTGGTGACTTCAGCTTCTAGAATGTGGATATACGTCCATTCTATGATTGGAGTAGGTGTATGTGCATGCTCATTTACCCCTTTTCCTATCAGTGAATCCTGTCAGTACTCAAGTGTGGGGGCAGAGAGTTGATTCTGCCTCCTGTTTGTCGCCAGAGCTTTCCGACTGACTTCTCTGTGTGCTACCAAGTGAGACTGTTGGTAGGCTTGATTAATACTAGCAGGTGTATGTTCCTGCTGATTGAACTTTGCCGAACGTGGTTGATGAGCTCTATCATATGTAGTCAGACGAGCCTGCTGACTAGCTGATGATGTATAAATAGGTATTTGTTCCAGCCTATAGTACTCCGTCGGAATTTCCTGGCGGGATTGGCGTGATGCTGCCAGACGAGTCTGCTGGAAAACGGAATTAAAATGGGCAGGTATATGTGCCCGCTCATTGCTTGCCACCAAGTTAGGTTGATGGACTTCTCTGAATATGGAAGAGATGAGAACCTGCTCCCTATTGACCGGATTTCACCTCTGGCAATTCGTCTTGCCTGCTCGAGTTCGAGGAACCTGAGCCGAATGACTGGAGTTGGTACCCTCATCATGTTGAGGGCGTACTTCCACACGATTCTGGTGGCGATTGTTGATTGGAGCCCTCAGGAAGGACTCATGCTTCTTTGAATTAATGCCCTGAGGGACCTGCTCATTCACCTCCCCAGAATATGGGAGTGAATGGTGATTGCGTTCCGGGGATAATGACCCAAAACGGTTGGAGATGGTGGTTAGCACCGCCTGCTTCTTGATCACTGGTCATCGTTGTCCGGACAACCAGGGTGAATTGTTCACTTGGAGGGCTTGTCGACCAGCCTCCAGAGTTTGAATAGTACTGTTTTGACGGTACTCCTTAACCAGCGCATTTGATACCCAGCATTGAAGATGCTGAGTAAGTGATGTCATCCTCAGAGCGGATGACGATCCAGCTGGAGTAGCAACAGTGGAATTTGCAGCAACAGTATTCACAGTAGTGGTATTCATAGGTGTGATCTTGAGAGCATCCATTTCTTAGAATGCAGAAAATCTTGAAAAAGAGTTCCTATTTTATGAAACAGACGTAATCAAGATAAATTCAACCACTACATCTTTTGGATGAGCACATATGTCAATGATTGTTTTTTTGGCCCTCTCATTGAGTTTTAAATAGGGGCCCAACAAATAATAAAAACATTATTTTAACTTGGTTAAGGATTCACGTCAGGTTCACCGTTTTTTATTTCCCTCTGCAATCGGGGATGACCTCGTTTATTGAAGGTTCAAACATTCCAATCAGTTTCTAACGGAATTGTTTGTAGAACTGGAAACATCCAATGATTCCATGTCCACTTGGACCTACTTTCCAAAGGTAGGTGCTCATTAGTTGTGGACTGATGAGTCTTAGGAATTTGCATTGGTTGAGAGGATGGGAGGTCAGACTTATTAAACCTTTTTTTGGGAATTATTATTTACTTTGGGACTCTCTTTATAGATTTAAGTTATGTTTGTGAATCCTTATTACATTACCAAGTATAAAATGAGCTTTCCTTTAGTCTAACAATCAATGATTCATATTTAAGAAATTCAGAGAACCTTTTATATGGATTCGTGGTTCTTTATCGATGAAGAATCATCTGTATTTGTTAGAGATTCTTAGTTGATGGTATCCTTAAAATACATAAAAGTATCTTGGTCATTATGATGACCATACTGGTTTTAATTCCACTAAGTGGGGTACTTGAAGTTTATTTTCATTCAGGAGGACATGGATTATTTCAGAGTTGGGATCGTACCCGCTGATGAGCATCCTACGTATCCTTTGTTTTTGAAAAGGAATTAGAACCCATGAGTTCGAGAAAGGGAGTTTGATGTTTCTGCATGATTGATGGCTCAAAGGAAGATGTCATGATTACTTTTACACTCTAAGCTCACGTGAGTCATGCTCGGTGTGAGAAACAAGAGGTATCAGTGAAACCAGACAATTTTTGCCACGAAAGATTCAATGATGTGGGGCTTATGTGTGTAAGACTACCCAAAAATAAATGAGGATTAAGATTTACTTCAGGGAGGAAATCCACGAACAGGGTCCATAAAGGTATATGTGCTTAATAGAGATTTGGGTACTCTAATCATGGGGCTTACTCCTAAGGAAGATGACCAAGTTAGGAGAGGACTTATGATTTGGGTTTACTCCTAAGAAGGAAGCCCATATCAAAAGGAATTATGACTGATTAAGATAAATTAAGACTAGGGCTTATTCCTGAAAAGGATGCCCAAAAATTATTGGGAATTATGACTGGGAATTACTCCTGAAAAGGAGGCTCAGGTTAAAGAAGACTTGGGGCTTACTCCTAAGGAGGATGCCCATATTTGAGAATTATGACTGGGGTTTACTCTTGAAGAGGAGGCCCAGGTTAAAGGGATTTGAAAATTAAAGGGGCTTGGGGCTTACTCCTGAGGAGGAGGCCCATATTTGAGACTGGGGATTACTCCTGAAAAGGAGGCCCAGGTAAAGGTAATTATGGTTGGGGCTTAATCCTGAGGAGGATTCCCATAATTTGGGGAATTATGACTGGGGCTTACTCCTGAAAAGGAAGACCAGGTTAGGGGATCTGGGGCATACTCCTGAAAAGGATGCCCATATTTGAGAATTATGACTGGGGATTAGTCCTGAAAAGGAGGCCCAGGTGAAAGGGATTCTCTCATCTTAAAGGATGAGGTTGAATGAATGAAATCTCAATATTTAGTGACATAAATATGTGTAAATCACTAGATTTTGAGAGATGTTCCATGGATTTCCTTTTTGATAAGGAAGCCAAATCAAGAAATCATGTCATAAATGTCTTTGAAGAGTGTCTTGAAGACTGAATCTTGAATAAGAGAAGTGGAATAGCATAAGAGGGGTGAAATGGGCAAGAAAGGCACCCAAAAAGGGAGGGGCATGCAAGTCCTGGCAGGCATGCAGGTACTACATGGGCGCACAAGTCCTCGTCGCGCAGGTATACCTGTGCGACACATGGGTACTTGCGTGATTTTCGATCCTTAGAGTAATACTTGGGCGAGACCTAGCTCAAACCCTTGGTATTATCCCTAGAGACTTTCTAGAAGATGACGCGCAAGTTCTGATGAAGAAGTAGGGCGGCATGCAAGTGTGTTCATTTCCCTTAAGGGTAAAACACTTAGGCTTGCAAGTGTTAGTAAAGTCTAACACTTAGACCTTACTCCTCATATTTAGACCTTCCATTCTAGGTAAAGAATTACCTTATAAGAGTTCGGAAGACCTGAAGAAGATACTTGGGCATTCAGAGCTCTGTATGTGAATTCTGGAAAAATTCCTCTCTAAATGGGGGGCCCATAGGGTCTATTTATAGGTTGGAGGAGACCCTGGGCGGTTATCCTTTAGGGCGCGCCAGTCACTTGCATGACCATTAGGTGGCGTGACAATGATGGAAATTGCGTGACCCTTGTGCATTTGAAGCTTTGTTCATGCCTTTGTCGATTTTTGATGTTTTCTTCAAAGCCTCAATCAATTAGTTCCAAGTCATTTCCCTTTCCATTCCTTTAGAGAATGTGATGAAAAAGGAGCGTCAACAATCATCTTCCTCCAAAGAATAATATGACCTATAAAATAGTATAAAATTTAAAAAATGAGAGGTAATAGTGAATTTATATTCAAAAAAAACTAAATTAAATTGAGTTCATGAAATGATTATTTCCATGATTTTGTTTGGATTCAATATCTTCTTTAGTGGAAATAACCTCTTAGAGTTGAATATTAGTAGGTGGAGGAAGGTAGTCACGATCCTCCATCTTGTCTTTGAATTCCACCACTTGGGTGGTTTTTTTGTTTTATATCTATAAATTGGAATAGAGGTCTGATACTTATACATTATAGAGAAGGAGCTCATTTTTCATTTCTTTATATTCCCATTCACTATAAAATTGTTTGTAATTTTATTGATCTCCCATATGAATATCCACACGTGAGTCTTCATCATCATTATCAAGATCCTCATGGTAGGTTTGAATAGGGATATTGTAATGTTTAGTTTGTGGATATTCTTTATGAAATGCCTCAAACTCTCTAACTTCATCATATAAATTAAGAATATCCAATGGAACTTCCTCTTTTTCCTTTAATATTTTATATTCACCTTAGACTTCATTAACCATGTATATTAGCTTTTGAAATGAAATACCTATCTCTTGGCCATTCAATAGCTGATTAACCAAATAAGTGAGATTTTAAAACCTTTGTAATAGGGCCTCATTTATATTTTCAACATCTCCTTCTTGTATCGATAATGTATAGATCCATCGAGAATAATGGATGTTTGGATAAATCATGGAAAATAATTTTTTTATAAATTGATTTTTTTTTTAAAATAAAATTACTTACAATATAAAAAGAAAATTAAAATGAAAAATAGCTTGGATCTACATCAACTACACCATGATTTTACACACCTGTTGTAGTGTGGTATAAAAGCTACAATTAATTTCGTAGTGCAGTACACTAGCTAACTAGGGTCGTCTCACATGACGATCCTTGAATCCGATTGAATGTTTTTCCTAATTAATTTATATATTTTTCTAGTTTTTATATAAATGAAAAAATGGGAATATAAGGTGGATAAAAATTTAAAATGTAAATTAAAATGTAGATGTAAAGAGAATTAATGTCATTCAAAAGAAAGCTCTTGGTCCTCGAGTTTTATTTCTTAGGTTCCTTCATTATTTATTATTTCTATTTTAATACAATTTGAAAATATATCCTATCTTAAATGGATTTTTATTCCATACCTTGAGTGTGATTTTTATCATGCCTATGAAATTTCTTCAATAAATCAAATTTCACCTCCTCCAATATTGAAGGTAAGATAAACACCTCAATAGGGAATGCAGCAATATATAAGACCTAAATCCATCATGTGTAATTTTATCCCTCGAGCACTCTCAACTCTATCATATAAAGAGTTTACCTGAGAGAAGGGAGGGATTGATAAATTGGTATAAAATTGGGAAGAATTCAAAATTTGTTTTTTGATGAAAGATCACCACAACATTAGACATCCCCATCATTAACTAGAAATAAAATTAAAACATTTAAGAATTTAAGCACAATAATCTAGGAATTCCACCAAATATTTCCCAAGGCTAAGCCTCATGTTATTCACTCAATGTTGAAGGTGTAAGAGATCATGATGAAAAGAGGTAATAGAGAGAGAGAGAGCTTGAGAGAGAGTGTAAGAAGAAACACTTTAATAAAAAAGATGAATATTCAATTACTTGGAAAATAAAATAAATAAAAACATAAATTAGAAAACCTATAAGGTAATAACAGTATTCTTCCTCAGTGCGGTGGCTAATTCCATAGATTAAATTATTATTTTTATAATAACCATATTTCTCTATTTATTGGGATTAATTCATTATTTTGATAACTTAAATTATCCATAAATGAATAAATAAATCCATTATTATTCAATCATGGGGATTCTTGGGTCAAAAAATTATATTCGAGATTTAATTACATCAAAATCTTTCATTTCTTGATGTCGTTGAAGCTTTTCACAACATGAATTAAAATTCCCTGTCATTTTTTTCACAGTTGTGCTTCCTTGGTGATTTCATGGTGTCAATTCTCATTTTTTTAGTTTTTTGGGCATCCCCATTATGATTCACGATGTGAAACCATGTTTCAAACCATGAATTCTCAAGTTGTCCTCCTGGGTGATTATTTTTCACGTTGCAAGTTCACGTCATTAATTCCTTCAATGTTCCCATCATAAATTCACTATTCATGATTTGAATAGGTGTCTTCAAGCAGATTCATCCATCTTTAAACTTTATTCTTCAGTACCAAGCTCTTGGTTAGGGCCTTGACCTATCCTTTATCCGGGGAAATTTTTTTCATGTTGAATTCATCACCTTTTATCTCATTTTCAATCAAACATTGTATCATTCCATAAATAAAAAATAATTAAA
The DNA here is from genome assembly GCA_963277665.1 of Viscum album. Lineage (NCBI taxonomy): Eukaryota > Viridiplantae > Streptophyta > Magnoliopsida > Santalales > Viscaceae > Viscum > Viscum album. The sequence continues at coordinate 160,546,502 of OY728149.1, forward strand.
TACCGGAAAGACTAAATATTAAATTGTAAAAAAAATGTATTTTAAATTAAAATAAACATGAGAAATATTGTTTTGTTAGTTTATATTTAGTATTATAACATATAAAATATTGAAATTTATGATTTATAAAGAATATAAATATCACCAATTTAATAATTTCACCCAGTGTGTTGTCCTTAATAGTGAATTGTCCACCATTTAACTTTTTTCAAGTTACAAAAGTTAGACTTGTATCATATCATGTGTTTAGAAAAATCATTACCCATGTATAAATTATTCCATCTATTGGTACACAACCACTTTTATTAAAAATATAAGGATTTAATTCTTGTCACCCAAACATACATGGTTCTAGAAATGTTACCAAACAAAATTTTAGTAACTCACATCTATCTAAATCTCATATATATAATTTTTTTTAATTTTTATTGGAAATAAAATCTTAATTAAACCCAGAAGATTTTACATGATTTAAGGAACAAAACTTCTCTCCAGTGACATACCCTTTAGCATCTTTTATAAAAGGGTTAACTTCTAAAGTAAATGCAATTTAATAAAAATGACATTTATCATAATTATAAATAACTCTATTAAATGTTAAATATTTGTTGATTTATTTATGAATCTTATCAAAATCTTATCTATTGGAAATAAAAATAGACAAGATTTTCTTAAAACAAATAATTTTATATTAATGTTTGAAAACTAAGTTGCCATCATATGAAGTTGATCATGAACTATATTTAGATTCTAATTGTTATTAATGATTTAAAATTTTAGAAATTACATTTGAAATTCTATTATTAGATTTAATAGTTTAATCCTTATCACAGTCATAGTTTTTCATCATATTTTAGTTCTCTTTTTCTATAAGAGTTACATACCTCACCATTTATTTATATATAGGGAAATATTATTCATCATCCAATGATTTAATTATTTAATATTTTGATGAAGTATATTTTGTATCATATGATAAAGTAGAATAATAAATGTAATAATTATAATAAAATTTAAAATCCAAAGTTAAATTAGTAAGATATTTTATTGTTACCAATGCCATAATAAATTTCTTATTATTAGGAATAATTTTTTAGAAATGAATAATCATCATACTATCACTTCCACTTTCTTCCAATGAAATATCATAAATTTTGTATTATACAATAGCACTTCAAGTATCCAAGGCTTTAATTAATTTCTTTCCTCTTATCTTATAAGTTCATATTGTTTTTATTTCCATTATTTTTAACTGTGAGACATTGGTTTATATATGACCAATCTTATAACATTCATAATAGATAACATATAAATATTATTTCATCTCATGTATTTACATTCTATATTTTCATCAAACATAAAAAGATTTCATATTTCCTATAATATTTATCCTTATTTTTATTTGATAAGACCAACCTTCACTAGACTCATTATTATTATTATCTTATAAACATTTAAAATTATTCTTTATAAGATTATCTCAATGATTGATAGCTCCAAAAGTGACATTACTAGAATTAGTATCAAATGAAATTCCATTTTTTCTCTTCTCCATCATAATATATTATTTTAATATATTCTCATATTGGATGAGATTTCCAATCAAATCATTAACACTTAGATTATTCAAATGATTTGTGTCAACAATAGTTGAATGTTTAGGATATAACTACTTAATAAGTATATATATCACTTTCTCCACCATATGATCATATGGATTCTCCTTCTCAATAAGTGATTAGAAAAGTTTAATAATAGTCATGAAAAAATGAAGCATCTAAGAAGAAAAATCTCAAGATAGAAAATAAAATTCTATATAATATATCCATAACATAGTTATACTAGTTTCAATAACTTCATAAGTTTTAAAAAAACTAACCTCCAACTTCTTCCAAATAAAGTTAGTTATTTCACATGAAGATATTTGAATACAAATATTTATCATAATCAAACATAACAAATCATTACAAAATTTATATTTAGCCTTAAACTCAAGCTTCTCATCTATATAAAACATATAGATATCCTTCTATAAAATTTTATAATTTTTAGTCATCATAATATAATTCTTCACTCCAGTATTAATGAAAAAATTTACCATTTGATCACACCAGTACACATAATCATTTCTATAAAAAATCAAAGGGAAATTAGAATTAAAATTGGTTATTGACCTAAAAAATATTCTTATTATCATAAAAAAAATTCCCCAACACATAGTTAGTATTAGAAAACTTAGAGATAAAATTCTGATAAAATAATTAAAATTGAAAAGAAGACTATGCTAAGTCTCAAATGTTGAGACCTACTCAGATACCAAGTGTTTCCCAAATAAGAAAAGGATAAAAAAATAAAATTAAGGCGAATTACAGTTTATAAAATAAAAATACAATTTACATCCACCTCTATATGTAAACCCACTAAAAGATAATATATTATGATCAACCCACAAAATATTAGAGTAAAAGTAACATGAATTAATTCCATTAAAAAAATCAAAAAACATCCTAGTTAAAATCGTATAGATGGTGTAAATTCATCAACCAAATAATCGATATAAATGCAATTAAAATATAGTTAAATAAATTAATAATAATGTAAAATTAAGAAAACATTGCCTATTGTATTATAATTAAAACACTTCTTTAAAGGATATTATAAATTCACTCTTTTATCCAAAGTGTAAGGAGGATCTTTAAATATGATCCATGGTTTTAGTCTCACTATCATTAGAAGCCCTTTAATTAAACCCATAGAAAGTTGAATCTATCTTCCTATCCCCAGAATCCCTTGATTATAATGATTAGAAATAGCTCTTTATTCCAATCCCTGAAATCCCTCGACTATTTAGGATTAGAAACACCTAGAACTATATTCCCATCTCTAAAATACCTAGATCATTCAAGATAAAAAAGTCCTTGATATATGTTTTTATCCCCAGAATACCTGAATTAGAACAATCAGGAAAAAAAATTGATCACAACAAAGGAATTTTGATCATTTATAATGATAACCCCAAAAATTGATGATCTAATAATAATTCTCCAAAATAAAAACAATAACTATATGAAATATACTCGGTAATGAGCTGTTTCAATCCTTAAAAAAAGTTAGATCTTTTAGTTATTTTAATCATTATTGTACTATATTTATTATAAACATAGAAGAGGTAGTATTTTTATATGAATACCCATAATGGTAGGAATTTTCATTCTTCATTATTAGTTGTAAATACATTAGAATTAGCTTCATAATCTTCTGATGTACAAAACATATCTTCAAATATCATAATGAAATTAATCTTGTACCACTGCATTGCTTAAACATCCTGTGAAATTAATCTTGGTGTGAAATTTAGTTCATTGGATTTTTATCCTACAACCCAAAATCAATTACAAAAAAATATTATAAGTAAAATCAAACTCACTAAGAAATATATTATGAAATATAATACAAAATATTTAAAGGAATAATTTTCATAACAATTTCTAAAAAAAATCTCCATAACATCCTTTACTTGAAGTGATAACGTTTTTATTGGATTTTAAAGTTACCTATGTTTATAGTAACATTTTTAATTCTAAATAAAAAATATTCCAATGATTTATTAAAAAGTTTTGGCATGGAGGAATCAAGGGGAGTGTAAACACCAATTAAAGTGGGAAAAAAGTTGAGAAATTATGATGAAGAGAAAGTTGTTAGTGATAAATAATTCTGAAAGTTAATTGGTAGTATTTTTTATTTGACTTCCTCAAGGATGTATATTGTTTTTTAATCTTTATTCTAGTTATCAATCACATCCAAAAGAGTCACACTCATATGAAACTAATTTGATTCTGAGATATATCAAAAACACATCAAATTTTGGCATTTTTCATGATAGAAAATGTGATCTAGACTTATAGGGCTTCACATATGTTGATTGGGTAGTACATGTTGATAGAAAGAGAAATTTAGGATAAGAATTCCTTTTTTGTTGAATATATATGGAATGAAATTATAATAAGAATAAATCACCAGTAACCTGGATTTTAACAGAAGCTAATTATATTATTTCATCGTAGGTAGCTAAAAAGATGATTTATATGAAGAATCGACTTAATGATATGCATGTTATTGCTAAGTATCCATTAATCATTTTTTGTGGTGACTAAAGTTCCATAAATATATCAAAAAAACAAATTTAATATTCAAGATCATAAAACACACACATATATATACATATAATACTATTTTAAAAAGGAGAAGGTGGCTTAAGGTAAATTGAAGTTGGTATTTTTTATATCCAAGATGCATATTATAGATATTCTTACAAATCAACTTCCAATTGATTTATTAAAGAATATACGACTGAACAAGAGAGTGAATACTGATACCAAACAATAGTGAGGTATGTTTTTGGAGTTCAACTAACTATTTTTCATGTATTATTTATCAAAAAATTGAACGGTACAGTCTATAGGGGTGAAACTTTCTTATAATTAAATGTTTTTAATCAATTTATTGAGTTTAGTGGAAAAAATGACAGAAAGTTTTCTTGGGCCATCTTTGAGTTAGTATAATTTTATGGATTGATATAACATCCAAGGTTTTATGAAAAAATTTATTTCCTTAAACTATATGAGATTTTTTCTTAAATTTGTTTTCTATTCTTTCAAAAATGTTAAATATTGATTAGATAATGTCCCATATAGGATATGAACCAAACTAACAACACTTTATTCAATCATAACAAAAAATTACAACAACAGTTAATGAAATAATATATTGAATGCAATTTATTATTACATATCATGGATTATTAAATTCATTAAATGTGCATGAATAAAAGAGGAAAATAAATAGAACAGAATAATATCTTCATAAACAGGAAATCTTACGGATCATCTTCACCCTTGAGAACAACTATTAATAAAAAACCTACAATGAGAAAGAAAATAATGAAACAATAAATCATTATTAAAAATCATAAATGAATACTAGGTAAATGAGAAGTGTACTTTGTAAAGTTAGAATGGAATGAATTTACAAGATGTAATTGGTTTTATTTAACCATTATATAGACTTTATAAAAGGAAATATGGATGTGGAAAATATGGTCATTTGAAATATGGTATTTGGATATATAAATATCCTATAATTATATTGGTGTTGTATAATTTTAGGAAAAAATTGAAAATAATATAATTTACATATGATAACTAATGGAACAAAAATATAATATTTAATTAAGATTTTATTTAAAAAAATATTTTAATGTGCTACACGTTATTATTATTAAAGTATTATATGTTTTATTTATAAAATTAAATGAAACATTTCTATATAAATGTATTTAAAAAATATAATGATTTATATATAAATAATTAATTTTAATGGTACTTGGTAAACATTATTTAAAAGTGATATTTTTTTAAAGAACATTTTTCAAGAGTTAGGTATCTTTACCTTTATAAACATTATCACTACTAAATAATGGTTTTAAAATGGAATAAATTTATAATTTATATAAATAAAGGAATTAACCTTAATTTATATATATTTACTTAGAAATGAATGAGATTAAATCAATTTTATGCTTAAAAATAAATTTTCCCAAAAAATTATTTTCCCACATTTTGACTTATTATATTTAAATAATTTTTTATCACTTTTAGAATTTTAATCTAATACAATTAACTTATTTTTTGCATAAAAATAACCAAAATTATATTTAGGTGAATTTTTGGGATTTTTCTAAAAGAGTTGATTTTTAACTGAATAGTGAAAATATAATTTCTACTAATAGGATAACTTATGTGACATATTTATAATATAAACCCAACATAAAAATTTATGACACCTTTTTCATGAATAAAAATAAATTTAATGATTATAATTATTCATTTAAAATTAGTATGTTTAATTTATAAGTCTATGCATGACTTTTTGGAACCTAAGATGTGTTTTATTCTAATAAAAATTTTATTTTATTTAATTTCTTTTAATTAAGTATTCAAAATGATCCATTTAGCTATTTATTCATTTTTAAGCAAAAAAATTCTCCTTTTTAAAATAATAAACTAATAAATTATATATAATTCAATATTATACATTATTTTGATGTAAATTCATATTTATTCTTTAAAATGGAATTTTTTTAAAAACAGTTTTTTTTGCTAAGAATACTTTTATTAAAATTAATTTTAACACCTATATCAATTGAATCTTGAAAAATAGTTTTCTAATTTTAAATTATCATTTTCAAATTATTGTATTAGGTCAATTTTATTTTTACTCACAAAATTAAGTTACCAAGTTAAACATGAGTTATCACTGTAAAAGTAAATTATGGTAAAAAGTAAAATTACTGGAAAAGGCCAAACAAATCTCAAACCATATACCGAATTTTTGTGTATTATAGGTTTCATGGAAAATAAAACTCCCTCAAGCAATATTTTACACTTTTTTATATAATTTCCATTCAATGTGACATGCCTTTAAGATAAAGTAACTGGTATTTACAAAAATGTCACCCCTCTCACTTATAAAAGGATCCCTTCACCTCCAAACTTATCCTCACACATTAATATTGTTTGATCAAGATATATCTGACCAAATACATATCGACCACTATTATCCATGTTTTATAGGTTCTAGTCTCACTAAATGACTATTCTAAAGAGGCTTAATGAGTTTTCTAAAGGAGGGTATCCAAGGAATAGGTAATTGTTTAGCTGAGTCCTTTAAAGTTTGTTTCTTCTTCAACCTCCTCCAAATATTTTATTCTCATAATATAATTATAATATCATTATCATTACTATACTTAAATGTAATTATGTTTATATAACTACCATTATCTACCTTACTCACATTCATTAAAAAATGAAAAGGTTCCCGTATTATGTGTGGGCTACCACCTCCATGGACGACAAAATTTAGTTTCCATGAAAAACATACATGGATGGTTATAAAAATGTAATTTATGAATATATATAATATTAAGGACTATTTTTTGTCATTAATATTAAATTTTTACAATGAAAAAAATAATTATCATTAAGTAATCTATTATTATCGACAAATTACCTAAAATAAACTAATCATGGATCATGTTGTCACTAACCATAACCATATCATCCATAAAATGAAAATGGGGACTCAAAAATTATTGAAACAAAATGATTCAATTGCCTTGATTAATATAGTAATGATTAACCTTTTATTGAAAAATGATGATAGATATCACCATTATGGAACTTGTACGAAACTATCATAATTACTAATATTTGATGATGAAAATAAATAATAACTAACTGATATATGTGAAATGAATAATTATAATTTAAAAGTATAAAATATAATAGATATGAATAATATTATTTAATATTTTAGTAATATAATTAATCTAATTTGATTTTTTATTCATTTTAATATTTAAAAATAAATCACTATATTTTTCTCATCGAAGTTGGCATTGTGTTTAGATCTAGTAAGACCTTAGAATTAATATATTTAAAATATTGATATATATTATGGTACACACATGAATGTATTTAGAATAAATGGTTTCCACGTTGATAAGGACCTTTTATGAGAAATCTAATACTAATATTGTTTCTATATTGAAGGTTTTACCCCAAGCGCAGCATAAAGTTTGTTGATGTAGGGAATTTCATTGAATGAAACTATTGGTGGGTGAGTTGAGTGAATTAAATAATTTATTTGTTTAATTTCCCAAAAACCTAACCATGAACTATAAATATGTCATTAAGAAATAATTCTAGGGTTATCCACATATCCTTATGTGATTAGAGAGTGGGAGGAGCTTTGTTGGCATTGGTGGATCAGGAATGAGGATCAACGATAAAAGATTGACGATAATCATAAGATGGACGATGAACGTGGTGGGACAATATTATTCATCAATAGTAAACATGTTATTAACTAGAGATCAAATTATTCTTCAGGTAGGTCATTTTGTTTCATGTATTTCTACCCAATTTGATTCATTTGATGAGCATGGATTATAGATCTTTTTATTTGTTATGTTTTATGTTATTCACATGATCCTGATTTCAAATATATTTCTTAAATTTTTTTTATATCATTAAATTCCTTGCTTACACATTGGTTCCACTTTTTTTAATCATTGTATGGTATTGCACTATCCAATGGTGTTATTTCCTAGTTCTTATTATTTCCTCCCCATTTTCTTTGTGTTCTTCATCATTGGAAGATGGGGTCACAATTCAATATTGTCGATCCAGATTTGAGTGTGAGTAAACCCCTATATTCATAGAAAATGTATGAATAAGATGGGGATCAGTGTTTTATGGATGGATCAAGTTGTTTTTTGGGGTTTGGGAGATATATCCTTTCATATGAACTAGAAAAACGGTGATGATAGACACGATGTATTACCGACCAGGTGAACAGAGTTTTGATTTCTAGCCACTAGAGGTTGGGGATCGATAATCAGAGCCCCAACAATTAATTTTGTTGGATCTAGAAGAATAAAATGTTTTTGAAGGTAGTGGAAGAGGTGGATATAGCTTCCACATGAAGAGAATACAATTTCTAGAAAATCCCAACATACATGGTGTGTACTTAAAATAAAACATGTCATGTAATCCCCTTTCTCTGGCGATGTCTAGGGTTAGATGTTGATATAAATATCACAAGACATATGGAACTCCCACACATTGTGTGACCCAAATCTAGTGACCCAACATGTACCTTTGGATACATGGTCATGGGCAGGGCTAGGAGCACAGGTAGGTTTAGAGTACACAAGCAAGGACATGGTGTATATGTGTGGACACGACTAGACTACCTAGGAATTTACTAAGTACACAGAAATGAATAGTTTGAATGGTCACATCCAATGTATAATAGAACAACCAAAGTACAAAGGCACAATCAGAGTATACAAGAAAAGGCCTATGTGCATATACACAGGTCATGGTACACTAGTATACCCCAAGCTTCCAAGACACATCATGTAATCTATGTACTTTTTATGTGGGGATAAATGGGTTCACATTCTATGTTCAGGTGAGAAAACTCCCAGGTGTCTAAGAGAGGTCACACATAGTGTGACCCTAAGTTCACACCGTATACTTTTCTATGAAATTTATACCTTATGTATCGTCCTCTTCAGAAATCAGATTTGTGATTATGAGTATCTTATCCTGCGTAGTTTTTCATGTGGGAAATGATGATGGTATTTATTTCAGTATTAGAGATATGATGCATGGTGATTCCAGCAAGATGCTTCTTTAAGTGATATTTATCTAGTGATGGGGGTTAGTTGGGATTATCGGAGTGTTATTGGGGTCAATAATCCCATGTGTCTATCTATGTGGTGGGTCCTTGATATCTATATAAAGGTTGAGATAGAACTCCCCCGTATTATATAGGGTGTTGTTCCTCTATCTATGGAGTGGAATCCCCATCATTGATGTCTGTCAGTGTGTGGGAACTCTATTGGAGTATTTTTACCTTGGTTGTGTTATGAAGCATTGAGTTGTGGACCTCTATATTCTAGATAGATTACATGAGATAATGGGCTATGAGATAGTTCTCCCAAGGATGTGATATGTAATATCAAGGATTGGGACTTCCACTTTGAATATTTTTTGTTTACTCATGTTGTTTGTTATTTGTGATGGGATCTTTAGAGTTATTTGAAAACTCTTCATTATTAGTTGTCTTGGATAATGGAGATCCCCTTTATCACTTCTCTTGGGTTTCTTTTGGAGCAAAACTAATTTTGGGTTTCTTTATTATCTTACTTTACGGGTTGATCTAACTTTTTTTCTATTGATTTCCCTTAATGGTTTTCAGGGTATCCTAATGGGTATGTATATACTCCCCTGTTTATGAGATTTGTCTACATGTGTTGTGTCTTATATAGTCAATATATAGATTGGAGGTGAATCTGGTGGACCTAGTATTTGAGGATCGTAATGGTACTTTGAGGGGCTGGTTGTTTTTTGTGGTTAGCCTTGGAGATTGTGAGGTGATCACTATTAATTTTCCCTTTTTTATAGTTGTTTTCAGGTTGATACCTCATTTCTAGTTAGGTTTATATTTTTCTCTTTTATTTATTTTATATTACATTATTATACCTTGATATATTTCCTAATGGTTTTTACATCGTTGTTTTACACTTTATATGTTTCTTCCTTTTAGTATATCTCTACAATGTTTCATAGAGATGGTTTCATGTGTGCATATAGGTATATAGGCTAAGGCCGCCCATTTTAATCATATGCCTACTCAGTGCTAGTCTCTAGCCCATATCCCATTAGATGTGGAATTGAGGTGTCACCCTTAACTTTTTTTAGCTCCAAAGGGATCCCCATGGACCACGTAGTGACAAAGTGGTATCAAAGTTGGTTCATACTTCAAGTTTGTGTTTGGATATGGACATGTTATGAGGATTGGTTTGGGAACATAGGGAAACAGTGTTGTAATTTCTTGAGTATGGATATTAATCAAAGGAACCCAATGTTGATGAGGTGGTTGATGTATCCATATAATATGAACCTGACTACATACTTTTTGACTTGGTATGAAAATACATTTGTTATATGGAAACCAATTGTACATGCATCATATAGGATTAGATCTTTTTACTTTCATGTACTTTTTGAGTTAGTTCCATATATATTAATATCTAATCATGGTATTTCTTGTTAACATTTAAGATATATCCACAATGACATTCATTTAGGATACATATACAAGGTCATGTTGATGACCAGTTGAATGAGGATTCCCTAGTTCAAGGTTGTCATGATATCCATCATAGTATTAAGGCTCTAGTTCAGGATCCTATTTGTGAGGTTATTTTTTCAATTGGGAAATGCACATCATTTCTACCTATCAAAATGTGAATATAACCACCCCAAGTGGGTTAGTTTTATGTTTCATTCTAGATGAAGTAGTTGTTTATTCCATCTATTAATGAATTCTATGCACATAGACTGAGTATTATTATATAGTTCTATGATCAGTGGCCACCTAGATTATGGTGTGATTCAAAACCTCAGGTGGTATATGCTTGGATGGATTATATATTTTGATCTTTCTATTTTTTTAATTCAACCTAAGGTGATTTTAGTTATTGAAACTAGCTTTTTTAGAGGGGTGGTGAGGAGTTGGTGGGGTTGGTTACCCAGGTCTATGATGAGGAAACACTCTCTTGGGTGGAGTTTCAGCACCTGTTATATAATGAGATTTATCCCTCTACCAGACCATAAGTTCAGGTTTATAAGATTCTTGGGAAGGATTAATCTATGGATAGATTTCTGGTAAGGGATCATAGAGAATCTAGATATAGAAGTGGACATCATGGAGCTGATACTTCTTTATGATCTAGCATGCACAATTTATAAGGGTCATAGTATAGGAGACATACTCATACTCAAATTAGATGTGGGGATATATACTGTATTGAAATCATGGTGGACTCATTTATCTTGAAGGTTATTCATATCATAATTCTTATAAAATATTTAGATGTCATAAGAATGGTCAATGTTATTCTTATTGCTGGAAGGGTATTTATTCACAAGATTTACCAAGAATTCGTGCTAGAGTGGGAGGAAATAAAGTAGATTATTTTGATCTAGAGACTTCAAATATAGTATGAGGTGCATTCTATATCCATTTTTTCATTTTCCTTTAGTTATTTTTATTACCAGTTAATTTTCCTATGTGCTATCCCAATGATGGAGATATGTGATATAGATTTTAGCATACAAGAAGGTGGTATGCTTCCCCCTCCAAGATGTATTCTCTTGTGATGCAATTTAATGATGTGTAGGTGAATTAGTGCCTCCCAAAGAAGATGTTGTTGAGGTGTGGTGGATGGGTTCCTTTTATGTTTATTCATTAGGAAACCTTGAATGTGATAGGGTGTTAGTGTGAACCCCAGTTGTGGGGAACTGATAGGAAAATGAAAGTATAGCTTGAGAAAATGGAATATTATGTGCCATAGGTATTATAGTGATCAATGGTATAACATATGACTTCTCTATTTTAGTTATATGATGGTTCATGCCACTCTTATCTTATCATATCCCTTATTTATGACATTTATATTCTAGTGGAGAATTTATCTTGACCTTTGTGTCTAAAGACTCCTATTGTGGGAGTGTAAATTATTTCACTTCTATTCTAGCTGTGTGGAAATAATTTTTGAGGAGATATCACCCAATGATACATCTCTGTATTGATAATGTGACCCTATAATTTTTTTGATTGTATATAAGTGGATAGGGGTTTTGAATTTTGTATCAACATTCACCCTGGGACCACACAGTTTTCTATTGTGGAATATTAGCTAGCCCCTAGAGAGATATGGGATTCGATGAGTTGTATCACCATTGTGAGAAAGGCTCTTTCAAACCTAAGGTTTCTCCATATATATCTTTATATTTTTTCAAGAAAAAAGGAAGATGAGTTCTTGAATATTTTCATTATTTATCATCACCTGAATCAAGAAATGATAAAGAAAAATAACCCATTTCCATGGATTAATGACCCTTTGTACAAGTTGAAATGTGTGATTTAGTTTTCAGATATTGATATAAGGTATGAATACCATTATTTTAAAGTTCATGAAGATGATATCCGAAAAATGGAATTCTTCCATCAATGTAGACATTGTCAGTTCTTATTGATTCCATTTGGGTGAACTAAATCCCCTGATGTGTTTGTGGATCTTATGAATTTAATCTTCTAGACATATATGGGTCAGTTCAATGTTTTATTTATATATGGTATAATCATATAATATGTGTCATAGGATTATAATATATATCATTTAATGATAGTCTAAAACTTTATCTGGGAGAACTAGTTTTATGGTAAGCACTCAAAGTATCAGTTTTTAAGATATAAGGTTCAATTTCAAGGGTATGTTATATCTAAGTATAGAATAGTTGGGGATCTAAAAAAATTATACAATGATTTCTTGGGAAGTAGAATATCTAAAGTGAGGATTTTTTCTTGGTTTAGTGAGGTAGCATCAAAGGTTCATGGAAAATTACCAAAGTAGGAAATGTAGTTCTTGTTTGATGGAGCTAACATTTGAGTAGTTAGCCTCATTATGGCTGACCTTGGCAGAGGAGAAGAGTGAAAATAATCTTCAATTAATGGTAGTAGCTCCAACACTTCATCAATGTAAGATAGAATCAGCTAGGATATGTCAACATTCAAGTTTTTCATGACTGAATATCCTCAAGAGATGCACTGGATGGATTCCTTGAAGGTGGGGAGCATTTTATCTCTTATTCCATGAATAGATGGTGGTTCTAGTCACTTTCTATGAAGAGGTGTTGGGGGAGTTTCATATATATCACTTAGTTGTATATCAAATTTTAGAAAATTTATAGAATGAACTATGATGGTAGTTTTGGTAGGATATACTGAGGCAGAGTGTCATCTAGTTTATTTCATGATGCCTCTCATGCCAGCAGGTAAAGGTAAAACGTCAGGTTCCTATAGGTCTAACTCAACCTATTGAGTTTTATGAATGGCAGTGGGATTGAATATTTATAGATATTATGAAATTTCTTACACATTCAATGAGGGTTCATGATTCTATATAGGATAATTTTGAATGACTTATCCAGTTTTCACACTTTCTTTCCATTTGAGTGTGGAGCTTGGTTGAGAGTTTGGAGCAGTTTTATATCAAACTTTATGGGTACCCATGTTTTTTTATCTCAAACCATGATGATTATTATATTTAATGGTTGTAAAGGATAATTTAGGAGTCTTATGGGTGCTAGTTATGGATGATTACAATGTTATACCCTTAGGAGGATGGCCAGTCTAAGTAGACAATCTAGTTTTCGAAGAATGTTCTTCGAGCCATCATGTTATTTTTTACCCAATGGTGGGTGGATCACTTACCATTATTGGACTTTTCATGTAATAGAATCTATAATTCTACTATTGGTATGAAACAATGGGATTCACTATACGGTAGATCCTATATGTCGCTCTTCTATTGGTCTAAGGTAGGACAGACCTCTCTTATAGAGAAATAAATAGTCTAGAAAAAATCGTGCGAGAATTTAGGTGATCTATTAGTGTTTGAGGATAGCTCAGTGTCAATAAAAATATTACAAAAAGTGAAATTGTAGAAATTTGGATTCCAATAAGGGAGACCATGTCTTCTTTAGATTCTTTCCATGATGTGGATTGTAGATTTTTGGTTGGGGAGTAAAATTTTCCCTAATGTAATTTAGTTTGAGTGAGTTTCTATATGGGGTTGGTGATGTTTCTTACCATTTGGCCTCACCCCCATACAGAGACTAAGTTCAAAACTAAGTAGATGTGTGGTGAACCCATATCATGTTATAGACTATGATGATCTAGACATTGAGGATAGAGTCACCTTCTCCGAATACCTAGAGGTGATTGATGATTTGAAAAAGAGGATTCTGCATGTATGGACCATCCCTTTTTGGATTGAGTGCTTTGGTGGCATGGAAGCATGAAAGATAACTAATAGGATCATGGGAGTTCGATGTGATCTTAGTATCCCACTTTTTTTATATCTTAATCTTTTGGGGTGAAAATCTTTTAAGTATGGGATAATGAAATGACTCTAGTTTCATTATCTTTTTCATTTTAATGTTTCTAAATATATCTCTATATTTTTTCCTTTAAGTTAGCATTGTGTTTGGGTGTCGTTAGACCCAAAAATTAATACATTAATAATATTGATATATATTAAATCACATGTATGAATATTTTTATAATAAATTATTTTCCCATTGATTGGGAACTCAGATGGGAAACTGGAGACTGTGGTTGTTCCAAAAACATTGGGTTTACATTGGATTGACATGAATATGGTCAATGTTGGTTGGTCAGTTTAAGGAGATCATTGGTAGGGTTATTAAGTGAATTAAATAACTTATTTATTTAATTTATTTAATTTCCCAAAATTCTAACCCTCCTATTTAAAAACATCACTATGATGGATTCTTAAGGTTATTCACATAACCATGGGAGGTTACAGAGTATAAGAAGATTCATTAGTATTGGTGTATCATGAATGTGTATCGATGAATAATGATCAAGAATAATGAGTAGAAGGATAAAGAATGCAGTTGATTCATATTATTCATTGCTATAGGATACATTATTCACCTACGATCTATTTTATCTTGAGGTAGTGAATTTTATTCCATGGATTTATACCCCATTTGATTAAATTTATGAGCATGAATTATAAAAATTCTTATTCACTTCATTTTATATTCTTCACATGAGTGTGATTACAAAATTTATTCTCAAACATTTTTTATTTATATCATCTATGCCCTTTATTCCCCCTTGGTTCTGATTATTTTAATTATTAGATGGTATTTCACTAGCTAATGGTTGTATCACCTTGTTCTTGTGGTTTCTCTCCCCTATTATTCGTGTTCATCACCATTGGCCCATGGGGTCACAGTTTGAATTTTCAGGGCTGAATTAGAGCATGATTGAACCCCTAAATTTGTGTTGGATGCATGAATTAGATGAAAATTAGTGTTTTACAAAAGGATTAAGGTGTTTTGTATGCTCTTTGTGATGGATTTGTGAATTGGAGTCCCGAACGGTGATGGGAGGCATAGTGTATTATCTATTGGGTGATCAGAGTTTGAATTTATGGCCACTAGTGGATAAGAATCAATGATCAAAGTCTCCCCTTGTATTTTCATAGATTTAAGGTGGTTAAATAGTGATGATGTTAGTGGAATAGTTGTATCTAACATCCACACTATAATGACCTAAACATTTGTGAATAAAATTTCCTTTCATTTAATTAAATGTATTATGGTTAGAGAAGACACATGCACTTTTTTGTTTTATTATTGGATTTAAATGAACATTAAGTATAATTACAATTGATAATATATCCATTTAATAGTTATCACATGACTAGTATAAATATAAGATTTTAACAAATCCTTCTGACACAGACAAAGGAAGTGATGGCCTTGACTAGTAGGATCATTCCCTATAAAGCCCATTTATGAGAACTTCTGAGGGAGATAACTTTTAGGGGTTTTCCCCTAGACCAATAACAAGTAAATATCCAATTACTTAAGAATGAGTGAAACCATTTACATGATAATTTCATGCTCATGGAGATCACAACCCAAACCATGTTTACCGAACCGCCCCATGAAAGCCTCACCATCACACGCCTTACTCTTAGGGCATATACTAGTATAATAAAGGGATATATGTCAAGAACCTAGAATTATGATTATGAACATTATTTTCTGTACCGAATAATGAATATACTTTAATTATATTATTGTTATGTTGTAAATGATTTTTAAAGCACAAATAGTATTTTTTGGTTAATATTCGAATTCAATTAAGAAATATATTTTTGATGAATTAATGGATTTTTGAAATAAATAATATTTTAATAAAATATTATTATTAAACTAATTTTATTAAATATAAGTGATCATATATTTTTTCTGATGTCAAAAGTAATATTTATTATGGTTTGAAAATTGTTTTTGTCAAAACCTATAAATTTTCCAAAAAAATGTCAGTTTATATTTTAAAATTGAAAATTCACATATACAGAAAATTATTTAGATAAAATGAATATTATTTTTGGAATCATATCATTGAAATTATCCCATGGCTATTTTTTCATATTTTTCTGGGATAGTCAAATTTTTGGGTAAAAATTAAATACCTTATAAACATAATGTGTGTTTTATGACATCATAATTACCCAAAAATGATGTAATAAATACTATAATTATCGCTATCGGCCCAATATATGTTTTCCCATTAAAATAATGTTATTTTAATAAAAATTTATTTTTTTTATAATGTTCTTATGAATCCTCTCAAAGGTATAATATATTTTATGATTTTAAATTTATTTCTTTAATAATGTAACACACCTCAACATAATCAAGGATAATATTTTAATATATTCATACCTTTTCCTAATAAATAAAAATATTCCCTATTTTTTAAAAACGATGGGAAAAAACCATGGGAAGGTTTTTGGTTTTGAATATTTAATTATATAGATTTCAAAACCTAAGTTTGTGAAATATTAAGGAATTCCCCTCTCATTTCCTATATAAAACCCACAGAAGATCCCACTTACCTTCACTAAAAATACTTGGATAATTTCCTTACTCTATCCTACACTCTCTAGAATCCTCACAAGGTTCCCCAAGCTCTCAATAATCCCCTCTTCAAGCTTTTGAAGTCACACACTCAAGTAAGGGTTCCTTCCTTTCTCATTTTTATCTAGGTTTCCTTATATTGTTACACCATTTTATTTTCAATTAAAAATGATGGGTTATGCTTTATCACCTCCCCCATACTTCCATTTTTATTTTTTAATGATGATATATCCCCTTATCTCTCATTAATCCCTCCCATGTACACCTGTTACCGTGCCGAAATTTCCTAAGAGTTGTTCCATATCTCCTCTTTCTTCAAGACTCTTTATTATATTACACCTTATATTTCCAAATTCCTTATGTTGGGACATGTTTTTATATGAACCTATTTATTTAAATTTCATTTATATATGATGAGACACCCCTTTTTCCTCTTATCAGCCCTTATTATGAATTTTTATGTCATGTCAATATGCTGCTGAAATTGCACCGCAAATTTCCATTCCAAAACAATTGCGTAGTGAATACTATACCCATTCCCTGTTAAGGGTGTTCATTTTTAGCACTTATACCATTTTATTGGGGACTTACATGTATTAATTCCACACTCATTTATTTTTTAATAAATTATGATGATTAATGGATCCTTGTTTTATAATTTATGTGACACACTTAAGCATGAGATTGAAATAATTATGAAGAGTGTGCCCTAATAGAACTCCAATGCATTGGGTAATGATTAGTATCATGATATGTCATGTTAGGGAAGAGGTTTACCTGATTACTTTATGATACTTTATCTAATATGATTTCTTGGCCTTTTAGCCTTGACCTATGATGCGATGTTTTAAGTTGTTTCCACATTTCCATGTTATGAATATCATGTTATGATTTTTGATTCATTTTCCTTTATGCCTCATTGATGTGACTTGTCTAAAATGTATTATTATATCCTTTTTATGCCATTTTTACTAACTTAATGGGCTTTATATCTTACCCCTTTCTTATGTATGTTCTCATGTTATCCCATGTAGTGTTATGTATGAAAGAATTTTATGGTCATGTAATGGAATTTTTCAATAATGATGTTCTATTACATGTTTTATGTTGTTATTTAATGTTCTAAATTTCTCAGGACACTAGAATTACCAATTTTTTGGGTTGTATTATGTGTAATTTTATGTAATTAATTCATGTATAAATTTAATAAAAGGAATAAGATTTTTATAGTTGGTATCAAAGCAATGTTTAGATATTTTTGAGATTAGGATTAGAAAACTCTATTGAAATCCTTAGGGATAAGACTAAGTATAAGAAAACATCCCTAAATTTTGGTGAGTATAGATTAAGGGTTTTTTCAAGAAAATGAATCCTTGTATGGATACGAACAATTGGATGTGTCTCTGACACAGATGTACTTAGGGGTAAAACTCCAAAATACTGATTTGAGCTAGACTCGAATAGGAACTAGTTCATGAAAATGGATCTTGCTGCACTCCTAAGCTGACACTCCCAGGGGATATTCTTTGGTAAATTCATAATCTTAGTATTAACCATTCTTAAGGGAACAAAAAATCCCATAAAAGTATACGTTATGAAATAGATCATGGATAAATTAGATTGAATCCTAGAAATTCATAAGTTAAGGAAATAAATGTAATTTATAATTCTTCCCTTTAATGTCATTGGATTCACATTTATGTGTGCAATATTTTAAAATGTCACTCCTAATTTTCATTTTATCATAGATAATTGAGGGTAATAGGAGGAATCGGGCTAACAATCAATCTGAATATCAATGTATTGACTGCCCTAATGAGATGGTTGATTCAATGGGAGTGGGAATCAAAAACTTAATCATAATACTCTATCAGTTAACTCATGTTCTGAATAGAAACCTAGATCAAGAAGAATTTCCACCCCCCCAAGAAATAAAAAGTTGAAATCTAGAGTTTCATGACACAAATGCCTCATACTTTCAATGTATCATCCAATCCCTCAATCACCGAAAAATGGATTAAATCCATCAAGAAGATATTCTCCATCCTTTAATGTTCCGAAAAAGAAAAGGTTATTATATCTGATTATCATATAGAGGGTGAATATGACCAATGGTGGACATCGATAAAAAATATGAATCTTGAAGAAGATATCAAGGTGATGCTATGGAAAGATTTTTATAAAAAAAAATTTGATAAATATTTTCCTCTCACCCTATGACTTAAAATAGAAATAGAATTTCTTGACCTCAAGAAAAAATACGATGAATTAATCAGATCATATGATAAAAACATCACAAGGCTTGCACGATACACCTTTGTCTTTGTCATTACCCCTCGAATGCACAGTTGACTGCTTCTTTGGTGGGATAAAACCTAGCCTACAGAAATATATGGTGATCCGTGACTTTGATAGCTATGAGGAAATATTATATGGTGCCCTGAAATTCGAAATAGAGATTGGAGAATCTCAGGAGTGTCGTAGGGATAAGAAGCATAAGGTGGAGTCAAATTATTGTGGTTCTATAGAGAGATCTAATGGTGCCAAAAAAATTCAACATCCCACTTTCCAAAGGTGTGTAAAGAAGCACCCAAGATATTTCCTGAAGGGGACAAGGAAGTACTTTAGGTGTGGGAAGGAAGGGAACCTAGCCAGTTATTGCCGATATTAAAAAAAACACTACTACAACAGAGGAAAGGAATGCTTCATTCAGCCCTCAACACATTGTTCATTGCTACAAATGAAAGGAACCAGGGAACTTTGTGAACAAGTTCTCTAAGCCAAGGGTTTTTAGAGGCAACCAACAACCTCCAAGGTATTAAGGTCAAGATTTTACCAACACTACTACTAAAGTGAATCCTGAAAATGAAGGGGTCATAGGTATTCTTGTTATTCATTGAAGAATAGTGAATGTACTTTTTTATTCTGGTTTTATGCATTCTTTTATATCCCAAAATTTTAGTAGAACAATCCAAACTCCACCACAAAACATGGAATTAAATATGTAAGTGAAAATAGAAAATGGAGAAATAATAGAATCACAAATATTTAACTCCTCCCCTATCACAATTTGTAGATTGAACATACTTTTGAACTTTTTCATACTTCCCTTGGTGGAATTTGATGCAATTATGGGCATGGATTGTATTTCACTATATAGAGCCAATATAAATTACCGTGAGAGGGAAATCACTCTCAATTTGGAAAATCAACCCCCAATTCGATACAAATGCAAGGAGGAAGAGGAATCTTCTATAGTACCATCATCCCAATCATGGATATTACTTCCCTATAAGCATGTGAATATTTCTCAGATGATTTATTCGAAGGAAGGAACCATACTTGAATACATCCTATTGGAAGGTAATTCTCTGATGTGTTTCCTGACAAATTACATGGTCTTCCTTCTAGAAGTTATGTTGAATTCTTGATTTATATTAAACCTAGGGAATTGCCAATATTCAAGAATCCATATAGAATGTTTGTTGTAGAACATGAGGAGCTAAAGAAACAATTATAAGAGAATCTGGATAAAGGGTTTATACACCCAAGTGCTTCTCCATGGGGTGCACCGGTCCTCTTAATCAAGAATAAGGATGGGTAAATGTCCCTTTTCATTGATTATTGTGATCTCAACAAAATCACAATAAAGATTAAGTATCCTTTTCCACGAATTGATGACTTGTTCGGTCAGCTACCTGGATCAAAATACTTCTCTAAGTTAGATCTACAGTCATGATATTACCAATTAAAGGTGAAGAAGGATGATATTTCCATTACAACATTCCACACAAGGTACAATCATTATATGTTCATTATAATTCCATTTGGAATCACAAATTCTCCATCAATATTCATGGACTTGATGAATAGATTCATTAGATATTATCTTGATAAATTTATGGTAGTATTTATAGAAATTATTCAAATATACTCCAAAACTAATGAGGAAATGAGGAGCATCTGAGAAATGTTCTTAAGACCTTGAGAAAGAAGAAACTCTATGAAAATTACAACAAGTGTGAGTTTTGGTTGAAAAAATTCTCATTCTTGGGCCATATCATCACAAGAAATGGGATATCTATGGATCATTCAAAGACAATATCAACTGAGGGATGTCCAAGGAAAACATATGTAACAAATATTTTGTAGCTTCCTTGGGTTAGCTAGATAATATTGATGATGTTTTAGGAATTTCTCATGATTGTAAAACCCTCTAACCAAGATGACTTGAAAGGGATTCAAGTTTTGTTGGAATAATGAATGCAAAGAAATATTTAAGGAGTTGAAATGGGGTATTATCACTAAACATATTCTCACACTACCCAAAAGTGGAGAGCTTTCTGTGGTATTCAATGATGATTTGAAGAAGGGGATGAGCTGTGTGTTAATGAAAAATGCAAAAAAGTCATTGCCATTGCTTCAAGGTAGTTAAATGTTCATAAGAAAAACTATCAAAAACATGATCTAGAGTTGGCTATAGTGATATTCACTTTGAAAATTTGGCGAAATTACCTATTTTCGGATAAGTGTGAAATATATACAGATAAAAAAGCCTCAATTATATATTCACATAGAAAGAGTTGAATATGCACCAATGAAGATGGTTATAGCTGATCAAAAACTATGACTGCTCAATTCACTTCCATCTGGGGAAAGTGAATAAAGTGATGGATGATCTAAGTAGAAAGGATCTAGTAGCTCTATCATTGATGAGAATTGAGAAGGATTCGATCTTCTTAGACTTGAAAATTAAGGACATGGGAATCATAAAAGAAGGAACATCATTAATCCTTTTACAAATGATTGTTCAACCATCTCTTTTAGAGAGGTTAAAAAATTATCAAAGATATGCTGTAGGAATTCATATGAAAGTAGAATCTATAAGAAAAGTAAAATCATCAGAGTAAAATGTTAATTAATAAGGTGTTGTAATATTTGGTTCAAGACTATGTGTACCATCAAAACATGAGTTAAAGAATCATTTTTTACATGACACACATAGATTAACCTTCTATATGCATCCTAGAAGCAGAAATATGTATCGAGATCTCTAAGAATGCTATTGTTGGGATAATATGAAGAAGAAGATCGTAGAATATACCTCAATATGTCTTTTATGTCAGTAAGTGAAGGAGGAAAGGCCAAAATCTAAGGGGATGATGCAACCATTACCCATACCTACATTAAAATGGGAAAACATCACCATGGACTTTGTCATCAGGATTCCTAAGACATCTAAAGGAAAAAATGATATCTAGGTGGTGGTGGATCATCTTACAAATATTGCACACTTCAATTTGATTTGAGAGGATTTTTCATTGGATCAACCTGCATGGATATACATCAGATAAGTGGTGAGGCTGCATGGTGTACCATAATAGATTATATCTGATCGAGATCCAATATTCACCTCTAAGTTTTGCAAGAGTTTATAACATGCTCTAAATACTAAGTTGAACTTCAGAACGGTCTACCACCCTCAAACTGATGGCCAATATGAGCGTACTATCTAGACACTTGAGGACATGTTTAGATCATGCTCAATGAACTTCAAAGGAGGATGGGATCAACATCTTTCTCTGGTGTAGTTCTCTTACAACAATAGTTTTCACTCAAGCATCCAAATGTCTCCCTATAATTCCGTTTATAGTAAGAGGTGTAGAACACATGTATGATGGGATGAATTTGGGTCTAGAAATGGTCAATGAAATGGTGGAGAAGGTTAAGACAATCCAATAGAACATCAAAGATTCTCAGAGTTGATAAAATAGTTATTCTAAGAATCATCAATGTGACCTAGAGTTTGATGTTGGAGACATGGTATTCCTATGCATATCTCTATTTAATATATTAATGAGATTTGGGAAGAAGGGAAAGATTAGTCTAAAGTACATTAGCCCTTTTGAGAACCTTGATCACATCGGACCAGTGGCATATCGACTAACACTCCCATCTAACCTATCTCAAGTACATGATATATTCCATGTATCCTTAAGAAAGTACATACCAAAACCATCAAATGTACTAAATCTAGATGTGGTACTATTGGAGAATGACCTTTCTTACGAGGTGTATCCATTGAAGATCCTATGTTATAGAGAAAAATATCTATGAAATATAATGATTCCCCTTGTCAAGGTGTTTCGGAAACACCCAAAATATGAAGAAGTGATGTGGGAACTGGAGGAAGTAATGAAGAAGAGTTACACTCATCTTTTTATTGTGGGAAAATGAAATTTTGAGGGAAATTTTTTTAATGGTGGAAGGTTGTAATGACTCGAACATTTATGAACAAAATTCCCTTTCATTTAATTAAATTTCATATGGTTAGAGAAATGCATGAACTTATTTTGTTTTATTATTAGATTTAAATGATTGTTAATTATCATTACCATTGATAATATAGCTGTAAAATAGCGATCACATGACTAGTATAAATATTAGTTTTTAACAAATCCTTTTGACACAGACAAAGGAAGTGATGGCCTCGATCGGTAATATCATTCCCTTTGAAGCCCATTTATTGGAACTTTTTAGGAAGATAGCATTTTTGGAATTTTCTCTAGACCAAGACCAAGTTGAGATCAAACAATTTTAGCATTAGCAAAAAAATTTATGGGAGAAGTTTAAGCTCATTGATATCACAACCTAAACCACGTTCACCAAATGACCTGATGAAATCCCCGCCATCACGCACCTTAACCATAGGGTGTATGCTGGTGTAATAAATAGATATGTATCAAGTCACTATCATTATTATTTTGTACATTATTTTTGTATATAATGATGAATATACTTTCATTATATTATTGGTACTTTGTAAAATATTTTTAAATCACAAATTGTATTTTTGGTTATTTTTCGAATTTAATTAAAAAATATATTTTGGATGAATTAATGTATTTTTGAAATAAATAATATTTTTGTAAAATATTTTAATTAAATTAAATTTATTAAATATAAATTATCATATAATTTTTATGATTTAAAAACTAATTTTTTTAAGGTTTGAAAACTGTTTTTTTTTTCAAAACCTGTCAATTTTTAATAAATGTTGGTTTTTATATTAAAATTTAAAATTCACACATATATATAAAATTATTTAGATAAAATGAATATTATTTTTTAAATCAGAACATAAAAATTATCTAAAGGTGAATTTTTCATATTTTTCTGAGACAATCAAATTTTCGGGTAAAAATTAAATACCTTATAAATATAATGTGAGTTTTATGACGTCATAATGACCCAAAAATGATGTCATAAATAATATAATTGGTATTATCAGACCAATATAAGTTTTATAGTTAAAATATTGTGATTTTAAGTTAATTTTATTATTTTTATAATTCTCTTGTGAATCCTCCAAAAGGTATAATATATTTTATGATTTTAAATTCATTTGTTTAATAATGTGACTCACCTACACATAAGCAAGGATAATATTTTAATATCATCATACCTTTTACTTATCAAATAATAAAAATATACCCAATGGAAAAACCATGGGAATGTTTGTGGTTTTGAATATTTAATTGTATAGATTCCAAAACCTATGTATGAGAAATATCACTACTAGAAAAACAGGTATTTGCGACGGGCTATTTGCGACGGGATCCCGTCGCAAATAGCCCGTTGCTGAAAACGCCGTCGCAACTAAACTTATTTGCGACGGGACCGTCGCTAAAGCCTTTTTTTGCGACGGGCATTCTCCCCGTCGCAAATAGTATTCCGTATTTTTGTAAAAAACTTTTTAAATAGTTTTTGCGACGGTTCCGTCGCAAAAACTCTTTTTTAAAAAAATAAAAAAAATTAATAATACTAGTATTTGCGACGGGCATAGTATCCCGTCGCAAATACTATAAAAAAATAAAAATAAATAAATTATTAATAAATTATTTTAATTAATATAATAATAGAATTATAATTTACAAATGAAAATAATAAATTATTTTAATTACTATAATAATAGTAGAATTATAATTCAAAAATAAAAATAATAGAATATTAATAAATAATTTAATTAATATAATAATATTATAATTATAATTCATAAATAAAAAAATATTAATAAGTTATTTTAATTAATATAAAAATAATAGAATTATTTTACATTCAAATATTAAAATAATTCAAGTATTACAAAAAAATAATTAAATTATAATATTATAAAATTTTAATATATATATAAAATTTTATTATATAAATAAAATTTTAATATATATATAAAATTTAATATTATAAAATATAAATATTATTATTATTCATATTAATATTGTTATTTAAAAATATAATATTATTAATATTTTATAATGAGACAGAAACTACGAATAGAAAAAAAAATATTTTGATTTCACAAATTTTATAACAGAAATACAAACTCTAATCTGTAGGAGGGGGGGGGGGAGGGGGGGAGGTGGGGGATCTGCAGATGGTGGTGGAGGAAACTCCATCCCTAAAGCATGAGTGAGTCGGCGCATGTACTCCATCTGCTCCTGATGCTGTTGCTGCCACCGACTCGTCTGCTCCTCGTACAGCTGCTGCTGGCGTCGACGCTCCTCCTCATGCTGCTGACGCATCTGCTCCTGCTCCTGTCGGAGACTCTCTATCTGTGCAGTCTGAGATCGCAACTGCTCCTCATACTGTGTAGAAGAAGATGCACGAGCTCCTCTCGAGCTGGACACCGACATCGCAGCACTGCCATAATAATCTCCGGGAGTCAGTCGAGAGCCGATACCAACTACCCGGCCCTTCTCGAAGGCATACTGGGTGGCCTGCATCCATGCCGCCTCATCAAACTGACGGGCAGTGGTCTGATCTGATGCCTCGACCTGACTCTCAGGCCGGGCCTGTGCCGCTGCAGCCTCATATGACTCCTATAGTTGCAATTTAAAATTAAAATTGTGAATATATTATATGCAGTTAATTTTTAAACTTGAAAACAAATAATACTGACCACGATGTGATGCTGACGATCACCTATGAGCTCCCCAGTAGCAGGATCACTATACATCCTCCGATATACGTCGTACTCTGTAATATCGGGGTGCTCGACAGCCTATAAGAATAAAAAATAAACTGTTAATATTTATAGTTATATAAAATATTTATAAATAATGTACGTACCAGATGTTGTCTATGAGTACTGAAAGAACGACTCCCAGCTCGATGAGTCACCTCCTGCCTCCCCCGATTCTGCCTCCCCACCGATGATCTCCTCTGAAAGGCACCACTCAACCAGTGTGCACATAATCCATCCCATACATGGGATGAAATGTACTCTGGTCGGTGTGCTCTACATGACTCATCAAAATCTGACACTCCTGCTTTCTTCATCGCAGCTTTTCTTAAATTGTGCAAAAACTGACGAAGGCGATCACGCATGGCCACCTCCCATGCCTCGTGGATGGCGTCACGCATGGTATCCTCGATCGGATACCATAAACCCTACAAATAAATCAAAATATCAAGTTAGAAATGAAATAATATTCAAAATAAAAATTATTTATTTACGTACGTACCAACCAATGGCCAAACATGGCCTGCGGCACATCAATGGGAATCTGCTCCCATGTGGTCCACGACTGAGAGAAATAGTTGCGCAAAATAGCACTGCCCTGTCCGACTGCTATATGCGAAAAACTGAAAAAATAATAAACATTTATTATGTGAATAGATTAATGAAATCTTAGTCAAATTCACAGGTTATTACACAGGTTATCACACCTCCGGGTGCGCGGATCAAACCCAAGACGTGGACGTCGCTCGGGGACGGGGTCAGGAATCATCAATCGTGCAAGACCGCGCCCCCTCCGCGTACTCCCTGGAGCGCCTGCAGGCTGAGGGTCATCTGCCAGCAACTCATCCGCATCGAAAGGCAGGTCAGCCTCCGTCAACTCACGAAATGTGGCCTCGTCCATCTGAAACAGAAAATGTTAATATTAGCAAATAATTGATAATTACTATTATATATACATATATACATATTATGATTGTATATAAATACCATGGAATTCTATAAGTGTTCATCTTCATCATCATCTTCATATATGTCAATGTCATCTTCATATTCCTCCTCAACATCATCGATATCCATTCGAGTTGCAGTTGCTTCATCTCTTACCATTTCAAATTCTTGTGTGACATCATTAACATCATCTTCATCACCGACTCTTAAATGTGGGGTGTCGTCATCGATACTCATATCTCTTTGTAAAAAAGATTGATTTTGAGTACTCTCTTGAAAAACTTCAATTCTTTGCACATCAGTGAAAGCACATTCACTTTGACTAAACTGATTGTCTCGAATTTTGATTTTTATTACACTCCACCAATCAGTCATGTCTCTTGATGTTGCACAGTACTTTGCATAATAAACTTGATATGCCTGTTGAGCCAATAAGAATGGTTCATTTACTGCGAGAACACTTTTACATTTAATATCGATGATTCCATGAGTCGGATGAACATGCACGCCTCTCTCTGTATCCAACCACCGACATTTGAACATGGTTATGTAATGTTGTCCAAGATAATAGAGTTCAATGATTTCATCAAGTATGCCATAAAAGTCAACTTCATTTTCTCGATGATGAGATCCTCTCAAGCTAACTCCACTGTTCATTGTTTTTTTCGATTCCCCATATGCATGTGTGTGAAATCGAAATCCATTCACCACATATGCATTATAAGTTTTAACAAGTTTGGAAGGTGGGTTACTCAATACACACAGCCGTTTGTCAATTTTATCAGCATGTCGAGACACCTGAAGATTTGTGAAATAATTATCAATATAGTAAACTATACATTGAATGAGTTGCTAAATGATAAAGAATTTATGTTACCAGTTTTTGAAACCACTGAGAGAAATTTTTCAGTCGACGTTCTTCGAGAGCAGCTGCTGTAATTTGTGGAATTTGTTTCTTGATATGATTATCATACAACCTATAAAAACCAAAGTTATTTACTGTAACATAAATGATAGAATAAGTGATATAAACACTTACAGTACAACTGATGTCATCTCTTCACAGTTGAGCAGAACATACGTATGAGCTCTATGATGTTCATCATCTGAAAGCCAGCGTTCAGAAACTCCACCAAAACCAAGCTCTGACTGGTTGAAAACAGGTAATTGATTTTCGATTTCATCAATATTCCTCTCATTCCGTCCCATTCGGTTGTGTTTTGAAGGATACTCAGATTCAAAATAATGGGAGCAGAAAAAAGATATTTCCTCTTGCAAATAAGCTTCTGCAATAGATCCTTCAACAGATGCTTTGTTGCGTACTTTTCTTTTCAATTTTTGCATGCATCTTTCAAATGGGTACATCCATCGAATTATTCCTAATTATTTGCTAATTATTACTAATTATTCCTAATTATTACTAATTATTACTAATTATTACTAATTATTACTAATTATTCCTAATTATTCCTAATTATTACTAATTATTCCTAATTATTTGCAATTATTTCTAATTATTTGCAATTATTGATAATTATTACTAATTATTGGCAATTATTGGTAATTATTGGTAATTATTACTAATTATTACAAATTATTGGTAATTATTGGTAATTATTCCTAATTATTACTAATTATTCCTAATTATTACTAATTATTACTAATTATTACTAATTATTCCTAATTATTACAAATTATTGGTAATTATTACAAATTATTACTAATTATTGCTAATTATTGATAATTATTCCAAATTATTGGTAATTATTCCAAATTATAGGTAATTATTCCAAATTATAGGTAATTATTCCTAATTATTGGTAATTATTCCTAATTATTGCTAATTATTCCTAATTATTGCTAATTATTGCTAATTATTGCTAATTATTACTAATTATTGCTAATTATTGCTAATTATTGCTAATTATTGCTAATTATTGCTAATTATTACTAATTATTCCTAATTATTGCTAATTATTCCTAATTATTGCTAATTATTCCTAATTATTACTAATTATTCCTAATTATTACTAATTATTCCTAATTATTACTAATTATTCCTAATTATTACTAATTATTTCTAATTATTACTAATTATTACTAATTATTCCTAATTATTTGCAATTATTTGCAATTATTGGTAATTATTACCAATTATTGATAATTATTGGTAATTATTGGTAATTATTCCTAATTATTCCTAATTATTACTAATTATTACTAATTATTACTAATTATTCCTAATTGTTCCTAATTATTACTAATTATTCCTAATTATTTGCAATTATTGAGAATTATTACTAATTATTGGCAATTATTGGTAATTATTACTAATTATTACAAATTATTGGTAATTATTACTAATTATTACTAATTATTACAAATTAATGGTAATTATTGGTAATTATTGGTAATTATTACAAATTATTGGTAATTATTACAAATTATTGGTAATTATTACAAATTATTGGTAATTATTGTTAATTATTACTAATTATTCCAAATTATTGGTAATTATTCCAAATTATTGGTAATTATTCCAAATTATAGGTAATTATTCCAAATTATTGGTAATTATTCCTAATTATTGCTAATTATTCCTAATTATTGCTAATTATTCCTAATTATTGCTAATTATTACTAATTATTGCTAATTATTGCTAATTATTGCTAATTATTGCTAATTATTGCTAATTATTGCTAATTATTGGTAATTATTACTAATTATTGGTAATTATTACTAATTATTCCTAATTATTACTAATTATTCCTAATTATTACTAATTATTACTAATTATTCCTAATTATTACTAATTATTACTAATTATTACTAATTATTACTAATTATTCCTAATTATTCCTAATTATTTGCAATTATTGGTAATTATTGGCAATTATTGGCAATTATTACTAATTATTACTAATTATTGTTAATTATTGGTAATTATTCAAAATTATAGGTAATTATTACTATTTATTGTTAATTATTACTAATTATTACTATTTATTGTTAATTATTACTAATTATTACTAATTATTCCTAATTATTACTAATTATTGGTAATTATTACTAATTATTACTAATTATTACTAATTATTACTAATTATTACTAATTATTGGTAATTATTACTAATTATTAATATTTATTCTTAATTATTAAAAATTATTACAAATTATTCCTAATTACCATTAACTATGAACAATACTAATAATTTAAATTTATTAAGTAAGAAAACAATATAAACATAATTAAATTACAACTAATCAAAAATAATTGAAATTAATACAAAATTAAAAATAAATATTAAATTAAAATGAACATAAATACCTTGAAAATTGATGAGCTCTGATCGTTCTTCAAAACTTTAATAACAGCTCCGAAGAAAAAAATTAAACTGAACAAAAACTCAAATTTAGAAATAGAAATTTTAGAGCAGAAGAAGGTGGAGAATGAGAATGATTTGAGAAAAACGGATGGGGGGTATTTATAGGTTAGCTTATTAGCGACGGGTCCATTTGCGACGGGAATCCCGTCGCAAATAGTATTATTTGCGACGGGCACCGTCGCAAATACCTTCGCCCGCATTTATTACGGTCAACCGGTAAATAGTTATTTGCGACGGGACCCGTTGCAAATAACATACTATTTGCGACGGGAATACTTTCCCGTCGCAAATACCTTTTACCGCCGCCGGTTATTTGCGACGGGGAAAGGCTTCCCCGTTGCAAATAGTTTTCCCGCGATTTGGCGCCAAAGCCCGGGAAAACTATTTGCGACGGGATAGGCTTCCCCGTCGCAAATAGTTTTCCCGCAATTTGGCGCCAAATCGCGGGAAAACTATTTGCGACGGGGAAGCCTATCCCGTCGCAAAAGACTACTTATTTGCGACGGGTAAAGACCCCCGTCGCAAATAACCCGTCGCAAATACCCATTTTTCTCGTAGTGTATTAAATAATTCCCCTCTCATTTCTTATATAAACCCCAACCAAGATCCCACTTCGCTTCACTATAAATACTTTCAGAAAATCCTTAATCTGTCCACTCCTCTCTAGAATCTTTAAAAGGTTCCACAATCTCCCAATAATCCCCTCTCCAACCTTTTTAAGTCACACACTCAAGTAAGGGTTCCTTCCTTTTTTATTTTTATCCTAGTTTCCTTAATTGTTACACTCTATTATTTTCAATTAAAAATGACAGGGTGTGTTTTTTTAAATTCTCCCACACATCCCTTTTTATGTTTAAATAATAAGAGATCTCTTTATATTTTATTAATCCTCCCATGTACATCGGTTACCATGTTAACATTTCGTAAGAGTTATTCCATTTATCCTCTTTCTTCAAGATTCTTTATTATACTACACCTTAATTTTAAAAATTCCTTATGTTGGGAAATGTTTTTATATGACCCTATTACTATCCATTTCATGTATATATGATGAGATATTCCTTTCTATCTCATCAACCCTTCTTATGAATTTTTATGTGACACCACTATGCTGCTGAAATTGAACAGGGAATTTACATTCCAAAACAATTGTGTATTGAATATCATAGACATTCCCTATCATGGGTGTTCACTTTTTTGCACATATACCTTTTTATTGGGTACTTACAAGAATTTATTCTACTCTCCTTGATTTTGGAATAAATTATGATGATGAATGAATGCATGTTTTAAGATCTATGTGGCCTACTTAATCTTGAGATTGAAATGATTATGAAGGATGTACCCTAATAGTGCTCCAATGCATTGGGTAATGTTTAGTATCATGATAAGTCATGTTTGGATAGGGTTTTACCTAATTAATTTATAGGAATTTTTCCACTATGATGTCTTAGCAGTTTGGCCTTGACCTATGATGTTATTTTTTAAGTTATTGCCACATTTCAATGTTATGAATATCATGTTATACTTTTTGATTCATATTACTTTATGCCTCTTTGATATGCCCTTCCTAACATTTATTATTATCTCCATTTTATACCATTTTTACTCCGTTATTAGGATTTTAAGCTCACCCCTTTCTTATGTATGTCCTCAAGTTATCCCATGTTGTTTTAAGTACGAAGGAATGTTGTGGTCATGTTAAGGAAGTTTTCAATAATGATGTTGTATTCCATGTTTTAAGTTGTTATGTAATATTCCTAATTTCACCAGACACTAGAATTATCAGTATTTCAGGTTGTGTTAATTGTAATTTTATGTAATTAAACCATGTATGAATGTAATAAAAATAATAGGGTTGTTATACACATGAAAAGAATTGGGTTTATAGAAAATATAGACAAACACAAAATGTACTTATAAGAACACACACTTCATGTAGTCCCATTTTTATGGAAGATAGGGTTTTGAATAGAGTTAAATATTACCTACCATGCGGTAATCCCACATTACATGTAACCCAAATTCTTTGACCCAATGTGTACCTTTAAGTACAGAAGCATGTGAATGACCAGGTACACGGGCATGGATGGACTATACGGGCATGGACACGACCTATGAACTTGGGTATGGCCAGAGTACCCAGACATGGACAGAGTATATAGGAATGACCAGAGTACACAATCATAGCCAGAGTACATGGGCATAATCTAGAGTACATGGGAAATGGCTATAGTATACATAAATACTCTGGTCTTCCAAGACACATTGTGTAATCCATGTACACACAGTGTGGTATGAAATGGATTCCCTAGACATGTCCATGTGAGGAAATTCTCTGGTTCCCAACCAAGTCAATATACTGTGTGACCCAATGTATATGCCATGTACTTTTTTATGAACTTTCTACATTGAATATATTATTATAAAAACATGCATTAGAGCTTGTGAGTATCCTATCATACGTATTTTTTCATGTGCAACATAATAGTGGCCTTCATTTCAACATCAGATATATGATGTGAGTTGATTCTAGTGGGACACTTCTTTAAGTAATGCTTAACTAGTGATAGTGATCAGATGTGATTATGAGAGTATTACCAGGGTTGTAACTCCCCTAAAACTCTTGTGGTTGTGGGTCCCCCATATCTACATATAGGTCAAGATAGAAATCCCCAACATTATAGAGTGAATAGGTCCGCTATCTAAAGAGTGCACTCCCCATCATTGAGCTCTAGAAGTGCGCAATACCTCCATTGGAGTAGTTCTAACTCAACTGTGATACAAAACAAAGAGGTACGAGACCTCCATATTCTTTATAGGTTACATGATATATTAGGCTAGAAGATAATTATTCCTTAGATATGATATTTAGTAGTAATGAGTGGTTCCTCCACTTTTCATCTTTATGGTTAGAATGGTTATATTTCATCAGTGATGGTATCTTTGGATTTGTGTCTAGACTCTTCATTCTTAGATGTATTGGATGATACAGATCCTCTATCTCTCTTTCATTGGGTTTATTTTGGACCATATATAATTTTGGGTTTCTTTATCCACTTGATTTTTTAGTTGATATGACTATTATTTACTTTTATTCTTTCTCCTTCTTGTTTTTCAGGGCATCTTACTAGGTATGTTTACACTCACCCCTACATGGGATTTTCTTGTACATGTTTTGTCTTATGTAGTAAACATGTAGATTATAATTGACACTAATGGTCCCAGTATTGGATTATAACAGTGGTACTTTTAGGTGATGGCCATGTTAAATGGTCATCCTTTGAGATTATAAGACGAGCTCTATTCAATTTTACTATTTTATAGTTTTCTTCAGGTCGAGACCTCATTTCTAGTTGGGTGTGTATTTTCCCCTTTATATCTTTTACATTATGTTGTTGTAATTTGATATTTTTTCTCTATTTTTTTATATTTATGTTTCACACTCTAGATGTTTCATCCTTTTATTATATCACTTTAATTTTTCATGAAGTTGGTTATGTGTATGCACATAGGTACATAGGTTAAGGCCTCCCGTTTCAATTATATGCTTAAACTATATAATTCAAAAACCCTATCCTATTAGAGGTAGGATTAGGGTTTCACTCATGGGTTACTACCAACATTGGAGGGGTAACAGTGTGTCTCTTCATGATAATTAAAAAGGTTGTGTTTTTTATAAAAGAGTTTATGGTCCTTTTATGGAAGTTGTGAGTAAAGGTATAGATTTTCTTTCCAATCTCAGTTTTTAAATAAATATTGTTATGACTAAGATTACATATGGGTAAAGTGTATGATCTTTCTACAAAAAACAACCTCTATTTTATTCTCCTATGGGTTTTTAAGAGTTTTATATATCCTCCTACCATTTAACTTCCCATTTGGTTTATAATGCACCTAAAGTGATTCTTGTAAGAGAAACCAACCTTGCCTCTTCATTTCAGTAGAGAATTGTTCTCTTCTATGTACATGTTATTTTTTTATGGATATCCCTGTCTCTAATTCTATGATTTTTAAGGTCCCTTCCAATTTACTTTAATTTATTTCAAAAGAAAATCTTCTATTACTATTTTCATTATTATTAGTTCTACCACTTTTGACTCTATAAAACTGTGAAATGAATAATATTTAACCTTTTTCACAAAAATACATTCCTTTTATTTTATGATCATTTTTCATAAAGTTTTCATGGTTTACAAAATAAATTTATATTCCAATTTTTTTATAAAATGTTTTCTTCAAAGGTAACAAAAATGTAAATGGTATTTATTATTATTTCTCCATGTAAATTTTAATGATCTTATAAAAGCATTTTTCATCTATATAAACATACTTTAATGTTTCTTATGATTCATTAGGAATATTCTCTAATAAAACCATACACATTTATTCTATGGGTGTATTATAATAATAGATTATACATATTTTCATAAAAACTATTTCTTTTAATGTGTTAATTATGTTGTGATGGAATTTTGAATATTTTAAATTTCTTATCGAACATATATGTATGGTTTATCATTATGTGATGTGTGTGTCCATTTTATCCCTCCATTTCATTGGAAAAAGTGTTATATCTCCTGTTATTATGATGGGATATGGGTGGTTAACACTATTTTATGATACCATGGTAGTTATTATAAGTCCTATATTTTATGGTAAATCGGTGGATTTCCCATGTCCAATATGTTATGGGTAGGTGGTTAGTCTAGATAATTATTATGTGAATGTATTGGTGGTTAACCTTGACATATGTCATGATTTATATGCTTATGTTGGTGCCACATTCTTATGTAATGGAATGAAATTTTATTGTTGTCTCATGGATCACACTCTTATGAGTCATGTATTATGTTATACTAAAAGCATTATTTCATGAATCATGTTTTATGTTATATATTTTATTTGGTATAATTCCCCTATTTTATGTCCATGCACCTTGATTATTCTATGATACCCATATTCTCATCTTATTGTCACTTATGAAATTTGATTGTTGTCTCTTATGTTTATCCTTATAGAACATATAATCTATCCCTTATGTTTACATTCCCTAGGATATAGAGAATATTATTATGATTGATGTGTCAAAAATGTTATTAGGTGAGAAGAATATTTTTTGGAGATGTTGATAATAGTTTAAAATAAATTATTTTTGTTGAAAATAGTTTCAAATAAATTATTAACGTCTCTTGTATATTATACTTGGGTAGCCTCAGTTGGTATCATAGTGTTTATTGTAAAACCCATAAATTTCATAATATATTTCTCTTTAAATAAATTTTATTTCTTCGATTGCTTTCCTAATATGCAACCCCAAATCTAGATGAATGGTAATATAGTAAACCTTTATAACATTGTTGTTGAATTGGAAGGTATGAATATTAGTAACCCAAATATGAAATATATGTATAATATCCCTGATAAATATGAATATATTTATTAATTCA
This sequence comes from Viscum album, assembly GCA_963277665.1. Lineage (NCBI taxonomy): Eukaryota > Viridiplantae > Streptophyta > Magnoliopsida > Santalales > Viscaceae > Viscum > Viscum album. The sequence continues at coordinate 160,582,474 of OY728149.1, forward strand.
TTCGAAATAATCAATCAATTCCTTAGAAAATTGATTTTATTTTTCAAATATAGTTTTTTTCAAAAATGGATTTTATTGATTTTTTGAGAAAATAATACAATTATTTTCTAAATTTTTTAGATAATTTATTTAAAAAATTATATTCATTTTTGAAATCATCATTTCAAAATTATCTTAGAGTGAATTTTATGAACTTTCTGAGAAAGATGATGTTTAGGTGAATAGTGGATATACTGATTTTTAATGAAATCTGTCTTTTCTTATCTAATATTTTCACAGCCCCATATTTATTTGAATTAGTTTTAATATTTAATCATTTTCTTTTAATTTAAAAATAATTTAATTTATACCATTTGGATCAATAATATACATGATTTTGGTATAAATATACTTTTAGACTTAAAAATTTTTTTTTAGAAAACTACATTCATTAGGTTTTGTAATTTTATTTTATAATTAAATTTGAAAAATTATAGAAATACAATATTTTAAAATAAATTACATATTTGGTGTTATGATAATAAAAATTATTTTATAATTTCAACTTAATTTTTGGTCATAATGAATAATGAAAATAGTAAAATTCATCACCATGGTAAAAGGGTAAATAAGGTTAATCTAGGTTAAAACTAAGTGGTAAGGCCATTATTTTTCACCATAATTATTATTTAATGAAATTATTTACACTATTATTATATTATAATTGAGATTTAATTTTTTATGTGACATTTTCCATTAAAATTATTAATAATATTTTAATCCTTTAAAAAATCCAAGGTGTGTCCTCCCCCCAACTTATAAATGGACACCCCTCATCTCTCTTATTTACACAACATTGAATCTTTTGTATAAAAAAACCTAAAAAATTATATTCTAAACTTAAATATCCACTAATAAGAGGTTCAAATATTCTTAAAATACCATTCTAAGGGTTCTTAAGAATGGATCTAAAGGATGTCTACTAAAGAAGAGGTGATCGTTTTACCGACTCTTTCAAATGTATTTATTTTCCTACATCCTATTAGTAAATTTCACCAATACTAAAAGAAATACTCCCATATTATAAGTTTATTTAAATGATATTATGAATATGTTAAAAACATTTCCACATATTTTCCTTCCAATGGAAGGTAAAAACATCATTCGTGAATACGTACGGTTTATCTTCTCCACATAGCGATGTCATTCATTTTACATCACTGTTTTTTTGGATGTTTATAAATATGTTAATATTTAATATATATGATATTTATTATATAATTATGCTTATATAAATATAATATACCATATACTATCTTACCCTTCCCCTCATTAAAAAATGATAATTTGGCTTTTGCATATGTGTGGACTTCCACATCCACGAAGCGATGTGATTCATTTTTCATGTACACCTTACAAAGATGATTATAAATTTGTATATAATGAGTATATATAATATTTATATCATTATTAAAATTATATATATGATGGAATCATGACCAATATACAATAACTTAAACTACTAAACTGAAACTTATATTAAAAATGAGAGAGTTAACACTCAAAAATGATGATTTTAATAAATATTATTAATAAAATAATGTTTAAATTTTATAAGTTGGTAATATATGATATTATAATTATGTATATGGTTCTTTTATATAATTATAATAAATTTAAATTTATAATATATGATGTTAAAATCACTAATGAAGTAAGTAATACGTGAGCTTAGGGTTTATTTCAAAATCTCACCGTTATTCATGATTGATTATGTTTAAGTTTCCTTTGGGGGAATTATATGATATTTTTATGTATACCACAATATATTTTATTATTTTTTGGTTATTTCTTGAAATTTCAATTTTGTTCCTTTCATATTCTTCTATCAAAATACTCAAAATCTTGAATGAATGTTTTTAAGGAGAACTAATCTTATTTTTCTTTTGGTTGGGAATCATTTGCTTCCATGTAAATATTTTATTTAAAATATTCTTAATATTTTTTAATAGTTTCAAGTGATCGATTAAATTTAATTTTCACCCATGTTTTAATTTCTATAATAATTTTTAAAATAAATTTTATTATCATTTTATAAATAAGGTACTTTTTAACAAACTATGAACAAAAGATTTGTTTTAATGTACACAACATGAATTAATTTTATTTCCATCATGAATTATTTTTAATTTAAAGATTAATTTGAAAGTTTACCATGGTTATTTTAAAATAAAGTTTTTTTCCTAATTTCTTTTATTTTTGGGATTTTAAATAAGTTATTTCAAAATAAAAATGGTATTTTCCTCAAAATATTTTATAGTGACCTTTTAAAAGTATTTTCATCTATTTCAATATCCATTGATGAATCTTATTCTTTAATTAGGATATAATATAATGATACCATCCAAAATAGTTCTATATATGTCTTATAATCATTTTTATACAGAATATTTTGATAATATGTATGCTAGGTATTCCAATATTTACCGTTACTGACTACTAAGGCTTGCTAATTAAGATGTATTGTTTATTTAAATAATTAATTAATGGACTCAATAAGTGATGGGTGAATCCTTGAATTTCATGTCTCCTTGATTCATCAATGGGTATCATGATACAAAATAGGTTGGGTATTTTTCAAAGGCCTTACTCATTTATGGCAGATGTCTTAGCTTGAGGTCTCAACGTTTAGTTTCAAATGTCTTGTATTATGTATTCTATCATTATGATATAAGTTATTGATTTAAATATGATTATAGTTATGATATACATGGAAAAGTATCAATCTCATGAGATTATTTATATGGAATTTTTATTATCATTTATTTCTACGATATTATTCATGCCTTATTTATTCTATAATAGTTTTTTTGTACACATTCCCTTACTGAGTATCTGAGCACACCCCTTTATTATGTTTACTTTCCCCAGTATTACTAGAAGTGTTCTATGATTGATATTCAAGGAGCGAATATTGATGTTCTAAAAATAAATTACTATGTTGTATTTTATGTTTTTATAGGTATTTTGGGTTTCAAGCATGTACCTAGTTTACCAAGACTAATAATATATTCATTCCATTAGGATGTGATCACTTTTATCTAGTGCCAATGTAATAAGGTAACTATTAAATTAGGGATAATAGGCCCAAGTACATTAAAATTGATATCATATAAAGTTTAGTATAAACATTGGGAACCATATATAGGAACATATTGATTATAAAACATAACTCTATGATAGATTATAGCGATAAGTCTAATTATAGGGAAATATCATGAAGATTTTTGGAAGTATAGATTTTGTGGTTTTCTTAGTAAATAAATCCATATATTGATACTATAACGTGGATTCATATATGGAATAGATCCACCTATGGGTTAAAAATATTAAAGAGGTAGATTAGGTATTTACTCGATAGTCACTGGTGCGTGATGAGTGGGCCAATGACTACACATCTGGTTATACACTCCCAGGGAATATTCTTGGGTTGATTAAAATTTTATTTAAAAACTATTATGAAATATTAAAAAATATTTTTATGATTTGAATATAGTCCCAATGATACTAAGCTTATGAATATGAGATTAGATATGAATAAATTTTCAAATTTTATAATTGTTTTACTAGAATCAAAAATATACATTTTTATTCTTAAAGTTATGTTTTAATCTAGTATATTTCATTCTTTAAAATTGGTGCCATGAATATGGAATGTAAACCATGTCAATTAATGTAATCTATATAGGTATTTTCCTCATGGGAAAGATAATGAAGTTTTATCTTGTGATGGAACTAAACTAATTATAACTCTATTTGAGAAGCTAACTTGGGTGATGACCAATACACATTCTCATATAGAGTAACCTATTGATCTGTAAAGTTGTGTAACAATATTAGACAATTCCATGTGATAACATCCATTAAAATTCAATGGAAACCCCCATTTTTTGCTAATAAATGGATAAATTCTTTATAAAATATATTTTTATCTTTGGGAAATAATGAAATGGAGAAGGTTTCCATAGTAGTTTACCATCTCACAAGGGATGTAGATCAATGGTTGCCATTTATTCATAACACTAAGGATGTGGAGAAATATATTTCTTGGAGTATAAGTATTTTAAGGTACTTTTCTTAGAAAAATATTTTCCTTGGAAACAACATGTGGATATCAAGAGACAATTTCAAATTCTAGAGTAAAAGTAAGATAAATATTTTTTGAAGAATGAAGCTAAAATTACAAGTTAATTAAGTCATGAAGTGGAAAATATGTGTCATCTAGACAGTAATATTGACCATTTATTTAATGGGATAAATCAAATCCTTCAAATAGAACTAGTCTCCCAAACATTATCAAAAAATGATTATATAGTATCATGTGATATAATGATATATAAATGATTTTATAAGCCTTGTGGATTTAAATTAATTAAAGATAAGAATAGGATGGATGAGAAAAAATGTATAAGGGGAAGAAGATAAGTTGGTGAATTCTAACATGCAGTACTTTTGAAAGGAAACACCCTATTACAGGCTTGAAGGGAATAATATTTTACTTCAAGTATGGATAGAAAGTCCATCCTGATCATGAATTCATAGTTAGGGTATAATACATCAAAGTAAAGTTCTTTAACTCTAAGGATATGGGCCACTATGTTAACCAATTCCCTAAATTTCAAGGGAACTTACCAGAAAATAAGACAATGGGGAGAAGGCCAAGATTTTAAAATTACTATAGCTGAATTAGATTTTCATAGAGACATGGTGAAAGGTACACTTATTATCCACTACATGATTGAAAATGTTTTTTTTATTTATGTTTTACCCACTCATTCATATCTGATGAATTTTCTAATGGTGTCGAATCATCACCTCAATGATTAGATGTTGAGTTGGGAGTGAAAAATACTAATGGTATAATGATCGTACCCCAATTCTATAACCTCCCTCTGATAAAAGATCATTGGAATGTTTATCCTAAAAATCTTGATATTCTTCTACTCATTTAATTTCATGTAATTTTGGTCATGTATTGGCTCTCTCAATATAAATTCCATATCAATTATTGAGGAAGTAAAGTTATATTTGATATTCTAAACCAATCTATGATTATATATCAGTGCATGGATGACTTTAAATTCACAATAGAAATTCCTTCCATAATATGGTTTTTATTAACTATTCATGAGTGATATTTATCTCAAATGGTTGGAAAGAAACACAACATTGAAAAGGTTTATATTTTTTTAAGAATATGTGTATCTATTTCCTATGGAATTTCCTAGTATTTACCTAAATCATACTGTTGAGTTTTCAATTGAACTCATAAAAAATTCTATACCTATTTCAAAGTATTTTTATAGAATGTTCTCAATTGAGTTATAGGAATTGAATAAGAAAATATAGGATAATCTAGATGATGGATTAATTCATTATAGTTCTTTTAAATGCAGTGCACATATTCTTTTTGTTAAGAAGAAAGATGGGTCAATTCATATATTCATTTATTATCAAGAACATAACATGATAACTGTTAAGAACTAGTGGTAATGGGTGTTGTGGAAGTGTGTAGTGGTGGGAGATATATAAAAATTCTTTTTAATATTTCTATACATGAAACTATGAGATATGATTCTTCACATAAAATTCATAATTAATTTATTTATATCATATGAAAGAAATTACCTTGTATTAGGTTTCTTTTTTAATAGTTAATATTGACCATCTAAAAGGATCCTTTCATATTTCCTTAATTTCACTTATGGGGATCCAAGGGTATAATCCCTACAACGGTGATCTAGACATGCTACAATGATTCTTGAGTAAATCCAATTGCTCTTCTGATGCTAGAGTGGTGAATCAAATGTCTTACATTATTCTTTATTGATCGCTCATTATTCAGCATAAAAGAAATATCTCTTGAATTCTCATTATTGATAGGTAGAGACATAGATGATTCAAAATTGAATTCATTATGTGTAATAATTCTCTATTTTTTGATTATATACAAAATAGCCACAATGATCTATTTATAGAGGTAGGGTTTAGGTTAGAATATTTGTTTATTTCAATCTATACCATAAACAATATTAAAACCTTTAATAAAACACCATTCCACATAATATTATTATTATTATTATTATTATTATTATTTGGTACACACCAACTTGATTAATAAAAAATATTATTTAACAAACTTTTTAATTAATATTTATCACCGGAGAAGGTCTTGGTCCATTTGAAAATAAATATTTAATTTAAATAATTCATTCATCAATAAATATTTTCAATTGATAAAATGTGAATAAAATTATTCCTCATACATGAGAATATGATTTATTCAATTATTAAATTCAAATATAATATAATTGAGACCATCAAGAACACTTAGTGTGTGACCCTTTAGGATTATTTCTTATTGGAATTAGGCAGCCTTTAATAAACTAAAAGTTATTTTATACCAACAGGGAAAGACACCCAAGAGAAATAACTTAATGTCATAATGAAGAAAACCACAAACAAATGCTCACTATATAATATAATCCCCTTTTCACAATATCAAATCGAACATGTTGTATATCTATTCCACCAAGCTATTTTCTTGATACATCATTCTTTGAATATTTGAAATAAAAAAATCATTACACCATGTACATGGAATTAAATGTGATATTTTTATTCCAATCAAAGGTCCAAGATATAAAATTCCATAAATATAGAAGGGGAAATCATTCTTTGACTTATCCATTAATGACATGTCAACGATGATGCACCCAACATACCCTACCTCATCGTGAACATATGTAATCACATTTTTCATTATAAAATCTAAGTTCAGGAGTCATGACATGAATTAATTATAATATTAATGTATAAGGGCCATTACACAAGATTATAGATTGGAATATATGATGACACCAAAACATACATATTTCCTTCTAGAGGTTCTATTTTCATAATCTCCCATCTTGGAGATTACTAAGTGCAAACTTTATTAGAAGAAGACTCATCCTCTTATGATCACATGAAATTGATAGTCTATGTATTGTGTGTCTCATCATAGAATTTTATCTAAACATAGAAATTTACTTAAGAATATCATCATAGCACTCCAAGGTTTCCATCATAGTGGGGAAGTACTATGGTCATATCAATGTTATGTATACTCTATTACATTTTAACATTAGATTTATGCATAAATTTTTAATATATAATAATAAGTTTTACTAATATTAAATACATAGAATATACATGTAATAATAGTATAAATAGTCAGTCCTAGGACACCAACTCCAAAAAACTCTTACTTGTAATAGAGCCCACTTCCTATGAATTTTAGTCCACTAAACCTCACATGATAATAATGTTTTTGCTAAGATAAGGCTTTAGTCAAGGGGTTTTCCATGTTATCTTCTATGGAAATATTACTCACTACAAACTCACCTTTTTAAGAAAAATATCTTAAGAGATGATACTTATAAAGTATATGCTTTTTCCACTAATGTGACCTTGTATCTTTTGCAAGAGACACCATTGTAGTATTATCATAATAGAGTGTGATGTGATATTTACTATTAGGATCCATGTAAAGATCTTGGATGAAGTTGTGCATCCATACTTCTTCTTTATCTTCCTCATAAGATTCAATATACTCAAACTCTACTGTATAATCTATGAACATGGCCTGTATTGAGCCCTTCCATCTCACAACACCTCCATTCAAAGTGAATATATATCACATTTGTGATTTTATTTCATCTTGATCAGTTTAGAAACTAGTATCTGTATATCATTTTATTAGTAGTTCCTCATCTCATCCATAAACCAAGAATATATACTTAGTATGCATCAAATACTTAAGGATAATCTTGGCTACTATACAATGGAGGTCACCTAGATCATCTTGATGTCTTCCTACCACACTTAATTCATAGGTGAAATCTATAATCATACAAAGAATATCATACATGACTAACCCAATTACTAAAACATATAGAATCCTTTCTATTTTATTTCTTTACTCGTGTGTTTGAGGACACATATTCCTAGAAAGATTAATGTCATGTGATGCTGGAAACAATCCCCTATTTGATTTTCCATACTAAACCTATTTAGTATCTTATCAATGTATGTACTTTGACTTAGGATGACAAACCTATTAGAACTAAAAAATGTATCTTGATCCTATGAATATATGTTTCCTCACCCATTATCTTCATATGGAATCATTTATTCAATCACGCCTTAACATAATGTAAGACCAGTATTTCATTTCCAATGAGAAATATGTCATCAACATATACTATTATGAACACAACTACACTCCCACTAAATTTTTTGTATATAGAATTATCACACTCATTATTTATGAAACCAAATTCTATTATGACTTCATCAAAACAAATTTTCCATGACCTTAATTCTTGATTTCATCTAGAAATGTATTTTTACAATTTTCATATCTTTTTGGCATCCTTTAGAGACACAAACCAATTTGGTTGTGTTAAATATAAATCTTATTAAAGGTTCCCATTTAGAAAGGATGTTTTGAAATCCATTTTACAAATCTCATAATCATGGAAAGACGTAATGGAAAGTAAGATTATAATGTATTTCACCATTGTAAGTAGTTTAAAGGTTTCATTGTAGTCAATGTCTTAAGAATGTTTAAATCCCTTTACAAACAGTCATACCTTATAGGTAATGAATTTTCCTTCCATGTCTAGTTTCTTATTTAATACCCATATGTAACCAATAGACTTTACCTCCACTGAAGTATCCACTAAAATCTAGACTTGGTTTTTTATACATTGAATCTATTTTAGAATTTATGGCTTCTTTCCACTTTAAAATATTTGTGCCACATAATTCTTCCGTGTAGTTAAAGGATCATTATTATCTACTAATAATGAGCCACCAACCTAGGTGATTAGAAAATTATACCATTATGGTTCTCTAACCTCTCTAGTACTCCTACGCAGTACTTTTTTCTTTGGAAGAAATTATTCTTCCATAGGGATTTCTAAATTTTTTTCTATGCCAACTCTTGTTTATCTTGAGCCTAGACTTCATTGAGGTCTATCTCACTCCCACTATCCCTTTTAGAGGTAAGATCCATCTCATGAAATTTGGGATACTTATCGACGTCCACCTTTTTATCAAAAGGATTGTATAATTAGTATCCCTTGTTTCTTTAGGATATTTTGTAAAGATTTACTTTGTACCTTGAGGTGCAAGCTTTTAAAATTAAGAGGCCATAACAAACTCTTCACAACACCACACATGTAAGTATGAAAACACGGGATTCCTTCCATTTCAAAATTAGTATGGTATACCATATGTTTGTTTAATTGGAAATCATTTTAGTGCATATGATGTTTTTTGTAATTAATATCCCTAAAAGGATAATGGAATACTTTCATGACTCATCATTGATCTCACCATATCTAACAATGTGTGGTTTCTCATTTCATTTACACTGTTCCACAGAGGTGTATAAGGAGGAGTGAGTTGAGATAAAATCGAAAAATCTAATAGGTAATCAATTAAATCTTGATTAAGATATTTCTGAACTACAATATGAGTGGAGTTTCTTAATATTATTACCATGTTGTTTCTTAACTTAGTTATTGTATTGCTTAAATATGTCAATGGAATCTGACTTATAACTCATTAAGTAGAAATATCGAAATCTACTAAACTCATCAATAAAATTTATGATGCATTCCCTCCCCTTAACTTAATAGGAAATGGTTCACACATGTCCACGTGAACTAATTATAAAAGATATTTTTCCCTTTCACATTTTCCACTAAATGGGGATTTTTTTATTTTCCCTTGTAAACATACATCACATACACTAAGTGGTTTTAGTTCAAAAGAATTTAAATATTCATATTTGTCTAATTTTGTTAAAAAAAATTTACATGACCGAGCTTATGATGCCAAAGTTAGGTATGGTATGAGTCTTATGAACTTGTTTCGTTATTGATTATCATTACTTGTTTTATTTAGTCCAATACATAAATACTATTATTTAATTGTTCCATACCAAAAAAAATCCATCTTTATAAAATTAAAAACATTAATTTAAAAAATTTAAAATTAAACCATATGTATCTAGATTGGATATAGAAATAATTTTTTTTGTAACTAAATTCACATAATAATAACCCTTTAAAACCAATATAATTATAGTTATAAAAATTATATGGTAGTTCCTAATAGCTACAAAAAAAGTTTATCTCTGTTGAATTCTTATAGATATACCTCCCCAAAGATCAATATGTATAGATATACTTGGTTTCTACATTTAAATACATATTTGACCACAAAAAGTTGTATCTAAAACACAATTTGTAGAAACAAATAAATTTTACTCAATAAAAAACATACCTGAAGCTTCCCCTTTATTCCTCTGAGTAAAATTTTTCTTCTAGTGGCCCTTATTTTTACATAAAAAACAAAGAACATCTTGTTAACCTAATTTTCCCTTCTTATTCCTTTTATTTGATGTGTGTTTCAAATAATCCTTGGCATTGAGGATTTTCAATTGGCATTTCCACTTATTCATCATAAGGATTGAATTATTTTCATGATTTGTCTCCTTATCCACTTTGTGAAGAGGAGTGAGTTGATATGGAATAGACTTCTCAATATTGTTGACATTAAAATTCATAAAAAAATCTAGATAAAATCTAATGGAGTGATTCCATAATGAGATAAGTTCCTAGTTCATTGTGGATTTTAAACTCTAGAACCTCTCAGAATTCAATGTATCCAATGAGATTGACTATGTGAGGCCCATTCGGGGAACCCTTTATAAGATTTCTCTATAAATGTTCCTTGTAAATCTCAAATGGTTCTTGTCTATATCTATCCTAATATAGGCCATAGAGATTCTCGAGAATGCTATATGAATTTATGTTTTCATGAGACTTAATAAAATCAATGAATATAGATGAAATCATCAAACATTGAATATAGACTGCGTCATTCATATTTTTCTCATATACTAGGAACTATTCATTACTCATCTCCTTAGAAGCTGGATCCAGATTTTAGGATTCTAGAACTTATGATTTCTATTCATAGAATTAAAAACCCAAAGGAATTGGTACCATTATTGGAAGTTACTATAAGTTAGTAGGCTGTGTTTTTCCCATATTTAACATAGGGATAATGTGTATGATGAGGATTCCATTTTATTCTACAATTAAAAGAGAATATTATTAGTACTTTTCTTGATTACAAATTTTGTTAGAAATGATAAATTAATTGATTTTATTAATTCTTACACTATTTTATCAAGTCCCAATATCCCTCACCATTGAACTTGGAATATCTAGTTGCTAGACATTCTAGTGGCAACAATCCCCATTACATTTTTTAATGATCCCTATACTGGACATGAAAACTATAAGAAAGTAATTAGGTAGGTGTTCATGCCAACTACGGGCTTGTAACTCCTTGATTTATTGAGTGGATTCCCCTATCCTGAAATCCTGACTTGGATTCACTAAACACTTGCCTCAAATTTTGTATTGAATGTACTTTGGTTGTTAAAATGAATACAAGTTCAGTGAATTCAACCCAAAAACCTCATGAGACTCCCTGATAAAAGTAATTTTATAGACTTTGGTCATGTACTACACTCAGTTCAATTATTTAATTCCCAATAAATTAATGGAATGATTAGTCTGAATTAATATTTAATTGAAGCATTTTGATTTATTATGTGTAAATTTTATCTTATTTTATCCTTTAAATATATTTTTAATATTTAACTGGATTTACATGATTAATTAACCATGTTGGATAAGAAATTTATGCATCATCCATTTATTTAAATTCTTTCTTTTCACATAAATTAATTTATTTTGATGATTTTAGTATTGAATATATAAAATAAATAATAAAAATACATAAATAAATAAAATAAATGACCTAATCATGAGATTATCTAACTGTTGATTTAATAAGCGGACATTAAATCAATATATGACCTAGGGGATTAACACCATTTTCTATTGTTGACATTAGTTATAGAATTTCACCTTTACACATGTGTATCACTTGAGTTGGCATCATAATAGTCCTATCTTAAATCACCTCCATGTTCCTTAAATACTACATTAATTACATGTATTTATAACTCACACACGGGTGAGGGGAACCAAAGGATTATTTTAAAGAGGATTATATAAGTAACCATGGACACATAGGTCCTATATAATTATAGAGGGAGGGATGACTGAAATTATATCATTGGTAATTTAATAAAATTACAATCCCATGAAATAAATTAAATTAAATTAATTTCAAAACATACATAGGTCTTGGTCAAGCTCATGATGAGTAATTCAAGCAATGAATACTTAAAAGTAACTGTCTAGAATTAATTTCATTATTTGTTCATTATTATTAAGATAAATGTGCTTGAATTAATTAATTAATTAATTAATTCCCATTCATCTTAATGACCATCCTAACTTAATTGGAGATAGTTATCATTTATGGAATTCATGGAAAATAAACAATAGAACTAATAATAAAATATTTATTAAAATATTTTAATTAAATATTCTAAAATATTTAAAACCATTATTAAAATTTCAAAAAAACAATGGTGTACCAATCACTAAAATAATCTTTTAATGATACAATTTTTCAAATTGATATAATTTTAAATTTGATATTTAATAGAAGACTACACGGTGTGTACAGACTAGTTACATGTTGTGTATCTCAGTTGTCGTATATTCAGGGTACATTCCTGGGATTGTGGCATGTATCTCGGCCAAACTACATGACCTATACATGACAACTACACAATGTGTATCCACTTTTCATGTGTCTGAGATAGTCTCTTGGGTTTTCGGTGTGTATCTAAATGGCATGTATAGGCTAGATACATGTTGTATTTTCATAATGTCATGTTCATGTACAACCCACTGAAAATCTCAGTGTGTTATTACATGAGAGACTACATGATGTGTGGACTCAAGCTACATTCCATGCATCTCCAATTACGTTTGTCCAGATAACTCGGTGTGCATCTCGAATGTGAGAATTGATAAACTACATGTTGTCTGCACCACATACACATAGTGTATATCATAAAATCTCAAGGTTTTTAGTCTCACATAGTTTAAACATGTATTATGACCACACAGATTATAGGATTTATACCGCTAGCCCATGTATACTATGCAGGGTGTATGTCAATACATGCTATGTAATCTAAAAACTGTGTGTAGGTTAGCTGGTCAACAAGAAAAGTACACCACATGTTATTACTGAGTGTCCAATAATGTATCCCTTGGAACATCCAAATGCAGTTCAATAAGGTACAAGAAATGTACATCCAATTACACGTCATGTAACTCTATCTTACCAGCTAAGAATTTGGTAGTTCACAATGTAAAATCTAGTCATTCTTCATCTATTCTAATACCTTTAAGAAAATGAAACACTAAATAAACATGATTAATATGTTGTATCATGTTAAATAAAATTAGAATAAAAAAATAGCATGAAATTAAAATCTAACCACAATTGTGTATCTATCAACAATCTAATAAATAATTATAAATTTAAATGTGACCTTTATAATAAAACATTTTTAGTTCTAGGAGCATCAGAAGTTTGTAGTGGTTGGTGATATATTAAAAATTATTTTAAAATTTCTATTCCCATAACCATGAGTGAGGATCTTGCATATAAAATTTACAATTAATTTAATTATAATAAAAGAAATAAATTACCTTATCTTAGGTTTCTTTCTTTATAGTTGATATTGATCATCCAAAAGTAAGCTTTCAGATTTCCCTAATTACACCTACAGGGATCCAGGTGTGAAATTCATCTATCATTGGTCCACACATGCTCCAATGAACCCTAAACAATTCCACTCAATCTTCAGGTGCTAACATAGAGAATTTAATATATATTTTTATTTATTGTTGATCATTTATTCTTTATTTTGGAATAAATATCTATTGAAATATAATTATTTATAGGGATAGAGATGGAGGAGTCAAAAGAGAATTATTTTTTAATGTCATTTGGTCTTACTAATTTCCCTAATATCTTCATGGATTCAATGAATAGAGTCTTTAGAGATTACCTGGATCATTTTTTTGTAATCTTTATAAATGATATTATTATATATTATAATATTAAGGAAGATCATCAAGATCACTTAAGGATAGTACTGAAGTCTCAAAGGAAGGAAATTTTGTATGAAAAAATTACCAAGTGTGAATTTTTTCTATCTAAAGTTTAATTTTCTCATGATCTAATCCCATTCATGGGTATAATGGTGGATCCATCAAAGATTAAAGTTATTAAAACTTATACTCGAAAAAATACTGTTACTTAAATCCATATTTTTCTTGGTTTTGATGGATATTATTTGTGCTTTGTTAAAAATTTCTCAAGGCTATCTAATCCGCTCAACAATTTTACTTTTAAGGGATTTAAGTTCCTTTGGACATATAAATGTGAAGAAATTTTCAAGGAGATGAAAAGAAATATAGTTAGCATACATGTTCTTACAATATCCTATAGTCGAGAAGGATTTAGAATCTATAATGATCCATCAAAGAAGGATTGGGATGCATCCTATTGAAGAATGATATCGTGATAGCTTATGCCTCATAATAATTGAATTTTTATGGGTGCAATTACCCAACTCATTATTTGGAGGTATTTGTCATATGTTTTCATTTAATATATTGAGTCGTTATCTTTACATAGATATGTTTGACAAATATATTTATAGTAAAAGTTTAAAGTATATATTCACTCATAATGTTCTGAATATGGGCTAGATAATATGTTTGTAGTTGATTAATGATTATGAATGCTCAACAAATTAACACCCAGGGAAAGTATAAAATGCAGAATATTCTCTAAGTTAAATGGATCATGATAGCTTATATATAATGATGATAACAAAGTATCCAATATTTCTGTATTTTAATTGGATAGACCATGAAATCATAAAGGAATAGGAAAAATCTTTTATTTCTCAAATATGTGTTTAACCAACTATCCAAGTAAAGATTAAAAAGGAATATAAGTAAGATGTATAACTACAAAATAAGGTAATGAATGTTCCTTTTCTTAACCTTGAGTATGATAGAATGATAATATTTACAAACCGTGTATGTGTCCCATCCATAGTTGATTGGAAGAAGGAGCTATAGGATGAAGCTCATAGTTCCTCCTTATTTATTTATCTTAAAACTAATAGATTTATAGAGATATGAAAGAGTAATTATGGTGGTATAACATGAAGATAGATATTAAAAAGTATGTATCTCCATGATAGTCATGTCATAAAGTGAATGATGAGATAAAAAATTATAATGGGATGTTACAACCATTTCCCTTACCAGAATAGAAATGGGAAAACACCACCATGGATTTTTTCATCAGACTCTAAAAAACTTCTAGAGACCGTAATGTTATTTGGTTTGTAGTAAATCACCATACATATTTAGTGCACTTCATTACTATTGGATAATATTTCTCTCTTGATAGACTTTTTATAATATACATTAATAAATTGGTAAGTTTCAAAAGAGCACCACATTTTATTATATCTAATTAAGATATTAGGTTTACCTCAAAGTTCTAGAAAAATATTAAGCAAGATCTAGATTCAGAGTTTTATTTAAATACTACTTATCATCCTTAAATAGAAGGTAAGTATGAGAGAAACATTCAGAAACTATAGGATATAGTGAGACATTTTCTATATATTTCAAATTAGGATGGGATAAATACCTTTATCTTCTTAAATTCCCTTATAAGAATAGCTTTCAATTTATTATCTAGATGGGTCCTTATGAATCCCTCATATAAGAAAATACACAACTCAAACATGTTGAGATGATGTTTGAGAATAAATTATATTGGGACCCAGTTTAGCTGGTGAAATATTATAGAAGGTCATATCTATTCAATAACACATCAAGGCAACTAGATTCAAAAGAAAAGTTATGCCAATAATCATTAGTGAAATCTAGAATTTGAAGTTGGTGAGAGGTTCTTCCTATAAATTTTTCCATGGAAGAATATTAGGATATTTCAAAATAATGTAAATTTAATACCAAGGTATATTGACCTCTTTTATATTCCTGATTAAGTAAAGATGGTAGCTTATCACTAGGTACTTACACTGAATCTCTCTCAGGTCTATAATCTGTTTCAAGTATCTCTCCTGAGGAAGTATATACTTAATCCTTCACATGTACTAAACTCAATGGATGTACTACTATAGAATGTTATTTATTATGAATAATTGTATATATAAATCTTCTATCATAAAGATAAATTTCTATATAACATAACTACTTGCATGGTTAAAGTTCTCTATATGAATAAAAAAATTAAAGAAGTTACATGGGAACCGTAGGATGTGATGAAACTGATGTATTAAAATTTTTTACAATTTTGTGAAGAAATTTAAAGGTAAAAATTCTTATAAGGGGGTATAATGTAACACCCAAATGTTTTATGATATATTTCTCTTTAAATAAATTTGATTTATTTGATATTTTTTTGATATGCAGCTGCAAGTCTAAATGAATAGTAATATAGTATACCTTTATAACCAAGTCATTGATTTTTTGGGAATTAATATGAGTAAAAAAATATTAAATACATGTATACTTTTATTAATAAATGAAAAATTATTGATTAATTATTAGGAAAAAATCACTCAATTTTTTAGTAAAGTCATTTTATGTTTCAAAAAAACTGTTTTTCAAAAATGATTTAATTTATTTTTATGAAAAATAATACAATTAATTTATAATAATTTTATAATATTTATTTTAAAAAATTAACTTCATTTTTAAATCATCTTTCCAAAATTATGATATATATAATTTTCTATAATTTTCTAAAAATGTTGATTTTGGGGAAAATAATGAAAATACTTATTTTTAAAGAAACATTTCTTCTATTTTTTAGTATTTTCATATCCCCATTTTGATTTCAATTGGTTTTAATATGTAATTAGTTTCCATTTATTAAAATAATTCAATTAATAAATTTTTATCAATATTATACTTGATCTTGGTATAAAAATATTTTTTGACTCAAAAGGTATTTTTCATAAAATGATTTTTTATCGGGTTTTATAGGTTTATTTTACAACAAATATTTAAAAATTATATTAATTGAATTTTATAAAATGTATTCCATATTTATAACCATAATAATTGATATTATTTAATATGTTATACTTAATTTTTGGTCATAGGTAATAGTAAAAATATTAAAAATGTGTCACTATGGTAAAAGATTAAATCTAGTTAACCTAGGTTAAAAAACGTTATAAGACCAAATATTTTAAAATTAATTATTATTGGATGAATATATTTACACACTTATAACCTTAGTCTTGATATTTAATTATTTATGGGACACTTTTTTAATGAAATTTACTAAATAATATTTTAATCCTTTAAAATATTAATGGTGTTTTCCTCCCCCAACTTATAAAATGACACTCCTCCACTTTCTTCTTTACACCACTTTGAGCCACCTATATCAACCAAAACCTAACCAATTATAATATAAAAATCAGTAAAAACTAATCATATGTTATTTTATTATTAAAATAACATTCCAACGATCCTTAATAATTTATCTAAAGGTGATCTACTAGATAAGAGTATATCATTTTTATATAATCTTTTGAATTAATTAATTTTTCTACTTTATCTAAACCTATTTCACCCATCTTAAAATAAATACTACAGTATAAAAAATATAATTATATTTTTAATTATTGTTTTACAACCATTTTACACCTCATTTATATCCTATGTAAATAGAAACCATCAGTTGTGGGTACGTACGTCTTACCATCTCCATGTAGTTGTGTAATTTGTGTGTCATCCCTATTTTATTTGGATGGTTATAAAGATAGAAATAATGAATATATATGATAGTTATAACATATTTATGATCCTATAAATATAATATATTAATTACCTTATTATCATTTTACTCAATAAAAAATGATAATGTCACTCATGTCTATGTGTGGACTACCGCCTCCACAAAGCGATATGATTGGTTTTTCATGTTCTCCTTTCTAGGATAGCTCTATATATATAATTAATATATATATATATATATATATAATTAATATATATGATATTTATATCATGATTATAATTTTTTATATTATTGAACAATGAGAAATACGTAAGGACTGAAACTATTGAACAAAAACTAATATGAAAAAGGAGACAATTAAAACTCAAAAATGATGATTTTAATAAAGAATTATTCATAAATGGGTGTTGATATGTTATAAGTGGATCATATATGATATTAAATTTAAATATATTATACATGAGATTAAAATCACTTATTAATCTAGTCGGACTTAAGTTGAGGGTTTATTTCACAATCTCATCATTATTTGGGATTAATTATGTTTAACTTTATGTTAGGGTAATTATATGATAATTATATCTTAAACCAAATATATTTTATTCTCTTATTTTTATTTATAGAAATTAAAAGTTTTCCTTTTATGTTTATATATCTAAGTATTGAAAAGTCTGAAAGAATGTTTTTATGGAAAACTTACGTTGTTTTTATTTTAGAAGAGAATATTTTTCTTCCATGTCCAAATTTTATTTAAATTTTTTTTGAAGATTTTATTTAATATTATCCAATGATTTATTAAATAACTTTTAAAAAATATATTCTATAAAAAATTAAATAGAATCTTATTTTTTATTTTCCAAATGCAGTACTTTTTACCAAATGTGTGAATAGAATCTTTGTTTTAACATACACCATCCAAATGGATTTTTCTGCCATCATGAATACTATTTGATTGGAATATTAATTTAAAGTTTACATGATTATTTCAAAAAAAATAATTTACTAATATTTTTGAAATTTTTAGATTTTAAATAATTGATTTCAAAATGAAATGGGTATTATTCTCAAGAAACTTTCCAGTGATCCTTTAAAAGAATTTTCATTTATGTCAACATCATTTAATGAATCTAATTCTTTACAGATAATATAATCAAATAATATCATCCACCATATTTCACTATATGTCTTATAATCATTATGATTGGGGAATGTTTTTACATTTGTTATGTTATTTCTTCTAATACATACAATTATTTATTTCTAAGGTATGTTGATTAAGTTTTATTGTTTATTCATACAATGAATGGCTTGGATTTATTATGTGATGTGTGGATCTTGTACTTACAAAGTCACTCGATGTATCAATAGGTCTCATGAGATAAAACAATTTGGATAATTTTCCAAGGACTTTCCCATTTATGTAATACATCATGGCTCAAGGCCTTGATGGTAAGTTATAGTTGTCCCACATTATGCATTACATCATTATAAAATTAGATGTTGACATTTATTTTAATATAGTTATCATATACATGGATAAATTTCAAGCTATTGAGATTATTTTTGTGGAATTGTTTTATTATAATTTAGTCCTTATATATATTCATACCGTATTTACTCTATAATGGATAACTCTATACCCATTCCCTTGTTGAGCATCTAATCTCGCCCCTTTCTTATGTTTCTATTCACTGGAAAACTAAAAAGTGTTATATGATTAATATTTAAGGAGTTAAAACAAATTTTATCAAATTAAAATGATTCATGGTATTTTATGTTTTTAAATGAAATTTTTTATTCACGAATGTTTCTAGTTTACCATGACTAGTAAACTATTCAATCCCTTGTAATGTGATCTCTTGTACCTAGTTCCATTGAAATAAATTTACCATCGAATCTGGAATACTATGTTTGGGGTTCTTTACAGTTATGTAATGGATGTGTTTCTTGCATCAAACTCAGGAGTGTGGGTCTAAGGTGCATTAGTTAGTATCAGAGTAGGGTTCAGTTTTTTTTGGGATTGGGGTAGTAATAATAACATGATAAAACCAAAATAAATCTATTTCGAATTGCAAGTGATAAATGATAAACTTAAATTTCATGTTTTTAAATGAATTTTTCATAATTTATAACATATTAGTACTGATTTTTTTATCATATGATTTCTTACATAGATTATTATTTCTTGATACTCACACCAAATGTATATTTTATTAAATGGATAGAACTAGGAGGAATCAAGTTAACAATTAATGTCATAGACAATGAAATTATTATTCTAATGAGAAAACAAATTGGAAAGGATCTTGAGTGTAAAATATTGTGGGCATGCCTAACCATCTATCTCGAGTTATAATTAACAAATTGAACCTATTTTAATTTCCTAACACAAAAAAATGATAAAATTTAGTTTGATAGAAGTTTAAAAGATAAATATTATGGTGGAAAGAATATTTAATTTCTTACATGTTAAAAATGTTGGTGGAAATAGCTATAAAATTTCATGAAAGGGACCATAAGGGACTTCTGGTGTGGTGGTGTTGGCCATCAAGAACTTGAGAGTCAAAAGGGGATGAAGAGGCCATAGGAAAATAAATCCATAAATAAAACACCACACACACTTCAATGCTTAAAATTCATGTATTTTGGGAATTATAAAAATTGACTCCCAAATAAAATGGATAACAAGGATAATAGGTACCAACATCCACCAAGACCAAGGGAATAAGGTAGAGCCTATGAAATCAATACTACTAAAGTAAATCGTGATAAAATATGGTTAAATTTAAACTAATAATCCACTTAATAACTGAATATGTATTATTTTATTATTGTTCTAACCAATCCTTTAAATATATAATGAAATCTAAGAACATCTATTCACCACCCCAATAATTCTATATTGAATTTTCAATGAAAACTCTAAGTGATATGATGATTGAATCACAATACTAAAATTCTACTTTGATCAAAAATTTTGGGAATTTGTTACCTTTTAATATTATTTACCTCTATTTGGTAAACATTTATGTGATTTTATGCATATATTGGTTCCCTCTACTTAGATTCAAAGTAATTTTCTAGAATAGTGAATGAAAATTTCATATCTCAAATTAATATATGACCAACCATCAATGAAAATTTGATGATAAAATACTTATAAATATTAATTTAATTATATAGATATTAATACCCACTCACTATGAATATTTTTCTAAATTATTTGGGAAAATATGATTTTTTGGTCTTTCTCAAGAAAGTAAGTTAGATTTATTATTAGAAGTTGTATCTCAAGTGATGGGTATATTAAGAATACTCTAAGATATTTTAATTAATGAGATACTTAAAACTATAATTATTTAATTTATTTAGGCAGGATAATGTAACAACCAAATTTTTAGTAAAAAAATTCTTTCATTAAACTACATTTTTTATTTTTTTTTTTCAATTCTTTCAAAAGAGTTAAAACTTGATTAGAGAATGTGTCATGTAAGATATGAGCCAAAATGAAAAAACATCATGTCACAACCTAATTAATATTAAGATAAATTATTATAATATCTTATTAATATTCATTATGTATATTTAATACAGTTATATTCATTATAATAATTTCATGTAATTTTTTAAACAAAAAGGGAAACGATTTATTTCTAACAAAATTGGGTTTTCATGAATTATATGGATTTTTTTAAAAGAATGATTTTAAAATTAAATAAAATTAATTTGAAAATTTAACTTCATTTTTGGATTCATTGTTTCAAAATTATCTTAGGATTAATTTTTTTTAATTTTCAAAAAAGTTTGATTTTTCAGTTAATAATGGAAAATACTCATTTTTATTGAAAACTGTATTTTCATTTTAAAAATTTAAAAAGTTTAATTTTCTTATTAAATGGATTAAAATGAAAATTAGTTAAATTTTATTATTAAAAATCCAATTACTGTCTTTGGAATGTATTTTATACCTGAATTTAGTTTACTTAAAAAGATGTTTTTCTGAAAACTTGTTTTTCATCACGTTTTTTAGTTTTAAATTTAAATTAAATTTTCAACATTTTGTTAATTGAATTGTATAAAAAGGTCTAAATATTTTTAATATTATTAATTTAAATAATTAAATAATTTCAACAATTTTTTTTAAAAATGAATATTAAAAACCAAAAAAATTGATACCATAGATAATGTTAAAATAGGTTTACCAAGGGGTTAAGCTTAAGTTATACATGTTAAAATGGCCTATAATATTATCTAAATTATATTTTATGGACATATGTTTACCCTATATAATATAATATTCTTAAATGGTTCATTTTTTACCCATTTTACTTGAGTAACACAATAATATATTTTATTATTTTTAAAAATTTCAAGTGTGTCCTCTACACTCGTAAAAGGACACCCCTCTCCTCTCTTCTCCACACTGAAAGAGCCTTTTGTTTCATCCAATAACTTATAAAATACATTCCTTACATCCCTATACATGTAATATATGCTATTTAATTATCATAAAACCAACCTATGAATTATTTAGGTATAAAATTAAGTATGTCTTATGAATAATAGGTATAGTTCTTAATTGAGCATTTTTCATTTTTTTCTTCTTATACCTCCTTAAAATATTATTTAAACATGATAAAATAAAAAAAGTATATCAAATATACTGAGATGTTGTTATGTTAATTTAATAACCTATATCCTTATCTCGTTTCCATCAAATGGGTAATGAAACCATCAATCGTGTGTATGGAGAATTATCACCTCATAAACTGATGTAATTCATTGTCCATCACTGCCTCTCACGGATGGTTATAATAACAAATTTAATTTATATTTATGATATTCAAATAATATTTATATTTATTTAAAGACTATATATCATCTTATTTCTTGCATTTCTATCCATTGAAAAATGATAACGTTGATTGTGCGTAAATGTCGATTACCACCATAATAAAGTGATGTGATTCATTATTTTTACATCACATAGATAATATATATTAGTTAATTTAATGAAATACTATGATTTATATTATATAATAATAATTATGGAAATATAAAATAACATTTACCTTCTTTCCCTCACACTCTTTGAAAAATGAAAATATTAATCATTCGTACGTATGACTTATTGTCTCCATGATTGTAACATAATACATTTTTCATGACCATATTACATGATTAGTTTTAAAATTATAATTAATGTATAAAAATGATAACTATTTCATGTTAATTATTCAATATTTTACGTAATAATGAACACTTTGACTATATTCGACTTACTAAATTGATTTTAGACATATGAGTTGAATATCATCAAAACATCAAATATGGACTTAATGGACTATGTAATTCTATATAACACGAAAATAAATAAAATAAAAGGAATAATAAACACTAAAAAGGTTCTTAACCAAGTCAATAATTAACTTAATTTTATTATTCAACAAGATAATGAATGTGTGTGAGGATTCAAACTCAAGGTAAGGGACACTTTAACTTAAAACCACATTTTAAGTGTTTTAAATATTTATTTTATAAATCAATTTTTCCATATCCATATTCTTATAATTATTTTATGAATTTATTTATATAAAAATAAATTAATTATAAATAAAATTTTAAGAAACTTTTTACTTTATTTAAAAAGTTTTTAAAAGGAATATTTTTATGTATTTTATATGGAAAATTTTGAAAAAGGAAATAAGAATGTTAAATTTTAATGTGTATGACATAAATGGTTTTTTTCCACCATAATAGACAATATTTCATGTTTGGATTCCTTTAAAATGTTTCCTTTTTTTCAAGAAAAAACCTATATCACTTTGTTCTGAGTATTTTCAAAAATCTTTTTAAATTGAAGGGATATTTTAATATCTAGAAATGTTTTCTTATGGGTGAAAATAATATTTTAATCATTATGGTGATGAAAATAAAATAATTAATGTATTATGATTATGTTATGCTTCTTGATAATTTTTATGATTATGGGTGAGCCTGATATAGCTTGTGATGAAGATTGATCCTGATATATTTCATGATGATAGGTTAGCCCAATATAGCTTTCTAATGCATTGGGTAATGAAATGGATTTAACTGGTTAGGTGTATCCTAATATATTAATGTAATTTACAAGGTAGGTTATTCCATTTATAATAATTATGGAAATAGTAATTTTAAAATGATTTCCCAAGTCACATACATGATTTATCTATTATTTTTATGGGGTTTCATAGAAATATTATGATTTTTCAAGATAAGTTAGTTAGTTTAAGTTTAAAGGAAAGTTAATGCCACTTCTTAAGTGTGAAATTTATAACTTTTTTTAAAGAAAATTATGATCTTTCCATGATTGCAAATAAACCTTTATGAGTTTTTTTTTTTTTTTAATATTTATTATAAAAAAATTATGACTTGGAGTATAGAAGTTGATTTCTTGGGTAAGAAAATTCTTATTTTGAGTCCAATGTTTTTTTTTGAAAAATGAAATATTTTAAGAGTATTTATGGAATAAGAGGTTTATTTATTTATTTTTATATGTCCATTGCTGATTTTTTTGTGCTCATCCCATGTTTTAAAACTTTTTCACAAGGTTTTAAAGATGAGTAAAGAAAGGGATGCGTTAATATGGAAATTATGAATATATGTCCTAAAAAAGAAAACTTGTTTTATTTTAAAAGTTCTTTCTGGAATAAAATATATAAAGAGAGGTGGTATCCAATTTTTTATGAAATATTTATTTTTTTAAGGGTGATGACCTATTTCTATAAACCTATAAACCTAAAAGATCCTTGATAATGAAAAAAATGAATTCTTGTCTAATTATATAATTTAAAACAAATATTGGGTCCTTATAATTTATTTAATCATAACATACTATTACAATAAAATTACATGAAACCATGTATCACATAAAATGGATTCATACACATTCAGGATGACTACATCCATTAAAAGTTAAAAAATTAAAAAGGAAAATAAATAGAAAAGAATAGTATCATCACAAATTGGAAATCCCTTAGATCATCTTCACCCATGAGAATAAAAATTAGAGAAACGAAACCTACAATAATAAATAAAATAATGAAAGGATAAATAATTATGCAAAATCCTAAATGAAAACATTGGAAATTAGAAGTGTGCTTTATGAATTTAGAATAGAAAGAATGTATAGGATATAATGGGGGTTATATAATAATTATATAACCATTATAAAAAGATATATAGTCATTTTAAATATTTCCATTGGATATACTTGTATCAAATAGGTATATTGGTGTTGTATAATTTTTATTAACAAATGGAAAATAATATAATCCAAAAACTATAAAGAATCAAAAATAATAATATTTCATTGAAATATTTGTTTATAAACAGAATTTACACGTTATATATTATTATTAATAAATTATGATATAATATATTTATAATATTTAATGAAAGATTTTAATATCAATATATTACTAAAATTAAATGGTTAGGATATAAATAACTAATTTTAATGATATTTTGTGAATATTATAAGTGATATTTTTCAAAAAAAAACTTTTTTTAAGAGTTGTATATCTTCAACTTAATAAAATTAATCACTACTAAAGAATTATTTTAAAATAAATGTATTCATAATATATATAAAAATTTAGATTAACCTTTATGTATATAATTTTTCTTGTCAACGAATAGTAATAAATTCATTTCATGCTGAAAATATATTTTTTTCAAAAAATATTTTTTTTGGATTATGCATACTTATATTAAAATTAATTTTTATCGCATTTAAAGATTAAATTTTATAAAATTAAATTTTGTAAAATTAAACTTTGTAAAAAAATTAATTTTTGTAATCATCAATTCAAAATTATCTTAAGATTAATTTTTGGATTTTTTCTGAAAGTGTTGATTTTTAGTTGAATGGTGACATATAGTATTTACAAATATTGCAACTTTTATGACATCATTATAATAATAGAATTACTTATAAATTTTTGAAATAGTTTTTCCAAACAAATATTAATTAAAGTAATAAAATAATTCATTTTAAATTAATATTTTAAATTTATAATTCTATGATTGACTTTTTGGAAGGTAAGTTTTGTTTTATTCTAATAAAAAACTAATTTGGTCCTTTTATATTAATTAAGTATTCAGAATGATCCTTTTATTTTTGGATTAATTTAAAATAAATAAAAATATCATATTTTAATAATAAAACATTAAATTCCTCAAAATTCAATAATATACAAGATTTTGGCGTAAATTTGTTTTTATGCATAAAATGGGTTATTTTTCTAAAAACTATTTTTTTGAATTAAGAATACATTTATTAAAATTAATTTTTACCACCTATAGAAATTTTCAAATGAAAAGAAATCATATTTTACATTAATATGTTCAAATTATTATATAATCAAAATTTTATTTTTATCTATAATTTTAAGTTACTGAGTAAAAAATGAGTTACTGCAATAAAAGTAAATTAGAGTAAAAATTTTAATTAAGGAAAAGGGCCTAAATTATCTCAAACATTATACATTATTTATGTTTGTAAGATGTGTATTGAAAAAATAATAATCATTTGTCCACTATTTTATAATTTTTGTTTCAGTTTTCATTTAAAGTTCCATACCTTTAAGATAAATTTATTAATATTTATAAAAATGTCACCCCTCTCACTTATAAAAGGATCCCTTTACCTCCCCACTTATCCTCACACATTGAGGATATTAGTTCAAATAATATCTACCTAAATACTTCCCCAAAAATCATATAAATTTCCCAGAGGTTCTTTTCTCACTAATAGTCCTTTTAAAATAGGATAAAAGAGTTCCACAAATTAGTATATGAAATAAATAGGTAATTATTTTAACTAATTTCTTCCACATTTCATTCTTATTCCACCTCCTCCAAATATATTCTACTTATGATATAATAATTAAATAAGTGTCATTATAATACTAAAATTTAGTTATTTTATGGAATAACCATTATCTACCTTACTCCCATTCATTATAAAATGAAAATGTCACTCATGGTTCGTGCGGAAAACCTCCTCTATAGACGACGTATTTCATTTTCCATCACCGCCTTACATGGATGGTTGTAAAAATGTATTTGAAGAAATATGATACTAAAGATTAATTTATTTAATTAATATGATTATGTAATGATAAAACATAAATGAATGGTCATTATAAAGTTATTTATTATTAATATGATTATATAATTATAGTATATAAAGTTGTTATAAATCTCGTTCTCACTAACTGTGAATATATATTACATCAAATGAAAATAAGACCTCATAAATAATTTAAATACAATTATTCCATTTCATTGAGTTATTTTGTAATTATTAACTTTTTACAAAATAATGAGGACATTCGTCCCCATTATGAGACCTATACAAAATGATCTAAATTACTAACATCCAAAGATGAAAATAAACAATAACTTACTAATATATGTGTGAAGAATTATTACAATTTAATAACATAAATGATAATATATATTTATAATGTTTTTTAAATATGTTATTAATAGTTTAATGTTTATTATACTGAGGTTAAAGTGATTTCATTGAAGTTGGGAGTAACGTTGATGGTTTTCTTTCCAAATTCATTTTGAATTTGAGGTCGTCATGACTATATTTCCATCTAGGTAAATTATATGAAATTTCTCTCTAAAACTACATATTGTTTATTTTTATATTGTAGTTCATGATGTTCTAATTTCCTTCTACCATTTCAATTCCTTATTCATTTAAAATTCACCTGAAATGATGCTTCTAAGAGAAACCAACCATACCTATTATTTTCAGTCAGAAATATTTATCTTCTATATACATATTCTTTATTTTGTTTGATGGATTTCCTTACATCAACTAATATGATTTATTAATTCCTCTTTCAATTTTCTTGAATTTATTTTCAAACATTAATCTTCTTTAACGTTTCTGATAGGTTTTTGCTTCCAAATTTGACTATTGATAAAAGTGTGAAAAGAATATTTTTTAAAAATTTATGTATGAATAAATTTTTATGATTTTATAATAGTTCTTTATAAGAATTATTCCTATATAAGATTAAATTTTTAACCAAGGTAATTTATATTCCTTTTTTATAGAATATTTTCTTATAAGGTATCAAAAATGTAA
Source organism: Viscum album (assembly GCA_963277665.1). Taxonomy (NCBI): domain Eukaryota; kingdom Viridiplantae; phylum Streptophyta; class Magnoliopsida; order Santalales; family Viscaceae; genus Viscum; species Viscum album. The sequence goes on from OY728149.1 coordinate 160,610,531, forward strand.
AGGGTGTTTCTTCTTCTTTCTCTAAATAAATTTTAATGATCTTGTAAAAGTGTTTTTAACTATGTCAACATCCCTTAATTTTTATTATTCTTCACAATGAATATTCTATAATGAATCCATATAGTTTATTTCTATTGATTACTTATGATAATTTCTTATAAATATTTTCATGAATCCTTTTTATTTTCAAAGGTTAATTAATATATGATCAAAATATAAATGTTTTCATATTCTTATAGAATACATATGTATGGTTAATCACTATAATATAGGTGGGTAAATTATAAACCTCAAATACATTGTGTAAATATTTATACCTCATGATATCGGGATAAAACATAGGCAGTTCTCCCAATTACACTATGTTACAGGGCATGAGTGGTTATCCCAAGTCCATTATGTTATGGGACATGTGTGGTGACCCCAAGTCCACTATGTTATGAGAAGATGGCTATCCTAGCCTATTATTATTTGAATGTCTTGATGGTTATCCTTGACATATTTTAAGATTTATATGATTATTAATGTGCCACATTCTTATGTTATGTAACATATTTATGTTATGTTCTTAGTGCTCACACTCTTATGAATCATGCCTTATGTTATTTTAAAACCCTTATATTTTGACTCAAGTTTTAGGATAAATGTTTTATTAGTTATTATTCCCTTATGTTATATGCATATCACCTTGATTACAATCTCATAGTTATATGATCATATTATGATCACTTATGACCAATGATTGATTTATCCTATATTTACCCTTACTGGGAATATATTCTTTACCTATCTTCTTTTTCCATTCCCCGGGTAATAATAAATAATATTATGCTTCATGTGTAAAAAAATGTATCATATAAGAGGATTATTTGTGAGAGATATTGAAAATACTGTAAAATAAGTTTTTTATGTATTTAATATCCAATGAAACCAAAAATTTTGGTTTTCTGGGGTGATTAATAGTGATATATATTGAATATTAATAAAAAATAATGTAATATAGATGTATGTCATGATCGAGTCTCCATAATTAACATCAAATATATTCTTCAAAGGATGTATTTTTTATAACTAAACTTAGGAGTGAGGATCAGAGGAAAATTAGTTTTTATCAAATATGTGTTTAACTATTTTTTTACGGTGATATTAATAATAAGAGGATATAACATAAACAAAACTATGTTAAACTAAAAGTGATATAGGATGGACCTAAAATTTCATAGGTTAAAATAAAGGTGTCATAATTTAGGGCATATTAGGATTGATTTTATTTATCATATGATTGCTTACTCTAATTATTATGACTTGATACTCACAATAAAATTTTGATTTTATTGAATGGATAGAACATGGAAGAATAAAGTTAACTAAAAATTTGATGTATAGTGTAATGAATGTCCTAATGAACAACCAAACAGGATAAGAGCTAGTGTGAAAATCAGGTGGTTATGCATAATTGGTTATCTCGATGTATGATTATCAACATATCACTGTTAAATTTTCAAACACACAAAATAATATAAAAAATAAATTTTCTTGGAAGTTTGGGTGATAAATACCATATAGGTGAGAATATTAAATTTTATAAGTTTAAAAAATGTGGGTGGAAGCACTAAAGAAATTGCATAAAAGTGACCATAATGTGCTTTAAGTGTGGTAGGGTTTTCCATCAATCTCATGAGTGTTGAAAAAAGGATAAATAGGCCAAAAGAAAATAAGTCCACATATATTTCATAAACCACACATCAATTAATAAAATAAAATTATTTTGTGAATTATACAAATTAATTCCCCAATACAAGGGCTAACAAGGATAATAGGTAATAACAGTCTCCTAAACAAATGAAATAAGGAAGTGATTATTAAATCGCTACTACTGAAGAGTATTATGATAATAAAGGGTAATAGTTACAGTCATCATACACTTAATAAATAAGTATGTCATAATTTATTCTTATTTTACCCATTCAATTATATCTACAATGTTATCTAGGAATATAAAGTAACTAGCCCAATGATTAAATATTTCATTATTAGTGAAAACATCAAATGGTATAATGATTGAATCCCAGGTCTACAACTCTAGTTTGATATAAATTTATTGGAATTTTTTTCCTAAAAATATCATTATTAACCCATTGGTCAAATTTGATGTGATTTTAGGCATGGATTGGTTCTCTCTACATAGATTACAAATTAATTTCTGAAATAGTAAAATCTAATTTTATATCTCAAATTGATCTATGATCATCTATCAATGAAAAGTTTATTGTTAACTCCAAATTGATATTAATTCCATTATATAGGTCTGAATAGCCACTAAATAGGAATATTTTTCTAAATGGTTATGGAAACGAAGAGTTTGTTACTATTTCTAAATATAGTAAGGTTGATGTCCCATTAGAATCAATATCATGAGAAATGCCTATATTAAGAATACCCTAAGATATTTTCATCAATATGATAATTAAAATTGTGTAGATGAAACATATTTGGGGTTATTTAACATCTCATGTTTAAAGAAACACTTTCTTTACTAGAACTATATGTCTTTATTTCTTAAATAAAATTATATTCTTTGTAAATAATTAAAACTTGATTAGATAATTTTTAATATAGGATATCAACCAAACTAACAACACTTTATTCAGTCATGATATAAAATTATAATAAAAGTAAATCAAAGAATATATACTATAAAATGGACTATTATATGTCATGGATTATTAAATCCATTAAAGTGATTCAATAAATAGAAAAGGCTAACATCTTAATAACTAGGAAACCCCTTGGACGATCTACACCCTTGAGAATCACCATTATTGAAACAAAGCCTATAATGAGAAAGAACATCAAAAAAGAAAAAATTCTTAGGAAAAATCCTAAATGAAAACTTTGGAAATGATAATTATTTTTATTAATTTAGAATTTAACAAATTCATATTATATAATTGGGGTTATATAATCATCATATAGTTGTTATAAAAAAGAAATATGGTTTTCAGAAATATGGTCATTCAAAATAAGGTTGTTCGAAATATGGTCATTAGATGTACATGTATCTAGTAGGTATACAAGGGTGGATAAAATATTAGTAATAATTTAAAAATAATATAATTAAAAAATGAAAAATAATGAAACAAAAATATAATATTTAATTGAAATATTTTTTTTATAAAAAAAATTATGTTACATGTTATTATTATTAAATTTTGATATGATTTATTTATATAATTCAAATAATGATTTTAATATCAATAAATTTATAAAATTAAATGTTTAGGACAAAATAGTTTATTTTTATAGTAATTGGTGAATATTATTTAAAAGTGATGTGTTTTCAAATAAATTTTTTTAAGATTTCAGTATCTTTACAAAATAAAATTAATCACTACTAAAGAATGATCTTAAAGGAAATATTTTGATAATATATATAAATAATGTAATTAAAATTCATATATACATATATATAAATATATATTTACTTATTTATGAATAATAATAAATTTATTTTAGGCATAAAATTTATTTTTTTCTAAATTGAGTTCTGCATTATACATTCTTATAATAAAATTAATTTTTAGCACTTTTAGAAATTGAATTTAGTAAAATGAACTTATTTTTGGAATTCAGTAAGTAAAATTTGTCATATGATGAATTTTTTAGATTTTTATAAAAAAATAATTTTTAATTAAATAATGAAAATGAATTTTTTACAGATATTGAAACTTTTATGGTGTCATTATAATATAATAATGAATTAAAAAATTGTGAAACCTTTTGATCAACCAAAACATCATTTAAGGAGTAAAATAATGTATTTAAAATTAATATGTTGAATTTAGATATCCATAATTGATTTTTTGAAATTAATATACCACATACTAACTCCATTCAAATATCCCCTTCAAAATTCATGAATATCATGATGGGATATATCCATTTTATATCATTTAATATCATTGTGTAAATTCATCATTTTGAACCTATGAATATAAAGTTAAAAATATATTTGAAGAGATTATCACATGAAATACTATAACTATGAACTTCATGTAAACTCTAAAATGTATCATATGAGGCTCAGTATTTCATACAATAACCATCTCTATCATATGATGTCTCAAAAAACTTTTATTATAAGTTTCTCTCCTATAAGAACCTTGTAGGGAAGATCCACTGGGAAGAACAATTTTCTAAGAAGATGATAAAACCACCAGAACATTAGCTCTATCAATCGACCTGAAATTAATTTTGTAGATTAGTGTAGTATAAAAACAAACCTCGGGAACTTCACATACCCTAGAATAGGTGTACCAAAATTAAAAAGTCACCTCACCCTAACCACCAGACTATGTAGACCTTTCACACACCTTAGTACTTACATATAAGAAACAAAAAATCTAGAAATGATAATACATGAAATATAAGTACATAAAGGTTTAAATGAACACATTAGATTAACATGTTTTGGATTTTTTTACTTTTTTCGTGGGAGGATCCACTATTAATTCATTATATTATAAGAATAACAATGATTACAAGAAACTAACAAAACTATGAGTAATATTATTTACAAAATAACTAACATTCTATAGCACCCTAATGCACTGTATATTCCATTTTTACATTGTTCATTCATCATATTACTATTCTCTCTTAGAATAATCTTTTCAAGGTTGATCCCAAATTCTTTTTATAATAAAATTCAACCAATTTTTTGGGTTACAACTCCTTCCCATATTCATTATGGATCCTCCACATGGAATGTGATTATGGATCACCCATAAAATTTTTGAACTTCACTATTTGAATAAGTAAAATCATTTAGATATTTACTTCTATAGATTTCACTAATATTTTGGACCACCCATGATTTCATCAAAAGATACAAACTTCTAATACATCTACTATTACTAAAAAGAATAACTTTCATTGTTTACATACCAAGTTAAACCTTCTACCATTAACAAAATTGTAGGTGAATGTATTTTTGTCTCTATAAACATTCAATGGTTTGAAGAATTCTTCGCATCCCACCAATATCCCACATAAATACATTTTATAGGTAAAATCCCTACAGAAATCATCCTCATAATACATAATTTCTTCCTCTCTTACAGCATTCCTCCACCTTTCTTTCATTAACTCAAGAACTATTTTGGTACAATGTTGCCCCATAATTTATTGAGATAAATTTTTTGTGAACATGTATACTAGATTCTATATATCAATGATATTTTAGATATCTAACACTTTCTCCTATAGTATGTTTTTATGAAATGATACTTCGTGTCGATTTTCTTTGTCCTTTCATGAAATATCATATTTTAGCCAAGTTAATCTTACAATTTCTATCAAAGAAATTAATTTCTTCTTTTTACATATTCCCAATTCCTTGAAAATTTTCTTCAACCAAAACATCTCCTTTACAGCTTCTTTTATCGCTACATAATTTGTGGAAAAATATTCTTATAGCTATTACACCCAACTGATTATTGTTCCTATATATGTAGACATGAAACTGGTTGTTATCTTTTTAATGTCCATGTCTCCATAAATATTTAAGTCCAAAAATCATTGTAATTGGTCTTCCTAACAAACATATAAATATTCTTATCCTTATCCTTTTACATACCAAAGGATCTATTATATAGCCTCCTAATTTTCCTTTTTGGATATGGACATACATCTTCATACAAACCCCACTATAAATGAAATATTTTTTTGAGTATAAATTATTGCATATATTATAATTTCGACAGGTGAAGAAAAAGTCATTTTCCACTAGTACTGAAGCTTATATTCCGTTACAGGTTCTTGTGTCTTGGAAAGTTTAAAGGGTATAGAAATATGAGAAGTAATTGGTTTTCATTAAACCATGCCAAACCTTTCTATGATTTTATATATATACTTCTTCTAAGATAGAACCAAAGTTTTAGTCTTATTATCTATTTTTATCCACATCCCTAAGATATTCTTATCATGTCTATTATCATTCATCTTGAATGTTTTGAATAACTTATTCTTTATTTTCAAAATATTTCATTCATCTGATTGGATAAGAAATATTTTTTCAACACACAATAGTAAAGTGATGAAGGTTCCATTTTATCATTACTTTTGGTAATAGAAATAATCATCATTACACCTACCAAATCCTTCTTTTTTACATAAATGAGTTGAAATTTAGTTTTTATTGTAAAAATGCTTAATTCAAGACATACAATCTTTTATTTAATCTAAAAATCAAATTCCAATCCCAATATATTTGTACAACTATTGGAAAATTTAGGTAGATTTACTCTTCCAAATCACCTTGGAAAAAGGATTTCTCAGAATCCATATATTCCAGATACATACATTATGATTCCACCATGTTGTACCCCACACTCTTTGATTTTCATGATCACAATCACTTTAATATGTGTTTAACCTTGTTTGAAGTGTTTTTAAATGATAGGCACAAGGTTGCCAAGAAATTGGCCCAAGAATGGACAAGAAGTGGACTGAAATTCAGTCCACCGGCCAACCGGTGTGATAGCACCGGCCAGCCGGTGGACCTGGCAGAGGCATTGCCCACTGCCAGGCTCCACCGGTCAGCCGGTGGCTTGACCACCGGCCAGCCGGTGGCATCCAGGCAACAGTGGTAGCTACTGTCTGCCCACCGGCCAGCCGGTGGCTCTGGCACCGGTCAGCCGGTGGAGCCTGGACCAAAAAGCTTCTCCTCTGCCAAGGCACCGGCCAGCCGGTGGAGCTGTACCGGCCAGCCGGTAGCCCAGTCAAACTAGCCGTTGGCTTTGACCAGTCAACCCTCTTTTGGCCTCCAACGGCTCCGAGGCCCTCTCCAACGGCTCTGAAGGCCCCCAATGGGTTCCATGCCTATAAATAAAGGCCAAGGAAGCCCCGGACACCAACCGGATCATATACGAAGCCAACAGACATATTTTTTATCAATTGGCCAACCTCCGGCGACTTCCTTCAAAGGAACCTCAAGTGCTCCAACAACTTCCACATCCAAGGAGCTCCACCAAAGAAGCTTGGAAGCGGCCTTCAACATCTCCAATCATTCAAAGGCGCCCAAGGCTTCTTCTCATATACGGTTTTTATTGTATATTTATTTTGAGCTTTAAATTTGGGTTTGTGTCTACAAACCCCAACACCTTTTCTTATCCCTCTTTCTTTTGGGTTTCACATCACCACTAAGGTGTGAAGAGGTTTCTTCAAGCCTTTCCTTTTAAAAGGCTTGTGTCATAGGTGAGCTAGCCTTCACCTGTAAGAAGGCTAGTGGGTTCTTGCTCAACCATTAAAAGCAAGTGGGTTCTTGCTTAACCACCAAAAGCAAGCTGTAATAGGTCCTAGTGCTACCTCAAAGCCTAGTGGGTTTCTTACTAAAACCATTGAAAAGCAAGCGGTAGAATCTCTCAACGGTTGAGTTGGGAGCGGAGACGTAGGCCGGGTTTTGGCCGAACTCCGTTATCAATTTCTTGTGTGATTGCCTCTTTTATTTTCCGCTGCATTCTTTTACTTTGATTTTAATTTTTTTTAAGGCAATTCACCCCCCCTCTTGCCATCATTTCCCGTTTTTCTCCGTCTAACACACCATACATGTCATTATTTAAAAGGTTGAATTTTTAACTAGTGGTGAGACGATTTCATATAAATATACACCTTCTTTATGTTCAAACCCCTTCACTACCAGCTATATTTGTTACTTTTTATACCTATTTTCATCTTCCCTAATCTGTTAAACCAACATATTTTCATGTGAATTTTACCCTCTTGAAGTTAATTCATTAACTGTGTTTTCTTTACTTCATAAAATCCATATCTTTATTCATGGATAACTCCCAATACTTTTATTCACTAAGATAAACTACTTCCTATATATTTTAATTTTTATCTATATCTGTTTGGAGGAGAAAATTCAATTCATACCCAAACCTTTGCACTAGTCAGATGATTTTTGTTTATTCCTTTGGTAAATTGACTTCTTTGAGCTTCTTGGATTTGATATTTCTTATGCTATATTACTTCCAAAACTCTGACATTCAAACCATGTAAATTTGGTGATCTTACATGAGATTTAGATTCCCTTAACCTTTCTATAGCTTTTGATGGTTTAACTTCTACAATTTTGATGTATTGAGAACCCATGTCTGATTTATTCAGTTTTTTCAAGCTACTAGTACTCTGATCAACCTTGTCTTCTATAATTGGGTTTCCTTAAACTTTCTGCTTCTCTGAGCTCTGGTCTTTTCGTAAAAAGTTTTTGTTAAATAATACATCCATGCTTTTGATGATTGGGTTTCTATCACCATTCATAATTTATATCCAAAATTTTCATCTCCATATCCAGGGGAATAACATTTTTTGGATTTTGATTCAACATTTTTCATGGTCCTTATAATTTACAAGTATATATGATAAACTATTGAAAACATTAATATGTTGAACTTTAGGTTGTTTTCTAGACTATAGATCCTCCAGAAGTTCCTACCAAACTACCAATTCTAGACTTATATTGATGAGATATGTCACTAAGTTGAGGGCCTTTCCAAAATCACCTTAGGCATTCCCAAGTGAAACCTAAAACTTCTTGTAAAGACCCCGACCATATTATCCCATAGTAAGTGTTTCATTAATTACATTGAAATACTAGAAAATGAATCACATCCCAAATGACTGAACAATATCAATGTTTTGTAAAACTAGATAGACACTTGAAATATACATTAAAATTGAAATTATAAAATACAAGATAATGATTATTTTAAGAACACTATTATTCTCTTAGAATATCCTTACATGAAAATCATAATATAAATCATGGAATCCTAGAAAAAATAAAACATAAGAAAGGTGTGAGATAAGATACTTCATAAGGGTAAAATTACAGTGGAATATATCATCAATAAATAAGCATGAACATTAGGGAAAGGTAAATAACTTAAACACAAGCCATTTAAACGTAATATTGATCAAAGGACAATGGTCGCACCGATCCATATCAAAGGACAACGGTCGCACCGATCCATATCAAAGGACAACGGTCGCACCGATCCATATCAAACAGAAAACGGTCGCACCGATCCATATAAAAGGACAACGGTCTCACTGATGATGATCAAATGAGTCACCGAAGATGACACACCGATGCTGATCAAATGATTCACCGAAGATGACACATCTATGCTGATCAAATGAGTCACCGAAGATGACACACCGATGCTGATCAAATGAGTCCCCGAAGATGACACACCAATGCTGATCAAATGAGTCATCAAAGATGACACACCGATGCTGATCAAATGAGTCACCGAATATGACACACCGATGCTGATCAAATGAGTCACCGAAGATGAAACACTGATGCTGATCAAATGAGTCACCGAAGATGACACACCGATGATGATAAAATGAGTCACCGATCATGACACACCGATGCTGATCATCTAAGTCACCAAAGATGTCTCACCGATGCTGATGCTGATGACCTACCGATCACTTGACACACTGATAGTCATAAACAGTTGTTTGAATTTATTTATCTTTATTTAATCTAACCAACGGTCATATTAGGAATATTTTAATGCTCTGTCATTTATTTAATAAGTGTTGTTGGATGTCATGGAACCGTACCTCGTACCTGCAAAAAGTAAATCATCTTTTGCCAGAGCTCATGCTTTAAATAAAGGAAGGATGTTCTACTACAATGAGAGAGAGACACATAGACAAATAGAAAGACCACAAGGTGTGCTGGAAGAACAAAGATGTATGAAAGCAAAGAGAAGACTGAACTTACACAAGGAACTCATTCATCACTACTTACCAATGAAGAGCTGAGAACATGAACATAACACAAGAGCTTCATCGACTGTCTCTACACCTATAATTCAAGGAAACAGATGATACTCTATTTTCAGACAAAAACCAGAAGAGGACTCAGAGCGAATTCTGATCAATCAACGGAGTCCAAAATTACATGACAATCACTAGAGCCATTACTAAACTCTAAATATTTGCTCTGTGATTTATCTTTTTAAATATTGAGTAGTGTATGTTATATGCTGTATTTTACACACACACTGTCTCCTGTACTCTAACTGGAGGATTTGTAAATCCTCACTCAACACTCTTACATCCTTTTCTTTCCCACTGAGATAGTGGCAGAGGTCGTGTGTGACCTGGACAGCTGGTTGATGTTGTTCTTTTTCCCACGAATAACAGTGGTAGAGGTCTTGGACCTGGACAGCTGGTTGATATTGTTATCCCCGATCCAGGGTGTGGATCATCTCTTTATAAAAGCTTTTGAGAGGACTAAGTCTCGGCTTGAGACTGAACCTCTTGGTTATATCTTTTGTGCTATATCTGTCAAAGTTATTCTTTTATTCCGCTGCTAATATCGTTAAAACCAAAACTGTTTTAAATTCACTTTGATAATTAAAATCGCAAGTGTTTATATTAGTTGTAATTCAGTAATTTGGTTTCAAAAGTTATTCAACCTTTCCATTTTGATTAACTGGGAAATAATCAATCCCTTGAGAACCCAACTGAACCCTTACTTTGATATAAATTCACTACAGTTTAATTTAGTATTTTATTTGGGGGTTTTTAAGACAAAGTTTTTAAAACAGAAATTTTAATTGGAAGTCAATTCACCCCCCTCTTGAGTATCCACTCCGACCAACAATTGGTATCAAAGGAAGATTTAAATATTTTCTAAAAGTACTCTGTTTTTCAACTGTGATTTTAGTTGTATTTTAAAGTTATTAAAATTTCTGTTATTTCTAAATTTTATCTCTTTAAAATATTTGATTTAAGTAAGCTATCATGGATAATAGACTTGAAGGTGTTGCTACCAATAGACCACCATTTTTCAATGACACTAACTATGCTCAGTGGAAAATCAAGATGAAAATTCATTTAGAATGCATGGGTTTTGATATTTGGACTGCTATAGAATCTGAATATAAAAATCCCACTACTGTTAGAACTACTTGGAATGAAGCTACTAAGACAGCCTACAATAATAACTACAAAGCTATGAATGCCTTGTACTATGCTTTAGGAGATGAGGAATTTAATATAATATCTTCTTGTAAAACTGCTTATGAAATTTGGGATACCTTAGCTGTTTCTCATGAAGGAACAACTAATGTTAAGGAGAAGAGATTGAACACTTATACTATTAAGTTTGATAATTTTAAGATGAAGCCTGATGAACCCATTTCTGATATGTATCTCAGGTTCAATTAAATTGTCAACACAATGACTTCGCTGGGAAAGGATGTTCCAGCAAAGGAACAAATCATGAGAATTTTGAGATGTCTACCTGAAAGATGGAGAGGAACCTCTGTCTCCATTAGATAATCGTGTGAAATTGGAGAACTGCCAGTCAAAGAACTAATTGGAAAACTGATGATGTATGAATAGGAACTCAAAGTAAACAAAGAAGAAGATGATGAACCTAGAAGTAAGTCTGTTGCCTTCAAAACTACAACCTCAAAGAATAAGGATAAGGAAAAGATTCAAGATATCAATGAAAGTTCAAGTTATGAAGACAGTGAGAGTGATTCTGATAGTGATGCTGAGATGGCTCACATTTCTAGAAGGTTTAAGAAATTTTATAGGAAGAAGAAGTTTTTCAGAAATTCAAACTACAAAGGTAAGTATGAAAACAAAAGACATTGGAAAAAGGATTGGAAGAAGCCTGATAAATCAGATGAAGTTGTCTGCTATGAGTGCAAAAGGAAGGGACACATTAAAGAAGACTGTCCAAAGCTGAAATACAAGATGAAGTATGAATACATGGATAACAAGTATAAGAAATCCATGAAGGCTACTTGGAGTGCTTCTGAGGATAGTTCTAGTGAATCTGAAGTTTCTGAAACTGAACACAGACACAAGTCAAACATGTGTTTTATGACAAACACTTCTGAGGTAACTTTAGAAACTCCTGCTTCTAATTCAGATTATTCTGGAGATGATTCTGAATGTGATAACATGTCAAAATCTGAACTATTTTAATATTGTGATATGTTAGAAGAAACCTGTAATGAGCTGAAAGACAAATACAAAAGTTTAAAGAAATAGTATGCTTTAACTGTTAAACATAAATCTGATCTTGATATTGAAGTAGAAAAGAATGCTCAGTTGCTTAAAGAGAATACTGAACTGAAATTATCTAATAAGAAACTCAAGAAAGACTTATAGAAATTTACAAATGGTAAAGATACTCTTACTCAGATGCTAGGTAAGTAAATAGAACCAAGATACACTACTGGTATAGGATACCAACCTGGACAAAGGAATATTACCAAAACTAAATTCATTCCTAAATCTGGACAGAATGTAGCTAGTTCTGAAACTTCATATGCTTCAACTAGATATATTCATAGTTATGGATCTAATAAGGTTTACCTTTCAAAATCTGTTGATTCTACAAATTTTATAAGACCCATAAGACAAATTTGGGTACCAAAAGCTCTGATTGCTAACCTGTCTAGACCCAAGAAGATCTGGGTACCAAAATCATTTCCTGTTTAAATCTGTTTTGTAGGAAACCTGCTTAAAGAGCTCCTGTAAAAATCCTTGGTATTTGGACAGTGGATGTTCAAAACATATGTCTGGAGACTTCTCAAGCTTTAAAATCATAGTCAGAGTTGATGGAGGCTTTGTCACTTTTGGTGATAACTCAAAAGGAAAAATCATCGGCTTAGGCCAGATTGGTAACACTGAATCAGTATTAATTTCTAAAGTTTTATTTGTTGATGGACTTAAATACAATTTGTTAAGTATTTCTCAGTTATGTGATGATGGTTTTTATGTTAAATTTGAAAATGATTCTTGCAATGTTTATAATTATAAAATGTTTTAGTGTTTGCTGCTTTGAGAAATGAAAATGTTTATGTTGTTGATTTAAATTCTTTAGCTATGAAAAATATTACTTGTTTAAATGCTTTTCATAAAGAGTCTTGGCTTTGGCATAGGAGATTAGGACACTGCAATGTGCATTCACTTAGAAAACTTTCTAGGAAGAACTTAGTTAGAGACCTACCCACACTTGAATTTCCAGCAGACAAAGTTTGTAATCCCTGTCAAAAGGGAAAGCAACATAAAGATTCTTTTAAATCAAAGAAAGAAGTGTCAACTTCTCAACCTCTCGAGTTGGTTCACATGGATTTATTTGGACCTTCTAGAGTTTCTAGTTTAAATGGGAAGCCTTATGTCTATGTTCTTGTAGATGACTTTTCTAGATACACTTGGGTATATTTTCTAGCTCACAAAAGTGAAGCTTGTTCTTGCTTTGTAAAATACTCCAAGTCTGTAGAAAACTTTAGTGGACTTAAGATTAAAACTATGAGAAGTGATCATGGTCGTGAGTTTGAAAACCATGAGTTTGAATCTTACTGCTTACACAATGGCTACAGTCACAATTTCTCTGCCCCTAGGACACCTCAACAGAATGGTGTAGTAGAAAGGACGAATAGAACCCTGCAAGAAATTGCTAGAACCATGCTTAATGAGTATGACCTACCCGTTTTCTTTTGGGCTAATGTTGTAAATACATATTTTTATGTTATTAATAGAGTCTTGATTAGACCTATTCTTAAGAGGACCCCTTATGGGTTGTGGAACCATAGGAAACCTAAGGTTAACTACTTCAGAGTTTTTGGCTGCAAAGTCTTTATTATGAACACTAAAGACAATCTTGGCAAATTTTCATCCAAGAGTGATGAAGGAATTTTCCTAGGTTACTCTATTTCTAGTAAAGCCTATAGAGTTTTCAATAAAAGAACCAAATGTGTGGAAGAATCTTTTCACATAAAATTTGATGAAACTGATCCACATGAACCTAAGACATCTCTTGAAAATCTTGAAGATGATCTCTCTAGTTTGAACCTTAATGATAAAGACAGTGGACCTGTAGTTAAAACATCCAGTTCTAGATATTTTCTAGACCCTGCTTTTTTTGAACCTCAACCTGTAGATGAACCTGAAATCTCGAGCCCTACATTTTCTAGATCAACTAGAATTCTAAAGAACCATCCTTTAGATGTTGTTGTAGGAAACCTTGATAGAGGGACACAGACTAGAGCTTCTCTTAGAAATCAGGTTGAACATCAAGCCTTCTTGTCACAGCTAGAACCTAAAAATATCAATGATGCTATCAATGATGAATTTTGGGTAATGGCTATGCAAGAGGAACTAAATCAATTTGAAAGAAACAAAGTCTTGAAATTAGTATAAAGACCTAAGAACACTATAACCATAGGCACAAAATGGGTGTTTACAAACAAAGTTGATGAATCTGGAAACATCATTAGAAACAAAGCTAGGCTAGTTGCACAATGTTACAATCAAGAAGAAGGAATTGACTATGAGGAAACCTTTGCACCTGTAGCTAGATTAGAGGCTATTAGGATCTTACTTGCCTATGCATCACATCTGAATTTCAATTTATATCAAATGGATGTGAAAAGTTCTTTTTTAAATGGTTTTATTGTTGAAGATTTTTTTGTAGAACAACCACCTGGTTTTTTAAATCCTCATTTTCAAAATAATGTCTTTAAACTTTCTAAAGCTTTATATGGTTTAAAACAAGCTCCAAGAGCTCGGTATGAAAGACTTTCAAACTTTCTTATTTCAAAAGAATTTACAAAAGGAATAGCTAATCCCACTCTTTTCATAAAAAGGATTTCCAAAGATGTGTTAATAGTACAAATCTATGTTGATGATATTATTTTTGGATCTTCTAAAAATTATTTATGTACTGAATTTTCAAAGGTTATGCAAAATGAGTTTGAAATGAGCTTAATGGGAGAGCTTAAGTATTTTCTTGGATTTCAAATCTTTCAAACTAAAGATGGTATTATTCTAAATCAAAGTAAATATACTAAAGATTTATTAAAACGTTTTGGTCTAGATAGTATTAAGAAAAGTGATATACCTATGAGTACTACCTGTAAGATGGATATTGATGAAACTGGGAAACCAGTTGATCAAACCTATTACAGAGGTATGATTGGGAGTTTACTTTATCTTACTGCTAGTCGACCAGATATTATGTTTAGTGTGTGTATGTGTGCTATATTTCAAGCTAATCCTAAAGAATCACACTTACTGGCTATTAAAAGAATTTTTAAATATCTTAAGTATACTATGAACTTATGTTTATTTTATCCAAAAGGACAATCATTTGACCTAACTAGTTATTCAGATGATGATTTTTCTGGCTGTAAGTTAGATAGGAAGAGCACATCTGGAACATGTCACTTACTTGGAAAGTCCCTAGTATCATGGTGTAGTAAGAAATAGAACTCAGTTGCATTGTCTACTGCAGAAGTAGAATATATTGTTGCTGGTAGTTGTTGTGCATAGATTCTGTGGATGAAACACACTTTATTGGACTATGGATTTGATTTTAAATAGGTTTCAATTTACTGTAACAATACTAGTGCGATCAACATAACTAAGAACCATGTGTCTCACTCTAGGACTAAGCACATTGATATCAGACATCACTTTCTAAGAGATCATTATCAGAAAGGTGATATTTCTCTAGAATTTATTAGTTCTGAACATCAATTAGCTGATATTTTTACAAAGCCTTTATGCTCTGAAAGAATGAATTTTATTAAACAAAAATTGTGTATGATAGATCTGTGAAACTGATCTGTGAAACTAATCTGTGAAACTGATCTGTGAAACTGATCTGTGAAACTGATCTGTGAAACTGATCTGTGAAACTGATCTGTGAAACTGATCTGTGAAACTGATCTGTGAAACTGATCTGTGAAACGGATCTCTGAAACGGATCTGTGAAACTTATCTGTGAAACGGATCTGTGAAACGGATCTGTGAAACCGATCTGTGAAACCGATCTATTAACCCGATCTTTCATTATATTACTTTTTATTTTGTGATTAATTAACTACTTTTATCTTTATTATGGGAACCCTAAATGATGAAATAAATGATACGCGACTATTTCTATTCCCCAAACCGTCGAACTTTCATTTCATTCCCACCAAACCTTATTTCCTATCTTTTCCTCTACTTCGAACCTTCGAACTCCTGCTTTCCCCAGAATCATCAAATGGCTAAGCAGAAGAGACCGAGCAAAGGATCAGAAAGTCTTGTACCTTCAAAGCGTGTTCGAGGCGAGTCGAGTAGTACCACTCAAAAATCAGTAAATCCGAACCTGGAAACTCAGATTGTTGCTGTAGAAAAGGAAGTCAGCTCCACCTGGCTTTTGAAAAGTAAGTCACTATTATTACAAGTTTTAGATTCGCAAGGATGGAAAGCCTGGTTCTCAGATAACACTCATGTTTACTACCCAAAGCTAGTGCATGAGTTTTATATAAATCTGCAAGTTACTTTAGATGGTGTCGAGGCTTCCTGAATGTCTGCTGTAGTGAAAGGAAAGAAAATATCTTTTTCGTCTAAACAATTGGCTGAATTTTTGAATGTACCCCATGAGGGTCGGTATGAGGATTATGCTAGAAAAATTCTTCCAACCACTGAATACTTCTCTTATGAGTTAGCTTTGGATCTTTTGACTGGAAACAGAGAGTCAAAGATTATCATAGCCTCAAAGCTGGATGGTGAATGTAGACTTTTCTTTAAGTTTATTCAACACAAAATTTCCCCTGGAAAGAATATTTTTCTGCTGTAAGATACCAGGATGTTTTTCTATTGTTTTTACTAAAGACCCATGAGTAGATCAATTTTTTTAGATATCTAATGGTGCACATAGCTGGAATGGTGAAACCTTCGTAGAAAGCCACTACCCTGTTCTATTCCAAAATGATCTCTACTATGTTAAAGAATCTGGAATGTGTTGATGAAGATGATGAGATAGCTGAATCTGATTGTGCTTATTGTGTTTATAAAGAAATTTGTAAACGGATGAAAATAAACTGGAACCCATGGAAGAAATGCTGGGTTGCTGATGAGGACAAGTTGTATGAATCTTACAATCCCACTGATCATGGAAAGAGGCCAAAGGGTTTGAGAGACCCTGGTTTGAAATCAGATGAGGAGCCAATTTATTCTGATGATGAGGAAGAAGTAGATGTTGAACGGAATAAAGACACCGAAGAGTTTGGTAAACAAGGGATGGAAGAAGCTGAAACAGAAGAAGCAAGTATGTCACATCCTGATGATAGGAGTGATCCTGATACTATGAGCCCTAAGAGAAGAATAGACTTTGGATCTGCCAGTCCACCTTTACCCTTACCTGAATCAGAACCAGTTCTTGGTGATGAAGAAGCTAGTGACACTGAAATATCTGATAGTGACGTTTCTGTGAAGAATGGAAATGAGAATGGAGATGATGATGATGATGATGATGATGATGATGATGATGATGATGATGATGATGATGATGATGATGATGATAACCGACCAGTGGATGGTCTTGCTGTACCTCCAACAGAAACACATCAAACTGTACCAGAAACAGATGCCAATGGCAAAAGAGAATCTCTTGAAAACAGTGGAAAAGCAAGTTATGATAAACCAAAATATAATCTATGTGATGTTGTCTGGGATGATTACCCTAGTTTTGTTGTTTTGGGTTTAGAGTATTCTGAGGAAGAAGAAGAAGAATCAGAATCTACTGCGGTTATGATGGAAAGACAACCAGTTGAGGCAAGGTCTGCCCATGTTGTTGATGCTGCAGGTGCTCATCTACCTAGTTTTACTGTCTCTCAGTCTGATTTTGACAAGTTCAAAAGGGAGTTACTTACTGCTGTGAGAGATACAGTCAGAGAAGAGATTTCAAATGCTATTAAACCAGACCTGGCCAATACTGGTGAGTTTATTGGCAGGCACATAGCTTCTCTAAATCAGATTCTGAAGGATCTACAATCTGGGTTAATTTCTTTATCCAACGATTTTAGATCCACCATCTCTGGTATGATGGAAGTGTTGAGAAATCTGATTGAACATCTTAAGAAGTCTGATCTGAGAAAGTTGAAGGCTGAGATAACTCAGATAGTTGCTCAAGCCAGTACAGCCAAAGTAACCAAGATCACTACTCGTGAGCTAGAGGCTCTAAAGCAGATTGTACATGATGAATTGGCCACCATTAGGCAAGTTCTTGATTTGGACTCATTGAGGAAGATGAAGGAGCACAGTGATCACATTCATAAGATGGTAACAGTATATTCAGCAGATGCCACTAATGCTCAGAGAGAGATCAAGGAAAAGGTTCATCACTACTTTTCATAAATCTATTACAAGCATGAGATGACCGCGAATTTCAAAGTGTTAGCTGAAAACCTGAGACTACCTCCAGTTACTCAAGCATTCAAGACTCAAGTTCGATAGTTGCAAGATTTTACTCAAACCTTGGAACGGTTCATGGAGAATAAGGATGATTTTGAGAAGGCTATGCAGTATGGTGCAGAAGTTATTCAGAATTTCATAAATCTTTTGAGACCTTATCTGACTGCACAAGCCACTACCATTGTGCTTCCTACTGCTGACCCTCTCAGTGCCTCTGATGTTGCTCCAAATCAGATCTCTGTTGCTCAAGCTCTCTCTCAACTCCGACCAGTTGCTCAGCAATCTTCCCGACCAGCTCCTACAGCTCCACAGCAAATCCCAGTGGCATCCTCTCCTCCAACCTCCAGAGTCATCTTACCACCGTTTCAAATTCTCCCAGTTCAACCTGCCTCCAAACCTTCCAACTTACCAACCATTGATCCTTCTGACAAGGGAAAAGCCCCATTATTTCCCCAGAAATAGTTGTGCATTGTTATTGATAGGGTGAACCCTGTTGTGATTGTACTATGATGTCTTATAAACTTTATTCTCTTTTCTTTTTATTCTCACTACTGCCTTATTTTAATCTCTTCTTTATCTATTTTCCCTCCTTTTTGATTATCCCAAAGGGGGAGAAATCTGTATATCTATGGATCTATGGGGATATGGGGGAGATGCATCTCTCAAGGGGGAGATTTATATCTTTTTATGGCAATGCTTACATAAGTATTTAAAGGTATAAATTCAGGGGGAGATTTATATCTCATTATGTTTTTATTCTTATTATGCCTTATCATTGATGCTATACTATATTTATTTATGGCTAAGCTTTGTGAATGGCTAAGATTTTTTATTATCAAAAAGGGGGAGATTGTTGAGCCCTCTGGAAGATTGTTGAAATTCTTCCTATGACTGCTGTTTTAATAATCACAAATCATCAATTACTTAATCCGGTTGGATTTCTCATATACTTAATCACAATCTCTTAATGAATCTGTGTATATTGGATGGATCATGTTTTTATCTCTTTGTTATTGATTTACAAGTATTCTGGAAGTCCTCCATATCAAAGGACAATGGTCGCACCGATCCATATCAAAGGACAACGGTCGCACCGATCCATATCAAACAGACAACGGTCGCACCAATCCATATCAAAGGACAACGGTCGCACCGATCCATATCAAAGGACAATAGTCGCACCGATCCATATCAAAGGACAAAGATCACACTGATCCATATCAAACAGACAATGGTCGCACCGATCCATATAAAAGGACAACGGTCTCACCGATGCTAATCAAATGAGTCACTAAAGATGACACATCGATGTTGATCAAATGAGTCACCGAAGATGACACACCGATGCTGATCAAATGAGTCACCGAAGATGACACACCGAGGCTGATCAAATGAGTCACCAAAGATGACACACCGATGCTGATCAAATGAGTCACCGAAGATGACACACCGATGCTGATCAAATGAGTCACCGAATATGACACACCGATGCTGATCAAATGAGTCACCGAATATGACACACCAATGCTGAACAAATGAGTCACTGAAGATGACACACCGATGCTAATAAAATGAGTCACCGAAGATGACACACCGATGCTGATCAAATGATTCACCGATCATGACACACCGATGCTGATCATCTGAGTCACCAAAGATGTCTCACCGATGCTGATGCTGATGACCTACCGATCACTTGACACACTGATAGTCATAAACAGTTGTTTGAATTTCTTTATATTTATTTAATCTAACCAACGGTCATATTAGGAGTATTTTAATGCTCTATCATTTATTTAATATGTGTTGTTGGGTGTCAGGGAACCGTACCTCGTACCTGCAAAAAGTAAATCATCTTTTGTCGGAGCTCATGCTTTAAATAAAGGAAGGATGTGCTGCTGCAATAAGAGAGAGACGCATAGACAAATAGAAAGACCACAAGGTGTTCTGGAAGAACAACGAAGTGTGAAAGCAAAGAGACGACTCAACTTACACGAGGAACTCATTCATCACTACTTACCAGTGAAGAGCTGAGAACATGAACATAACACAAGAGCTTTATTGACTGTCTCTACACCTGGAATTCAAGGAAACAGACGATACTCTGTTTTCAGACAAAAACCAGAAGAGGACTCAGAGTGAATTCTGATCAATCAAAGGAGTCCATAATTGCACGACAATCACTAGAGCCATTACTAAATTCTAAATATTTTCTCTATGATTTATCTTTTTACATATTGAGCAGTGTGTGTTATATGCTGTATTTTACACACACACTGTCTCCTGTACTCTAACTGTAGGATTTGTAAATCCTCATTCAACACTCATACATCCTTTTCTTTCCCACTGAGATAGTGGTAGAGGTCGTGTGTGACCTGGATAGCTTGTTTCTGTTGTTCTTTTTCCCACGAATAACAGTGGTAGAGGTCTTGGACCTAGATAGCTGGTTGCTGTTGTTATCCCTGATCCAGGGTGTGGATCATCTCTTTATAAAAGCTTTTGAGAGGACTAAGTCTTGGCTTGGGACTGAACCTCTTGGTTATATCTGCTGTGCTATATCTGTCAAAGTTATTTTTTTATTCCGCTGCTAATCTCTTTAAAACCAAAACTGTTTTAAAGTCACTTTGATAATTAAATTCGCAAGTGTTTATATTAATTGTAATTCAGTAAGTTGGCTTCAAAAGTTAATCAACCTTTCTATTTTTATTAATTGGGAAATAATCAATCCCTTGAGAACCCAACCGAACCCTTACTTTGATATAAATTCACTATAGTTTAATTCAGTATTTTATTTGGGGGTTTTTAAGACAAAGTTTTTAAAACAGGAATTTTAATTGGAACTCAATTCACCCCCCTCTTGACTATCCACTACGACCAACAATACCGTTAAGGCTTCATCCAAGACACCATACATAAACGGGTAAGGCCCTAGCCAATTCCCAAACTAGTTTGTCTCATAACACCTAAAGATGCATGAAGGGGATATAGAGAGCATCTCCCATCACTTATGTTGTCCAACACATTCCTCGTATGAAAGGGGTTAAACATAAACAATAGAAATAATCGTATTGAAAAACTAGCATATGAAATGTGAATATTATAACCATAAACCATGAATACTGTTAAAATATCACATCCATAGTCAAAATAATAAAAATTTATTCAATAAAATATCATATATGGTATTGTAAGAGATAAAACTCAATTAATAATAAATAAAACAAGTTATGTTGTCATATATTTAAATACTCTAATAAAATCATTAAAAAAAAATCTTGAGAGAAATAACCTTTTTTACATTGAAATCATTTTTTTTAAACGCCATGAAATTATAAAAGAAAACATTTTCTTGAAAAATAACCTTGTAAATTTTTAAAATAAGCTTAAAAACATTATTAAATAATGACTACGTAAAAAATATTCTCATGTTTTATAAGTTAAAAAAAACATTCCTTTCACGTTTTTGTTGAAAAAGTCATAAAGTGCCTCATTTGGAAAGTGAAAAAAAAAATTACTTTCAAACAATTTTATAAAAAGTCGAACATGGGAATAAGATTTTAAACATTCTTAGGAGAATATAAAAACCACCTTTGGATGTTTTTTTTGAAAATACTAACATGGAAGAGAAATATTCCCCAGTTGAGACATAAATAGAAACAATCTTGATTAATGATGAGATTGTGAATTAAAGCCTTTCCTTAGGTTTGATTTCCTCCATACATGTCCAAAACTCTTGTATAGTGGTTTTAATCATATTATTAAATTATAATAGAATAATAATAACATTTATTATATCCTATATAATCCCCTTATAAAATTTTACCAATCATTTGTTAATAATTTTTTATTCATTTCACTATTTCAGGTGTCAATTGTCATTTTTCTCATGATTGTTTTATATTGAATGTCCTGGTTCTCTAGAATAGAATATAGTTCCATAATATCTATAATATTAATGTCTTAAATATAATATTTAATCATTAAATTCATTTTATAACATTTCTTTAATTTTTACCATAGATAATGAATGACATCGCTTCGTGGAGACAGTAAGTCGTACGTACGAACGAGAGATGAAATCATTTCTATATAGTTTAAAGGGTAAGGAAGTGGATGGTATATTAATTTTATATAAAAAGTACCATTTCATAATTATTATATATATCTATTATTTCCTTCATTTAACCATTCTATTAAAATGGTGTTGAAAAAAATTGCACCATAGCGTGGAGACGGTAAGTCGTACGTATGCACGTGCGGTGCTTTCATTCATCGTAGGATGAATAAAAGGTGTAATATGGTTTTATAATAATATTAATAACATATAAGAATATATATGATATTGGATATATTAATTTATCATGTAAACAATACATATAGAGGAAGTATAATAGGAAGTGAACTTGAATGCGTTGGTAAAAATTATTACCTCTTCTTTGGCGGACGTCCTTTAGATCTCTTCATAATGGATCTGGGGTTAGCTTTTTTCCAAAACCAATGTCTCAAAAACATATCTAAGTATGTTGGTAAGATAAGTGGGTAGTTTTATGTTTATATATAAGGCTCAAAGTGGTGTGAATAATTGAGGGAGTAGGTGCCCTTTTATAATTGAGGTGAGGGGCACTTTTGGAAACTCTCAAAATATTAAATTAATATAAATTATTTTCTATTTCCAAATGGTTCAAAATTTAGATGTGTATAATATAATAAAAGTATGGGTTTAAATCATATAAAACAATAATTTTTAGATAAGTTTAGTTTATATTACTACCCTTATATTTTTGATTTTACAATTATTTAATCTCTTAAACTCTTACCGTGACAACAATGATTTTTACTCTTTGAGATTCAATATTGTTACTTTAAAATGAAAAACTTACTATAAATGAATAATTAATAAATTTTTAAACCTTATATAAATAATTTTTCACAATTATAATTTTTAAAAAAATTTATATAATTTAATAAAATGTTATTTATTTTTATATAACATTAATGACAATTCTGACATTATTCATTACTTTGACTTTTACAAAAATAAATAAAATAATATATCTTCAAACCAAAACTTTTAAAATATAACTAAAATAAAAATTTTATCTATAAAATTCTTGTATGATATTAATTATCCCAAATTATATTAATTTTAACATTTTTATATTCATTTATTTGATATCCCCATTAATTAAACAATTATTGCATCATCATTGTATAAGACTTCAAGGTAATTATTTTTTTCTTAAGATTTAAAAATAAATTATCATGATTAAGATAAAAATTTTAGATTTTATATTAATATTTATAGTATAATATATGTTCTTAATAACCACATATTAAAAATTCAATACTTATTAAAAACATGAGTGTGACTAATTTGACTTTGTTAAAATAAAATAATATAAAAGGCTTAAACTCAAACAAGTGCCTCTAGGAGGCCAAAAAATATATAAAAATATGGTTTTTGATGAAAATAAGTCATACAATAAAACTATTACATGTGTTAGGGTAATTTTATAATATTTATAATATTAGTTTTACACTAAATTACCTAATTTACCCTTAATCATGGTAATTAAAATTAAAAAATTTACTATTCATATTGGAAAAAAATAAAAGGGACATATTTAATTAATTTGAAACCTATGATTATAAATATGTAATAAATTTCTAAAAATTTAAAAAACATAATTGGATAAAATTAATTTTAAATTAATCATGTAGATGGGGTGAGAAAATGATTTTTTAATGTGAAAACGTGGGAATGTTTGAAGTGTTTTTATATCCAAATTCAATATAAAAAGATTAAAATAAATTTAATTGAATCAATAAGTTTATTATTGATATAATTTTAAATTAAAACTAATTTAAAATATAATTTAACATTAAAATTTATTTAGATGAAAAGACAATTTTCAATTAAAATGTAGTATTTTTTACCGTTCCTTAAAAAATGAAACATATCAGAAAAATTCCAAAATTTAAACCAGACTAAATTTTTATATTATGATTTAAAAAATTAAGTTTAGTTTTCAAAATATAATATATAAAAGTTTCAAATTTTAGTTTTAAAACCAGTGTGTCATCAAAAGTTTACAAAAATTCCTTTAGAAAAATAAAGATTTATAAGCGTAAAAGTGAGTTTATTTTTATATCATGTATAAAAACACCTAAGATGAATATTAGAAATTATATTGAAAAAATAATATATAAATTTCATAATTTGGTTAATAATATTTATTCTATATAATTTTATGGCTAGGTTATAATAATATTTCATTATTCATTTAAGTTGGGTGTTTCATGTAATGTAAGTAATCGAAGAGATTAACTTTAAACAGAGACATACCATAAAATATTTTGTTGTTACAATATCACATCATTTAATAAATTGTGTCCTTGTAATTTTTAATTGCACTTAAAAAATCAAATGTTTGTATTTAAAAATTCCATTGCGGGAAACCCACATCCAAAATAGGGTTAATAAAAAATCTCATTAATAAGAGAGAAAGGAAAATATGAAGGTCACCACAAAATAAGCTTTCAAATAGGCGAGAATTATCAGAAATTGAAAACATGGATTTGTAATAGAAATAAAACTATAATGTTTTGATATATAGTGACAGATAACATGGTCATTATAAATTTGACCATCACAAAACCATGAATTTTTTATCTTTTAAAAGACCACCAATTTCTCAGAAGGAGAAGTAAATGGATAAAATTTTTGTTCCAAAATCCTTTTCCCAAGGGTGGAGGAATTATTTCACTATTCAAATAATAATTTTATAAAATAAAATTACTTTATTACTTTCCATTTCGTAAGAATAAATTTATCCTTTGGTTGTTCTTTAATCTATTTTCACTTCATCCCTTGCACCAGGAAATGAATGTTTGTGTTGATTGTTTTCCCTAAAGCACTTTTAATAAACCATAAGGTTCATAAGTAATTCTTTAATCCTCTAAATGTTTACTAAAACCAAAACTTTTAGCACATAGTATCTAATAAATCATATTTTAACCTAAAAAAATAATACTTAATGTTCTACTTAATCCATTCTAAACTTAATACTCATCCAAAATATATGTGTCCAAATTCACAGTCTAAAAAGTCTCTAAAATTACAAAATCGATATTAATATTAAATTTTCCCCAAAAATATAATTTATCTCTTATTTTCACATAC
The DNA here is from genome assembly GCA_963277665.1 of Viscum album. NCBI lineage: Eukaryota > Viridiplantae > Streptophyta > Magnoliopsida > Santalales > Viscaceae > Viscum > Viscum album. The sequence goes on from OY728149.1 coordinate 160,636,011, forward strand.
CAAATATATGAATACCTTGATCACCTTAAAACCTTAATGAAAACATGAATTCTTCAAAAAATAAAATCTCAGGTTGTTGTATATATTCCTTAAATCCAAACATGTAATAAACCCAAAAAAGATAACATAAATCATAAAATCACTAACCACTTTTATATTCACCAGTAATATACCATAAACATATTTTTTTCATTATTATATCAATATAAATCATATATTAAGGGTTATCTTACCTCAATAATGTGTTTTTCAAAAGAGTAACTTGCCACTAAATCACTTTTACCGGTCATTAGTACCATTTACAATATTCCCTCTAATACTTAACGAATAAGTAATAAAGTATAATCCTTACATATCTTATGATTGTTATAACCATACTATCCTTGATAAAATAGTTTTACAAAATAATTATTAAATCCAAACATAATCATCTTAATCATTTCACTTTGTCTGTTGTAGTAGCATAAGCTCGACCTTGATCCATTATCCTCTATTGGGGTATATTCCTTTAATGCTTGAGAAATTTATTTGTGTAGTCTGTCATCTCCTTGAAGTTGATTCATTTTATATTGGAAACTTTTTTATAACACTTACAATTTCAATAATCAAGGCCTTTCTATCAACACATTTAGAAAAATCATATTCCTTTTAAGTAAGTACCAAGGTGTTTCATTCCACAATTATCACATTTAGAAAATTCATTCTTTCTCTTATTTCCTTTATCTATATTTTTATCTTCTATATTCATGTTCTCATGTGTCCCTCCAAATCCATAATACTTAGAGAATTATTTTTTTCCTCATTGGAACATGATATTATGTCCTCATATGATTAAACTTTTTGGGAAACTTGTTCACTTCAAAATATTAGCTTAAACCCATTGAAGAAACCATAATTCTTACTCTTTGTATAACGTGAATTGATTTGGTTAACATTACTTATTATAGAAACTATTTCTAAAGTATGGAATACATTATATTTGATCATAACAATCTGAAACATAATTTATAAACTCAAAACTATTAAATCTCATAAATTAAATTGAAAATTTAGGTATAACTAATCTCTAAATCATAAGATTGGTTTCTTTGGTAATATTTCAATATTTTGTCATAGGGTTTAATTATATAATTTTTATTTTCCTAAATTTAGTTTCTAAGGTTTTTACTCAACTTTATCTGATGCCACCAATAAATACTCTTACCCTAGTAGCCCAGATTCAGTGGTTACTTTATTAAATTAACATATTAAACAAGGAATCACATCCTAATAAACTGAAAAAGTTTAGTAGTTTTCAAAAACTACATACATACTTGAGAATACATTAAAATTTAGATTTTAAAATATAACAAAATAATTCCTTTAAGAACACCAGTATTTTCCCAGCATATGCCTGTATGTAAATCATTATATACATCTTGGAATCCTAGGAAAAATAAAACATATGAAAGGGGTTATATCAAATTCTTAGTAAGGGTAAGAATAAAATTTAAGATATCATGAATAAATAATCATAAAAACTAAGGCAAGGTGAATAACTAAAACACAAACCATTTAAACATAATCTTGAGCATAATATGGTAAGAATAAATGATAATCAAATAATTCCATATAAATAATCACAGAAGAATGAAACATAACAATGGATAATATACTAATGTAAAAATCACATGGAATATCAATAACTAATATCATAATGAGGTAATGCATAATTCAGGACATCATAAACATATGTTCAAGGCTTTGGCTAAGACATCATACACAAACGGGTAAGAACTTGTCCAGTACCAAAACTAGTTTGTCCCATGAGACCAACATATGACTCGAGGATCTATAGTGGGCCCCACACATCACTTACTAATTCTAGTGTATTCATCATATGAAAGGGTTGAAACAAAAAATAATATAAACATTAATATTGAAAAACTAGCATACGAAATATGAATATTGTAACCACAAACCATGAATAGTATCAAAATAGAACATCTACTATTAAACTGACCATAAACCATTCAATTAAATATGATAAATGGTATCATAATAGATCAAACTCAATTAGGAATAATATATAACAATGGGTTTTTACATAGATGAGTATACTATGATAAAATAATTAAAATTTATTTATAGAAATACCCTTTTTCTTTTTACTTTGAAATCATTTACTTAAAAAACCATGAAGTTATAAAAGAAAAAAATTTCTTTGAAAATAAACTTGTAAAATTTTAAAGTAATCTTCAAAAAATTAAGGCATAATTACTATGAAAAATATCCCATTACTCATAAGTTAAAAAACATTCATTTCATGTTTTTGTCAAAAAATTCATAAAGTACTTTATTTTGAAAACAACAAAAATATTCCTTTTAAACTGTTTTATAAAAAGTAAAATATTTGGAAAAGTTTTTATACAATTTTAGGAGAAGATTAAAACACCTTTTTTAAAACTTTTTAGAAAAAACTTATCTATAAGGGAAATATTCCTCAGTGGAGACTTAAACAGAAAGAATCTTAATTAATGATGCAATTGTGAAATAAACCCTTACCTTAGGTCTGATTTCCTCCATACGTGTCCAAACCTCTGGTATAGTGGTTTTTAAACATATTATAAACGTATAAAAGAATCATAATAATATTCATGATATCATATAAAGTCCCCTTATAACATTTTAGTGATTTTTTATTAATAATATTTTATTTATTTCACTGTTTTGGGTGTTAATTTCCATGTTTTCTCATACATGTTTTTCCTTTAAAGTCCCAATTATCTATAATAGGATATAATTCTATTAAATCCAAAATATTATTGATATATATATAAATATATAATATTTAATCATTGAGTATAATTTATAACCATTATTTAATGTTGAACATAGATAGTGAATCACATCGCTTCGTGGAGACGGTAAGTCGTATGTAAGCACGAGCGAAGATATCATTTCTATGTGGTTTAAAGGTTAATGAAGTAAATAGTATATTAATTTTAAAAAATAAATATAATTTAATAATTATTATATAAATCCATTTTTCCATCATTATAACCATCCGAGTAAAATTTTGATGAAGAACAAATTACACCACAACGTGGAGATGGTAAGTCGTATGTAAGCATGTGTGGTTCTTTCATTTTTCGTATGATGGATAAAAGGTGGAATAAAGTTGTTTCATAATAATAATAGAATATCAGAATATATATGATACTAGATTTATTACTTTATCATGTAAAAAACACATAAATATAAAGTATAAGAAGAAATTAACCTGATGAGTTAGTAAAAAAATGATTACCTATTCTTTGGTGAACCTTCATTAGATCTATTATTAAAGGTTCTGGGGTTGGTAATTTTGGATGACCGTGATCTCCAGAACATTAATAAAGATGTTGGTAAGATAAATTTTTAGTGTTTTTTTGAGATAGAATGCTCAAAGTGGTGTGAATAATTGAGGGAGTCGGTGCCCCTTTATAAATGAGGTGAGGGGAACTTTTGTAAACTCTCAAAATATTAAATTAATATAAATTAATTTCCAATTCAAAATGGATCAAAAGTGAGTTATTTATAATATATAATTAGTATGGGTATAAATTATCTCTGAAAATATTTTTTTGAAAAATACAGGTCATATTTTTACCCTTATCTTTTGGTTTTAACCCTTATTTAATCACTTTGACTCCTTCTGTGACAATGTGAATTTTTACTCTTGGGGGGTCAAAATTATTACTAAAATGTGAAAAATAACCATAAATGAATCATTAATAACATTTCAAACTTTATATAAATTATTTTCCAGACTTTTATATTTTTTTTAAATTTACATCATTTAATAAAATATAATTTATTTTAATATAACATTAATGACAATTTTGAAACTATTAATTACTTTGACTTTTTAAAAAATCATTAAAACAATATAAATTTGAATCAAAACTTTTAAAATATCATTAAAATTTCAATTTTATCTCTAAAATTCTTGTTTGACATTAATTATCCCAAATAATATTTTTTAATATTATTATAATTATTTATTTGATATTACCATTAATTAAACAATTACTAAATCATCATTATGTAAGCCTTCAAGGTAATTATTTATTTATTAAACATTAAAAATAAATTATCATGATGAATATAAAAATTTTAACTTTAAAATTTATATTTATAGTTGAAGATATGTTCTGAATAACAACATTTTAAAAATGCAATACTTATTAAAAACATGAGTATGAAATATTTGGATTTTCTTAATATAAAACACTATAAAAGGAATAAAGTCATCCAAGTGGATCCAAGATATGATAAAATTATCCCAAAGATTATTTGTATCGATGATAACTCATCCAATAAAATTATGACAAGTTTTAGTGTAATTTTATAATATTTATAATATTATTTTTACCCTTAGTTCTAAGATTTACCCTTAACCATGGTAATTAAAATTACTAAATTTACTATTCATATTGGCCAAAAATAAAAGATTCATATTTAATTAATTTAAAAATTATAATTCCAAATTTGGAATCCATTTTTTAAAATTCCAAAAACATAATTGGATAAAATTAATTTCAAATTAATCTCGTTGATGGGGTGAGAAAATGAGTTTTCAAAGTGAAAATGTGCAAAATTTTGAAATTTTTCTATAACCAAATTCAATATAAAAAAATATTCCACTAAAATTAATTGAATTAATAGATTTATTTCTTATCTAATTTTACATTAAAATAAAATTAAAATATAATTTATCATTATAAATTATATATATAAAAATTGAGTTTTAATTAAAATACAATATTTTTTTACTATTTATCAAAAAATGAAATATATCAGAAAAATACCAAAATTCAACCAAAGTAAATTTCTATATTATTCTTTCAAAAATGAAGTTAATTTTTTAAAATATAATTTATAAAAGTTTCAAAAATTAGTTTTCAAACCAATATTCCATCCAAAGGTGTAGAACTACCTTTAGAAAAATATAGATTTTTATGCATAAAAGTGGATTTATTTTTATATCATGTCTATAAACACATAATATAAATACTAAAAATTAGATTGAACATTTATTATTTAAATTTATTAATGTGGTTAATACTATTCATTTTCCCTAATTTAATGGTTATTTTATAATAATATTTTATTGTTCGTTTAAGTTGGGTGTTGTGTGTAATGTAAGCTATCGAAGGGATTAAATTTAAAAATAGAAATACCATAAAATGTTGGGGTGTTAAACTTATATCCCTATATTTATAAATTTGATTCATAATTTCATCCAAACTTTTTTTATGTGGATTTTTTGACACTGTGTTATAATTCATTATTCTCTCCTTTTGGAAGATGTTCTGGAAATTGCATCTTATGTACTCACCACCATTATCCTCTTGGATTCACTTAAACTTCCATCTAAATTCCATTTATATTATTTATTCTATTATGTAAAAACCTAAGATAAATAATAATTATGCTTCAATAATTAAATCCTTTATTTTCTAGTAGCATCATCAATGAAAGATTGAAAGTATAAGTGACCATCATAGGGCTAAATAGGGGTAGGTCCCCAAATATCTAAGTGAAAAAGTTCTAATTTCTGATTGTTAGGCTTCTGGCCATCTAAGTTGGAAGACACACTTTTCTACTATCTCATCTCACAAATTTCACACTTTAAATTTTTGGTGTGATCAAGGTTTAGTATTACTTTTTCCTTTATAACTTTCATGTTTTTTTACTAAGGTGACTAAACCTATAGTGTTATACTTTCAGGTCAATGAAAGTCGTACTTCTAGAAAATAACAAACCATATGAATTAATATTCATGTAAATGGTCTCATCCTTTACTCCTTATAAAACTATCATTTATACCTGGGTATGTTTCTATACACCATCATAAAATCCAATCCCATATCCTACATCATAATGTTGCCTAAATAAAATTATATTTCTTCTCATGAAAGGGAAATAAAAACATCTATTAACTTTATGAATCATTTATTCTTCATTTTTATATTTACCTATCCTTTTCAAAACATTCTTGGGATTCACCACCTTCTAAATGGAATTTATCGAACATGAAATATACATAATTGACCATAAATTATTTGATCTCCCATTGAATGATAGCATACTTCAGAGTCAATCACCTAAGATTATATCAGAGTATTCACACTCAATAGATAACCATTAGAATCTTCAATTATGTAAATAGAATCTAAACTATTGCATATTGTTGGATTTCCATTTTTATCCTTATGAATCTTATAGCACCTCTTGATATGTCCTCTATTTCCAAATTTCTAATAAATATAATCAATACAAGTCATCTTACTCTAACTCCTTTCATTGGTCTTTTCTACCATTGGTTTCTTCTAATAGAATTACTTCTGATGGGGTGACGTTCCCCTTCCCTTGGTATTAAGGGAACTAATATATGGTACCTAAAATTACCTAAAACATAGTTATTTATTCAACAATAATTTCATGATATCATAAAATACTAGATCATTTATTTTATTAGAGTTACTAACTATAGTAACCATGGAATCCCACATATCCCAAAGTGATGATAGCAGTTTCAATTCTAATACATAATCGAAAAAAATTCATTTACCAATTGGGGCTTGTATAGATTATATTAAATTCATTAACATGATATTCCACTATTCTTTCTTCTTAAAACCTTAATTTGAACAAAAATCACAACATCGATAATTTTTTAAGGGTCTAAATATTTTCATATATATCTCTAAATGCCTCTAAAACATTTATTTTTTTTCTTATTCTCTCGAATATAGAACGAAATTTCTCGTTCTAGATATATCCTTTCTAGTTTCAAATGATTTCCTATCCAAGAATTACCATTAATCTTTCTCCATTATCAATAAATTTACCCCATAAAATGGGAATTCTACATCCTTATAAATCAAATGGTCTTCAATCTATAGTTTCTAGAATTCAAAATCTATTCTCTTTAATTTATTGATCTGGATATTTCCTTCATATAATGCCATGAATATAATACTACCAGTTTGTTTAAACTATAAAAAATAGAAATCCCTTTGATACCACTTATAGGGAAGATCCTCCAAAAAACTTGTATCCTAAGTTTCTAGTAAAACCACCATAACATTAGCTTCATTGATCCACTATAAATTCATTACACGGATTAGTATAGTAATAAACCAAACCTCTAAAACATTATTTCCCATTGAATAAGTTTACATGAAGTTTTAATTAACTAAAACTTACCCACCAATATACGGTGATCCTATATACACCTAAAAAATATAAAGAAACATAAATTTATGAAATTGTAATAAATGAAACAAAACAAAAAAAATAAGTAAATAAACATATGAGATTAACATGCTTTAGAATTTTTTCCTACATATATGGGAGGAACTACTATGAATTATTTATATTACCGAAAGAAAAAAAATTATAACTAAAAAAAATGTCAGTAAGATTAATTATATAATAATTGACACTATAGAAAACTATGATGCACTGTATATTTAACTGGAATAGTATGCATGCATCATATTATTAGTCCTACATAGAATCAACTCTTCTAGGTTGGTCTGCACTTCCTTTTATTGGAAACTTTAATCATTTTTTCTCGCCACAATACCTTCCCATATTAATGGAGAAGCATCCATATGGAATGTTACTATTTATAAACAATAACATGGTTGACTGTAACTTCTAGAACTTGTAAACTCTCTTATATTCTTCATTTATATAATTTATTCTTGTGATTTTTTCATCATTTTCTAATTCCTTTGATGCATCTAGAACTGTTGAAGTAATTAATTTTCATTTCTTTTATATTGATTTCAACCTCTGGCTACTAACAAAAATTTTAGTGAAAAAGGCTTCACCTTCCAAAAAACATATCTCTCATACAAAATTTACTTTTATATGAAATGAATACTCTCATAAAAAGTTTCCTCAATCATATGATTTATTATTTTTATAAAATCTAAAACAATGTTTTATAAACAAATGGATGAATTCAAAACAATAATTCAAGAATCTCCACTTTAATAAAGAAATCAAAATTTAAATATTATCCCAAAATCCAATAAACCATTTTATGTTTTATCAAAAAATCAAAAAAATCCTAAATGGTTCAATACTCTCCCCTTTGGATTTTATTGATAATATCCTCTTTAATCTAACTCCACCAAATCTAATAACTCTTATAAGTTCAAAAACAAATATGTATTTAAGGTTTCTTTACTCTCACCCTATTTTAATTAAATATAAAGGGTCAACTTTTTTCCATGTTAAACTTAAAATTGTATCCCATTTCTCTTTGAATTTTATAAGGATAGATACACAAAATTTACTCCCTTTTTATCATAATAAATCAATATGGGGTCTTATTTCTCATAGTTATCTTAATTTTATCTCCCTATTATTCAATGAAATATAAGTGTGTTTCTTTATGTGATTTCACTCTTTCCCTGGTTGGGAGAAACTACTCCTAACCCTTTAATAATGGGGACACCTTTTTCTCTGTTTTCATTTCTTCTTTTTCAAAAAAAATAATTAAACTTTCTAGTTGGACATATAACATTAGAATTATCATTATTTTCCATTACATGCCACTTTCTCTATATATATGAATTAATTTAATGAAATATAATAAGTGATATTCCCATTTAGAATTTTAGATTTCATAAAATCCTCTAATATAACAGATCTGAGGCTTAGTATAGAAAAAAATAGTCTAAGTTAACACACTCCAAGTTGTCCATATAACTCACTTGATCCATTAAACCCATAGAATCTTCAACATCACATTTTCTCAAAAGATCATATGATTTCAACCAAATATAAAAAAAACTTTTAGTATGTAAATTTAAATCCCAAAGGATATGAAACGTACTGAATTGTTCATTAATTGGTACCATTTATAAATAATAAATAGTTAATTCAACTTGAACCCCATTTATTCCAAATTCTAATAGAATTATTCATTCATGTATGAGGATAAATAAACTTTAAAAATCTATGAATGACTCCCCTTAAATTATAGGATCAATTTTGGTGAAATGTTCTACAATTTTGGGATTTTAATTATTGTGAATAACACCTCCATATCAGTACATTTTGATGTCCATTATGTATGAAAAATAGAAACTAATTATTCTATAAAAATAAATAAATATGGAATTAATCCATGAAGACAACTCCACTTCTCAATCAATAATAATATATTTAGTGGATAATTTCCACTAAATGCACGTCTAAAATCACTTATTGTAAGTCAATTTCCATATGATATTGCTTAGTTGATTTAGGAAAACTTTAACCACTATTTTAATTCCAAATATGGATCAAATCAATCAGGATTTTAGATTCAGTGAGGAACTTCTTCACTGCATGCATCTCCCGGATTCAGTTCTATAAAATACCTTTGTCATTCACATATCACATTTTTGTTATCAATAAACTAGATCTTCTTTAAAATCAAAAATATTTTATTCGTTATCTTACATACCCCATGGATTTTATCTCCCATAAATTTATGAACCTATTTGAACATTAGTTATTAAGTATTTAAATAATATGGTGATATGGGTACCTTTTAATTTTCCTTAGGTTGAGGAATATGGTGAGTCACTACAGATCACTATTTTCTGTTTTTCCTTCAAATTGGAGACTATTTTCATATCTAAATTTAATTTAATGGAATCCAATATATTTTTCACTCATAAGAGGTTGTTTTATTCTTTTCATCCCATATCAAAATTTGATTTTTCATGGACAATCTTTCAACCAATGATTTTCCTTTCCATTATAAGTTCATCTTTCTTTTTCCAAACTACTTTCTTATCTCTTTGGATGGTTTTTTAGTCAATAGTAGTTTTAGAGAACCACTTTATGATACTTATAATCTTCTAAAATTTCCACTTGAGACATGGTTTACATGGTAAGGATTATTAGAATAATAACTATACCTTATCTGTTATTCTTGATAACTCATCCTTTCAATATTTCCACCACCTTCATGGTAGTTATGGTATTCAAATTCCTTAAAATAGAAACTATATTTGTGTCTATATATTACCCAAAATTAGAACATGTCTACGTACCTTGTTACATATCTTATTTTATTTTCATTACATTTTTTATGGACTTTCTTAAATCTATTTCTAGAACCTATAAGATTTTACCACTTCTTGATAATTTAAATGACTACTATTTTAATACTTTCATGTAGTTCCATCATGACCAAAGCTTGTTTCTTCTATATAGCATGAACTTTAAGACATGATAATCTTCTCTTTATTCTCCCCTAATAAGGAATATTTACCTTTCATTTCAATATCACCTATGAAAGGATAGTCAAATAATAAATTTAATGAATCTTTAAGTTTACACTTACCTTTAGCATTAAATTATTCCCCTTCTATATTGGATGTGATTAATTACTATACCAATTGCTATATCTTCTTGTTCTCTAATTTTATTTGAGTATTCAAAACTTTCTTTAATGTCTTCCCACTAGAAATTGTATACAATAATGAATGGGAAAGTTTTAATATTATATATTTTATATCTATAATTTTAGAGTCAAACTAAGAAATGGATTACATAAGGTATACCTTATATTGTTTCAACCTTTGTTTCTCTTTATCAAATTTTTTCAAGTGTATCATAAGATCAACCTCTTTGGTATTTGAGATTTTAATTTATTCTAAGTTCAAAATCTTTCCATTAGAATTATCTTTGATTTTTTCCACTCTTATGGATATCTTCTCCAACTATTAATATTGGGAATAATTCTTCTCCCTTAAATTAATATCCACTTCAAAAAGTATTTTTTTCTAAACTTTTATCTTGATGAATTCAATTTCCATCACTTTTTTCTAGAAACCTTATGCCTTTTCTTCCTCTTTAAGCTTCAGTTTTTCTTCTCTTAGTTGTTTATCCAAATCCTCTAATAAGTATAAAACTTCCACTTATAGCATCCTTTGGATTACTTATAATTATTGTATTCATCTTAAACTATTATATGAGGTTCCTCATTCATTCATATATCATTATTTAATGAACCAAAATATCCGCACTCTAAATTATCATCACCTTCCTATTGTAGACTAATAGATTTTTTTTCAATTAAATCTCATTATTCCCATAAACAATTCCATAAAATGTACTTCCATAAGTATTATAATTATCTGTAAAAGTCCTGCACTTTTCCATGGAATGCAAGAATATGAGAGTACACTGAAACTTCTAATTCAAAAACCAACTAGATCAGGTTATTGAAAAATATGTCCAACAAAAAAACCTATTATTTGATACCACATGTCATAGTCAAAGGGGATTAGGTGTCAGATAACCTAGGTGGGAGTTGAATTAGGTAATGTATTATTTTTTGAATTTATAAATTCTCCTTAAACTCACACATTCATAATGTATCTTAGACTCATAATTATTAGGTTCATTGTCTTTTTTCTCATTTGTCTATATTGATCTAATTATTTCCATCTTGTCTTCAAACATTAAATGATTTATCTTATAATTTTTTCCTACCTTTATAAATTGTCTTATAAAAAAAATATAAACATGAAACCATGAAGGGATGAGTATTTTTACTAGCTTCACTATCACTTGGATACTTTGAGGATCATGTTATCCATAGTATATTAATGTAATTAAAAACACTAGTCTCACTGATTACTGTTAGGGTTTGGTTTATGACTAGGGTCACTCCATTTACAAGTTTAGGGTTGATGCATTATCACTTAGGAATCACTATCCTCACAATTAGATCTTATTCTCACTGATTAAAAGGAAAAACTAATCGATGTGTAGAATAAAACAAAACGATTTACCAATAAATTATTTAAAAAAATGGGGGTTGGTGCTCTATAAACTCCTCAAGTTACTCCTACATAGGTGTATAGTGAATATATTAATGAATAATGTCTTTAATCCATGAGACTTCATGGAAAACACCCTTTTTCACCATATTCTTCATTCTTATAATGGTTATGTAATTTATTCGCCTTCATGTTTTGGAACTAAAAAGTCTTCACCTTACTACACTGTAGCAGATCTTCTTCCTTCTAGTATCTCAGATGTGGCAGTGATTCTTCTCTCTTAATATTTTGGAATTAAAAATCTCCCTTGAAACATAAACATGTATATTTTCTCAAATAATTTAAAATTTGATCTCTCCCATTTTTTCCCTGTAGATATGTCAATATAGCTTCCAAAATTTGTCTCTATTTTCTTTTGTTCTTATTATATGGACACTATAATCACATGTGATATATTGTTAATATTATTATTCAAAGATCACACATTTAAACTATCATATTTTTTGGTTTATTAGTTTAAGTACTCTCCTCATGGAATATGGAAAATCCCATGATTATGGTATTAAAAAATTATCTTTTAAAATATAGAATGATCTCTATGGAATTCTTTCACAAACTAATGCCTTGTATAAAAAATCATTTCCTCTTTTATCTTCACATTATAATTATGTGGTCATAAGATCCTTTACTATATTCAACCCTAAAAAAACCATGAATATATGTATTTAACCTTCGACATTTGATCATCCTAAATATCCACTTCATAATAACTCCATTCAAATTCGTCCTTTAAAACACTCAAATATTATGATAGGATATTTTTATTTTAAACCAATAAATATCATGTTAGAAAGTATTTATTTAAAAACTATTAATATAATGGTAAAAATTTAATTGAATCAATCGTGACATGGAATACTTGAGCTTCCAAATTCATGAAAACTCTATAGTGCATCATACGAGGCTCAGTCATTTATATAATAATTATATATATCATAAGAGGTCTCTAAAACATTTCATGTAATTTTCTACTATTATATGAACCTATATCACATAAAAACTAACCTTTCATATGAAATACATCCTCTCATACAAAACATCCTTTATCATACGAGTAGTTCATTTTGTACAAATTCTAACATTGTTTCATATGAAAAAGATGAATCCATAAGAATCCTCAAAGAAACACTAATTTTTTTAAAAAATAAAATATTACATATTTTACAAAAATCCTACATACCATTATATATATTTTCAAAAAAATACAATAAAAACTTTAGGTTTCAATAGTTCACTTTGTCTAAGATAGAAAGTGTCCATGAAACACAGATTATGCCAATCCCATATGTCCAACTTATAAATTATCTATTATATGAGTATATACTAACCTATTTGATGAATACATAACATTTCATTAACCATTATGGATGAGAAAATCAAATTCACAACATTAATATAGATAATCAAATGATATGTACTATTTAGGTGTGGTTGCGCACTCCTCAGCCTATCTTAATCAGGGGCCCAAATGTCATACTCGGTATATGAGAGGAAAAAACACATCTTGAGTGATCTTTAACCAATGAAATGATCTGCAAGATACCAAACCACACATTTATTAGTTAATCCATAGTGGAATGTGTAATAAATGTTTTAAAGTATGATGGTTCACATGTTAGGTATCTTGCTAACCTTGAGTAATGGGGAGTCCTATATGATCTGTGGACCTATAATATATTAAATTCAAATTAAATGAAACTCTATATGATATACTTATTAGGCCATCCAATTAAAAAAAATCCCTTATGAGTATATTCTATATCTCATACAAGAATCATACTCACACTACCCTTTACATTTTTTCATAAAATATAATATTCTATGATAAGAATCGGTTAGGGATAACACAAATTCAAACTTTGAGAGGTCAATTATCATTTCATTTCAGGATATATATATATATATATAATTATACAAACAATGTGAAAGTATGATAAAAAGGATATTTCTGTTTATAGGTTAAATTTTATATTCTTAAAAATATTTTTAGCATATTAAACAAAACACAACACAAGAACTTTTCTATCATATCACATATAAAATATTTCTATATCACCCTTATATTTGCTACACATTTTGTGGTTTTTTATCTCATTATATCTATATGTAATTCCTATCCCATATCAATGTGAACATTTGATAAAACCCTACCACTAAACTCTTTATGGAGTAACATCTATAAAGAAATTTTGAATAATGGTGAGAATTTAGAATTATATTCCTAATATTAAACTCTTTGGAAATATTCAATCATTTTAAATTCAAAACCTCAAATACTCTGATATCAAATTTTTTATTTATTTAGAACTATTTTTAATCCTAATATCATCATACTTAAAACACTTTATATCAAAATAATTCCTTGAAATAATATAACAATTTAAATTATTACTTACCAAAACATCCTAAATTCCTTTAGGATAAAATTATATTCACTTTGTTGAGCTAACTACATGTAACTCTTTATATTTTTACCAATATAACATAAACACTATTCTAGGATATTAAGTGAAATCCACTTTGTAATTTATTTAGCATGATCCTTTAAAATAATAGTGATATTAACTTTTAAAAACAACTAAATATAATATTTACATTTTTCATTTACCATCATATATCCTCAACTCTTTAAGATATTAAGTGAAAAAATAATAATTTTTTACTGGTATAATCTTTTATTTATGAACATTGAACTTATATAAGTCTAAAAATACTCTCACTAGCCACTTAGACATTGTATTCTCATTAGAATATCATGATATGATACACAAAATTCTTTGTGCATGAAATAACTAATATTTATTATAGGTAGGAATATTCCATAAATAAACTATTATTTCTATATTAAATATGGTATTCTATTCATTTAGATAATTTTCCTCTAAAAATAAGACTATTTTTAACATATTCCCATGGTGGGTAGTGGGAATATCTTCCCTCATATTTTAAAAAATATCTATATAAACACTTTATCCTAGATAAAAAATGTTTTCTTTTCTCTTTTTCAAAAGACATTATACAATCCAGTGAATCATAAACCATGTTCATAAAACTAATCATATAATTTTTTTCACAACAAATCTTTGTTAATGAACATATTAACATACTATATAATAGAAATAAAATGATGATACACAATCATTTATTTGATCCATTCGATCTTGAAAAAATCCATTATCTATTGCATTGACCAAGATTCAATGGAATTAGTGTCCTGAGGTGGTGTGCCACATGGCCTTAGGCACACCTCCTCATACACCAGTGACTAACAACTAGTGGTGATAGCCTGTGAGGTCACCATATAGAGACCATTATCTCTTTGTCATAGTAGTTATAAAATCATAAATAATGCAACCATATTAATAAGGCTAAATAAACATCATAGATAAGATAGATACATTTTTTGAGGATAAACCAATCATCAAAATGACATAATAAATTTCTATTTCATATATTCCTTAACCAATCCCACCATTAGATGATCAGACACAATGAATGATAAAGGGGAAATAAAAACATAACTAAAAATCATACCAAATATGTTTCTAATTCATTCGTGGTCCTGATATCCATACTCCACACCTAGTGTTCCAAGATAACATTTATTCAATGGGTCATATCCCTATTCTGTAACCTAAGATAAAATAATAACATTTACACTATTATATAAATTACATGGTGGCCTAAGTAGGGTTTTAGTATAACCCAATAGGCCACCACCAATGGAATCTCTAAAATAACTAGCCTAAAATAAAAGTACATGCATAAGAATTTAAGGTAAAAATTTTAGAAGTGTTTAAAAAATAAAATAAAAGTAATTAATAACCATTGATATCTAGGCTCCATGATGACGTCATTGATTTATACCATATCAATCATTAGTTTTATGACCCTGAACAACAATACCTACTTTGGGTAGTGTTGGAGTGTCTTTCATCATGTCATAATAAACACACCTCTACAAGTAAACACCTGGAATCTATGGGTTATCCTAGAATTCCTATTGTCCTAAAGTATCACATGGAATCTGAGTGATCATCCTAGAATTCCTATATAATATGAGATTTCATACCTATATTCCCCATTCATAATTCATCACCTAGAGTCTAGGTGCTCATCCTAGTATTCCCATAGAATTCAAGCCCTCATCCTAGTATTCCCCAGTATTCCTATAACATTATGTATGTCATGGAATTTAGGTGACCATCCCATAATTACCTTGGAATTTGAGTTCTCATAATTGAAATACCAATATTTTCTAGTATCATGTATCACATGGAATCTAGGATATCATCCAAAAATTCATAAATCATTTATCATATATCATTTTTAATCTTTGAGCTCATCCTAGTATTCCTGAGAATTAGGTGTCATATAGAGTCTAAGAACTCATCCCAACATTCCCAAGTATTATGATTTATTTTAATAACTTTATTATTTAATAATTTATTCCATTAAATTTTCTATATTATTAAGGCCAACATAATCCATAATCATTGTTTCATCTTTTAAAAACAACTTCTAATTTCAAAATAGAATTTACCATTTAAAAAAACCAATAAATTTCATAAAACATGAATTTCAACAATAAATTCCTTTATGGTTTCTAAAACATAGGGCCCACTTCACATTAGTCAAGTGATTTACCTATTTCACTTTCCAACTCATAATTAAGAAATTTGATTCGCCAAGGAATTTAATAAATATCAATACTCAATTCATTTTCATTTATAGAAAACTATAGCAATACTTGATGTTCCACTTCAATAGAAATAAGGATTGAGAAATATCAATTTACAAAAAATTATTTAAAACATAGATACTCAATTAAATGGATCAAACTAATATACTGAAATTATCACAATACTCTAAGCATAGGGAGCCATAAAATTTAATTATACTAACAAACAGGCAAATTAATAACCATGGAATTTTGATTAGAATTTATTTTTTCTTGGAAACATAGCACTTAAAAAAGGGAATTTAGCTAAACTAAGGAACAATTTAAATAATTTAATTTAAATTAGGTCAATGGGTGAAAAATCATACATTACTACACAATGCACCACTTTAAAAATAAAAAAGTATAAGGACTCAACCTTAAACAATACATAATATTGAGTTTTAAGAAATGAATCTATTCTATTAATTTTGAGGGTATTTTTAGGTTTAAATTTTTAGATAATTATTCCATAAGTAATACATAGGAAAACCATAAAATAAAAGTGAACACTTCTAATTAGTGTCCATTTTCCCATAATATAAAACCTTAAAAATAAATCATCATTTATTTTCATGAAAAATCTATACGACATTCAACTTGACTTCTTCATTTTATTTACCCATCCTTAAACCCTTAAAATTTTTTAAAATGTGGGATGAGCACAAAAAACTTTGTAAGGGACATAAAATAAATAAGATCATTAGTTTAGTTAAAAAATAAAAAATAATGTAATGTTTATCTTTATCCTCAAAGTTATTTTAGCATATAAAATAAACCATTTTTACATAAAAGCACACACACTTTTTTGATCAAATAAATCCAAAAGAAACATAATAAGAAATTAAATACACTTTTTAGTAACTTAGAACATCACATTTATAAGCCATTTGAAACCCATTTTATAAGTAATTGGATTTTAGTTAAATATATAATAGAAACACTTTGGTAACTCCCGCATTATTTCCTATTAAGATATGAAATATTACCCAATGTATTGGAAAGCTATCTAGGCACATCCATCATTTAATCTATAATGGGATCACCCAATGCTATCAAGATTTCCCCATAATATAAGCTATAACGGGCTCACCAAAAACTATCTATGTCTCCCCATCATATAAGTTATAATAGGCGCACCCAACGCTATCTGGTCCACCCCATCATATAAGTTTTAACTGGATCACTTGGTGCTATTTGGGTGCACCCATTTCTCATGTATAATTCTCAAGTATCATATCATGAATAAAAAAATAATTATTTCACTAATTCATCATAAAAATTTGAAAAAAACTATTATAAACTAATAATAAAATCACTTTTGGATTCTAAAATACCATATTCATTTAAAAATCCATTATCAATACCAAAATGCCCTTTTATTTGGAAAAAAACACTTCAGTTCCAAAAACCCCCAAAAAAGGAAGTGGTTTTTTCTATTTGAAAAAAACATAGAATAATTAATAAGAATATAGAAATTAAATTATGGTCATGGTAGTTGAAATTTTTTTGTTTTAATTTAGAACATTCCATTTTTCATTTGTCAAAAAGTTCCATATAAGACACATAAAAAGAATCATTTTTTAAAACCATTGGAATAATGTAAAAGCGACAAAAATGTTCATTATAAAATATTTTTTGTCAATATAAAAACATTGATTAAATAATTTTAAAACATATTGACATGAAAAAGTAATACGTATAAGGAAAACACTAACTAGGGATTTTTCTTAATAAAACCCCCCTTATAACCTTGGAAATATTTAAAACATAAGATGTATGAAATAATAGCATTAAAAAACTACAAAAAACATTAATATACATAAATTCATGATATAACATATATATAATGGGCTTTATATACACCTCATAAAATAATATAGGACCATAACATCAAAATATTCCACAACAAAAGGAAATTGATATGTATTCTCATACCTGGATTCCAACTTGTCATGTGTGTCTTTATCTCCCTCTTCTTTAGGTATCCTCCTTAGGTTTTCATTAAAAGCCTTAAAAGGTTGGATTTATGTAAAAACTAAGGATTCTATAATTATAGGAAATAATTTGGGAAGGAAGTTTGAAAAGTATTGGATTAACTAAATAGGTTTGAATGGGCGCCAAAGAGAGGAGAGGGGGTGGCCCATTATAATTGAGGAGGTGTAGAATTTCTGTAAATACTAAAAATTATTCAATAATGGGAGGTCCCTCTCACCTAATGTGGATTAAAAATTGATAAATAATGGAGGTTGGGGTTTATTTTGTTGATAAAACCCTCTAACACACAAAAAACATAGTTTTATCATGTTATTTTTTAGTCTTTAAGTTTACTATATTTTTTCCTTTCCGTTTTTACCAAGGTAAGTTATATTTTTAATTTACCTAGGAAATTTATAAATTGTGAATAAAATTAAATGAGAGTTTTTAGATAATTTATAACTAATTATCCTAAATATTAAATCCAATTTATTAAATAAAAATGTTAAATGTGTTGAAAATTAATTTTGACACAAACATATATAATACGCAAAACCCCATTTTATTATTAATCACGGTAAATAATTTTTATTGGTTTCACTAATAATTATGGTCAAAAATTAAGTTGAACTTATTAGATAATATAAATTATTATAATTCCATTTATTTAATTCGTTTTTATCAAATTAACTCAGATAAGTGTAAAATTTTTATTTAAAACAAAACCTGCAGACATAGAAAAAATAGGTTTTCAAGAAAAGTATTTCTTCAGTAAAAGATGATTTTATATCAACTCTATGACTAAACAACCATTGTACGGAACTATATTAATATTTAATTATATATAATCTATAAATATATTGAAATCATACCTCATTAGGATTATTTTATTTAATTAAAAAAGAGAAACATTATAAATTTTAAAACAGATGTTAGGGAAAACATGTTTTTAAACCCAAAAATAAACTCATTCTAAAATAAAATATAAAGTAAATTCAAAATAATTTAAGTTTATTAAATATATGAAAATAATAATTATTATAATTTAAATAAAATAAAAAATATAATGGGTTTTTTAAATTAATTAAATTATTTAAAAGAATTTAATTTTTTTTTCAAAAATCAGTATTTTCAGTATTCACTGAAAAAATAAATATTTTCAAAAAAATAAAAAAAATTCACCCTAATATAATTTTATTATTATGATTTAAAAAATTAATCTCATTTTATCAAATAATATTTCTAAAATTTTCAGAAAATAATTATAATATTTCCTTACTAAGAGAAATAAAAATCATTTTGAAGAAAACCTATTTTTGAAGAAAAAAATAACTTTAATAAAAAGTGATTGATTATTTAATAAGAATTTATAAATAATTTATTTTGATTAGGTAATATATATATATATATATATCATATAGTAGTTAATAATATTTATACCCTACAATTTAATGACTAGTTTATAGTATTTATATATTTTCCGTGTCATTTAAGATCAGTGTAGTGTGTCATGTATGTTATCAAGAATTAAAATATTAGGATTGAATTTACTTAAATATATTTAAGAGATTAAATTTATTCAAAAATATGTATATCATAATTTCATGGGTAGTTAAATTCTGTTATAATCTTGGTGTTTAATGTTTCATATGTTATCAAACATATTTTTTCATTTCTTGGTGTTACATCTACCCCCCCCCCCACACACACACTTAACAAATTGAATCCTTGTAATTTGAACTTTAACTCGGTAATAAATGGATACACATTTGAAAATAATTTTTGTATAAACCTACATAATAATTTTTTTAATAAAACATCTTATTAAAAAATTGAAAGGTTAGAACAAGGGTTATCTAGAATTACACATAATATGTTTCCAAATAAGAGAACATTATTGGGAAGTAAATATTTGGACACAGAAGAAAAGTGTAAATAATTATAGAGAGTGATTGAGGTCATTGATCCCAAGTAAGTGAATTATAAATGAAAATTTAAGGTCATCAAAACCATAAATCTCTGAAGATTTAAAAGACCATATGATTCATCAGATATAAATGTAATAGGATAACATTTTTGTTTCAAGAACTATTTCCTAAAGTTGAGGAATTGTTTTACTATATAAGAAAATAAGTAAATATACTTAATTGATAAGTTTCTATTACATAAAAAAAATTCCATCCCTTGTTTTTGTTTTAATAAATTTCTGATTCATCCTTTATTCTAAGAAATAAATATCCAAAAATGATTTTGTATGCCTTAAGCACAAACATTCACTTTCAATGGATTATAACATCCATAAAGGAGTGAAAATTATTTTCTTATATGTCTAACCAAATGTCAAACAAATATGGTTATCAAAAGTTATCTAATATAATAAATTAATCTCTAAATATTAAAAGAAACAACACTGGTTCATTATTAATATTTATTTAAAAATAATTTCATATTCACCAGTACATTACGTAGGCCAGTGATAAGCATTTCATCATTATTAACCTTCGGTTGTGGGTTCAAGCCTCGCAGCCTTACCGATTATTATGGGTTTTTTTTAACCTTTGGTTTGTCCTTTTTCATAAAATTTCATCTTTATAAAATTCCAATAAATATAATGAAAATCCTTAAAAATGAACTTAATAATCAAAGATCATATAAACCCTAAAGGTTATCATCACCTTAAAACTCATGTCCAAAAAAATGGTAATGTAATAATTTATATTAAAACAAAGCCTTACATATACATAAACCCAACAAAACATATCCCAAAATTTCATTAATCACATTAAGATCTCAACATTTAAAACTTCAAAATGAGTTTCTAAAATTTTGAACTTATGTTTAACCTTCAAAAAATACCGAGCCCCCTAGAGCTTCCACCACTTCACCAGATGGCCCAACATTAACTGAAGTGGTAGGAAATGATTTTTCCACACATTTCTATTTATAATAATGACAATTTCCACCCAAATTAAGAAAATGCATACACACATTAGCATAATGAACCAACTCATTGCAACTTAAACACCTCACCATTTGATGGTTATCAGTTACACCATTCTTTGGTTGTTTATGATTTTTTTCTTTATAGTCACGATCCTTGTGACCAAATTTATAACACCAAAAACACATTCTAGATCCTATAAAATATTCACTAAAATGTATTTTATCGAACTTGGAACAAGATTTTGTCTTACCTCCAGAATTCTTAGTTAGTTCCTTTTCTATTTCCTTCCACATTGATTGTTTTTTTACTCTTTTAATCTTGTGGCACATAAGTGTTAGAAAACTCCAAATCAACATTCTTAGCACAAAAACCAACTTTCTTAAAACTTTTAAATTATCATGAGGAAAATTCTATTTTTATAATTGATTTTAATCTATAGTAAAATAGATTAATTTTACTATCAATGTCCTGAAAAAAATCTAGAACATACCTAGCCAATCTTTTGAATTTTTTTTCATATGAGTCCCCTCAATCTTCATCATTTGGCTAAAATTCTAGGAATTTTTCCTCCGTTCTAAGATGGACAACCTAATTGAAATATTTCTCAAGGAAGATATTCTTCAATTTTTCCCATCCCATGGTGTCAAGATCATCCTTCACACTAGTATTCTTAACTAAATACCACTATTGATCATATTCACTTTTAAAATGATAAATGGAAAGGGATGCCTTTTAAAGCTTCAAATACCCCATAACATCAAATATATTCTCCAATTAATTGATCCATCCTTTGAATACCACTGGGTTATATGATCCAATAAATGATAGGGGATACTGCCTCATAAAATGATCCACTATTGATATGTTCCTTTATGTTATATCAGGTTTCTCTCTAGTGTGAATACCAATACCATTAATAGATTTTTTCATATGATCAATAATTATAACAAACTATTCTAATTAAATTCCAACTATCTCAAGATACTTATATGGAAGGATATTTTCCTCTCAGTGTCTTCCCACTATATATTCCCTATTTACTTTATGGAAAACCATTTTGAAAATAAATAGTTTAGATGAAGAAACATGTTAATCTTAAAATTATACATCATTTAAACTTGTCTATAAGGTATAATCTTTCAAGGGAATACTATTAACATTATCTAATCCTCTAAAGTTATATAAACAATCCTTTGATACCAACTATAAGGACCTGACCCTAAACATTATATAATATCATGTTTTAAGTCAATAATTCATTATATTACATTTGACGACTGTTTCAAGTTTAGTTTTTTACGGAATTAGGCCATAACTCGTGCATAAAAATAAATAAAATAAAAAGTGGACACTTTCGATTAGTATCAATTTTTCCCATAATATAAAAATTTTAAAATAATTAATGACTTCATTTCATGGAAAATCTTAATGACATTCAACTTGACTTATTAATTTATCTTACCCATCCATAAACCCTATGAAAAACATTTTAAAACATCGGATGTGCACAAAAATATCAATAAGGGATAGAAAATAAAGAAAATTGTTAGACTATTTAAATTCATAAAAATTCATTTAACTTTTACCTTCATCTTCAAAGTTCTATAATCATATGAAATAAATCATTTTCACATTAAAAAGAACACACACTTGTTTCTCAAAGGAAGCCCAAAAACCATAGTAAGAAATTTAAAAATCATTTCAAAAACATAGATCATCACATTCATAACCTGTTTAAAGCCCATGTCAGAAGTTACTATATCATAGTTACATATATAGTATAAATCCTTTATTAACTCCTCATTCTTTACCATAAAGACAAAGAACATTAAATAATGCAGTAGAGTGTTATCTGAGTGAACCCATCATTTAAGAAATACCAGTCTCAACTAGTGTTATCTAGGATGCCCCATTGTAAAACCTTTAATAAGATCACCCAGTTATATCTAGGACACCCCTTCATATAAGCTGTAATAGGCTCACTTGGTGCTATCTAGGCCGCCCCATCTTAAAATCTGTAATGGACTCACCCGATGCTATCTGGGTTCACCTATTTTTTATGTATAATTCTCAAATACCATATCATACAATAAATTTTTTTATTATTTCACTTTTTAATCATAAAACATTTGAAAAATTCTTTAAAAATAATAATAAAATCACTTTTGTATATCAAAATACCCTTTTCTATTAAAACATTATTTTTAATATCAAAATTCCCTTTTATTTTGAAAACACATTTTAAATAACAAAATATCCCAAAAAATAGTAGAAGATTTTTTTCTTTGAAGAAAAAATAAAATATCGAAAAGAAATATAGAAATAAAATAATTTTTAGAATGGTAAAAAATTCATTGTCCTTATTTAGAACATTCCATTTTTCCTTTGTAAAAACATTCCATATAAGACAGATAAAAAGATTCCTTTTTTACAAACCAATAAAATTAAGTAAAATATACATATAATAATCTATATAAAATATTTTATTTCCATATAAAAACATTCATAAAATCATTTTAAAGTACTTAGACAAGGAATAATAAAAGTTTGAAGGAAAAAATTAAATGAGTATTTTTTTAATAAAACTTGTTTATCATCTTATAAATATTTGAATCATAAGTCGCATGAAAGAATAAAATTAAACAAAACATTAAATACGAAGAGAATAGATAAATTCATGATATAACATGTCAAAGAGTCTTTATATACACTTTGTGAAAGAATATAGGTGCATAACATCAAAACATTCCTTAATGAAAATAAATTGATATGAATTCTTTTATCTTGAGTTTTAATTATCATTTGTGTCATTATCTTTCTCTTTTTCGAGTATCCTCATTAGTTTGGCACCCAAATCCTTATTTGGTTGGATTTATATACAAACTAAGGATTATAGAATGATATGAGGGATGTTGAGAAAGAATTTGAGAAGGAATTTTCCAAAACAAATTGGTTTTAAGTGGTGAATTGGATATAAGAGGGAGGCCTTTTATAATTGAGGAGGATTTGATTTTCTAAATACTCAAAAGTATTCAATAATGGGAGGTCACTATCACATAATGTGGATCTAAAATTGATAAATAATATAGTGTCTAGTTGATTTGGTCAATTAAAACTTCCACTATATAAAATGAAACATTTATTTATAATTTTATTCATTAGCCTTTATGTTTACTCAATTTTACAGTTTTAGTTTTTACCACGATAACTTGTATTTTTTAATTACCTATGTAATTTATACATTAAGCCTAAAATTAAATGAGCCTTATTAGAAAATTTAAAACTAATGATACTAAATATTAAATCTAATTTATTAAATGAAAATCTTATGTGTGTGGAAAATTAATTATGATATAAACGCATGTAATACGCAAAACCCTATTTTAACCCCAATTACAGTAATTAATTTTTACTATTTTCACTAATAATTATGGTAAAGAATAAATTGGAGCTTATTAGATGATATAAATAATTCTCAGTAAAATTATTTAATACATTTAATTAAATTAAACTCATAGAAGTTTAATAATTTAACTTAAAATAAAACCTACATATATAATGAAAAAGCGGGTTTTTAAACATAGTATTTTTTGAGAAAAAGATGATTTTCTTTTAACTATATGACTTAACATAATAATTGTATGGAATTAAATTAATATTCAATGATATATAAAATATATATTTAATTTAAAATATTCCTCTTTAAGGATTATTTTAGTTAATTAAAAATGAGAAATATTATGAATTTTAAAACAGTTGTTAGAAAAATCCTTTTTTAAACCCAAAAATAAAATCATTATAAAATAAAATATAAAGAAGATTAAAATGAATTTATATATATTAAATATATAAAAATATTAATTTGTTACATTAAATTAAATTCAAAACATAATGGTAATTTTAAATTACTTAAATTATTAAAAATAAGTGACTTTTTGAAAAAAAATCATTAATTTTCTATTCATTGAAAAAAAAAAATATTTTCCAAAAAAATAACCATAAGATAATTTTGATATAATTATTTTGATAAATAAAATTCATTTTATCAAATAAATTTTCTAAAGGTATTAAAAATTAAGTATATTATTTCTTTACAAAATCAATAAAATCGTTTTTGAAGAAAACCTATTTCGGAATAATAAAATGACTTTAGTAAAAAATGATTGATTATTTACTAAGAATTTATCAGTAATATATATTAATTAGGACATATATAAATATATTATAAATTATTTTATTCTATTTATACACACTAATTTAACAGTTAGGTTATAACAGTTATATACTTCATGTTTTGTTTAAGCTTAGTGTTACATGTCTAACACATTATTGAGAATTAAAATCTCAGGTTTGTGTGTACTGAAAGCTATTTAGGAGATTTAATTTATTCAAAAATAAATATATCTTAATTTCATGGGGTGTTACATTCTCTTCTAAGTTTTTTGTTTCATGTCGTATATGTTATCGAACATATTTTTCATCCTTTAAAATCTTGGGGTGTTACAAAAAGAGTATGGGTTAAGTCTAGGGACCACATACCTTTGGATTTATAGAGTCTAAATGTTGAGTATAGGCTACATGTTTGGCCAAAATATGTAGAAATAGATAAAACATTCAAATTCCCTAAAAATATGTCACATTAGATTTAAAAAATAGAACACCACTTAATATAAAAAAAACTGAAGAAAGGGAGGATGAGAAGTGGTAGACTCACCTTAGGCTATTGATTTTACCCAATGAAAATGAATCAATAAGGGGATAAGGTATATCCCTCAAGGAAGATTGGGGAAAGGGAGGGGTTCACCAATAGGGATACTACAATAAAAATGGGGAGAAAATTAGGTATGGCGATCATAAGGAAAAGTTGGGTGAAGACATTTTTTCCCATTTAAATAAATAGCCTAAGAGACTACCATCCAGCTGGTGACCTCAACCCTCCAATTGGATATGGTCCACCGGCAAGCTAGTGGTTCCAAAAAAGACCATGGTTTATATTTTTAGCTATCATCTAGTTGTTTCATTGCATCGTTATGTTGCATCCCTGACTTTGGGTCCTAAATCCCCTAAACATATATTAGAATGCCTCAAACCCCTTAAACATATATATTAAGGCATATTACATGAGGCTCAATAAATTTTTAAACATTCTATACTATAATGAAGGGATGGGTTCTGAAAATCTACCAACCATATGATATCTCATCCCTAAGCTATGCTCCTAAAAATAACTAAGTCTCAAAACAAAAATGTTTCACTTTTCATGGTTGTTTTAACATGGAACCCCAAACCAACACTACTTCATAAACCCTAAACAGTTTGTACTATACATAACCAATCTATTTCCACTAAAACTGATACCTGACTCTTGGTATCATTCAAAGGATCCAAACACTTCTTATGTTACACAGTTTTGGTCTTGTACTTGATCTATTGGTTGTTCCCCTAACCAACTATGCTTACTGAAATGATTATACTTATTCTAAAGATTATTCATAATCAGATGCCTTAAATCAACACTCATGATGGGAAGACACTCTAGAATTCCAATGCTCTGCAATATTGGTTACTACACTAGCATGTTTCTTAATGATCACACCCCATTCATAAAATCCAACCGTCATTCCATTCTCAATGGATATAAACTACCGAGAATAATAATTTCACCCAAAACTCAAAAATTTATACTCACACTCAGGCATTTACTAAATCTCTATTTTGCTCGACCACTCACATATAAGTGCCATCAAGAACTCAAACCCACCCTTGAGCTAGGTCCATTATCACGATCCTTCCAATATTAATTGAAACTAGTCAAAAATGATCACCAAGTGCTCAATCCATCCATAATGTGTTATTACCCATATTATTTTCTGATCAAACATCACTAACACCTAGGAACACCAGTCAAAACATTATCACAGACCCACAATCTAAATTAAAAACTGAAGTGGGTGAGTATTCATTTCATGACATGAAAGCCTAAACACACCGTAGTTTTAGAAAATCCGCAACCACAACCATGAACCACTACCATCTCATTCCCATAGATGTTCTCCATGCGGTTCTGAACACACTACATCAAATTCCACATAAAACTACTTGTTAGACCACCTTCATCCAACCTACTACAAGAATGCTCAACTTCCACCGTCTACCCATTTTTAAGTTATTGAAACATGATGCCTTTATCATTAAATAAATTCCACAGTCATCTAGACACACACTAAGGTCCAACATTGGCCCCCTATGTTCTTTCATAGTTGAATCATTGACCACTCACAATATAAACCATGATATCACTTGATCACTATTGTGTAACCAGCCAAATCCTTTTTGGTCATATCATTTCATCTCGAGCCTAAAATGATCCCTTAAAATTTAACCTACACTGCACAAAAATTAACCTTTGGAATTCCTAAGTTAATATATACTACATCAAAGCTTCACATGAACAAACATATGATTCTTCCATGACTATATAGAGACCAATAACATGAATAATTCATAGAATCAATGTCCCTTTTAATCAGGATACTCACACGTTGTGATAGAAATGACACTCCCCGCCATAAGAGTGTCCTTTTCACTACTTCATTTGGTTAGAACCCCAATCTCAATAGCCCACATTTCATATTTCATCAAATAAAATGGTTGTACATGGTCATCCCACTCATACATGAGATTTTATAAAACCACAAATTCATTACTCATTTCTGGATCATAGGAAATTCATCACTAAGAACCATTAAAACTAAACTCACAATGAGGTGCATACCCTCACTCGACCAATGTTTCACTCCCCATCATATGGATTCACCTTATAACTATCCAAGATCACAACATGAATAGGTTCCATTTCTAAGGAGTGTGTTTCTCACTCTAAACTATTCTCAACAATTAAATCAACAACACATGAATCGATGCTAAAACATAGATCAATCATTCCATAATATCTTGATCAATCCATGAACATCATTCTTCAACACTAGGGCCTCACAAGACCCACCAAAGTATCTGGATTATCTTCTTGTAAGCATCTTCCAAAACCCATTTACCTCACTCCCAAGAGATACATGATAATAAAAACTTTTTAGGCTTCATGATACTCTTCCAAGTAGGTTTAAACCATATCCCATTTGAAATATACCTCTATTACATCACTCGAACATCTCCAAACCCAAAATATTCCCAATAAAACCACACATGATCTATTATACTAATAAAATTCCAATAGTTCTTGTGAAAAATAGTTTGATTCCATAGTAAACCTATTAGTGATCACTCTCACACCACCTAATATTATCAAAACCTAGGGGTTTTATTGTTCACTAAAACCAACTTGAAAAACATGACTCCTAATCCTATGATTTGACTGTTACCATCCATAGGATTACATGCCCAATCTAGAAATAAACTATGATTTTAGCATGTAACTTTTTCTAACCAAATATATTCTAGATTCCTTTACACAAAAATTTCATACCCCACACATACATCAACGATAATCATATGACCATCCATCATCTTAGGTGTTGTTTCAAGTACCCAAAGCAATTACCTATGCTTTTATAATGTAACAAAATCATGTACACAATCATAAGGGTTAGTAATATGAATGATCCTTCCCTTTGAAACTATCCTTGACACAAGTCACCATATCTCACAGTGGTCACTATAACCACCTCAAAACTAGGTAGTAGCAAACATGCACTAATCACCTAAACTAAATAATATACCAATGCTTTACATATCTAAAGGAATCTATATATAAAATTAAATCCCTATTATGATTTACCATCAAAGGTCACAATGAACAAACTCACTAAACCTAAGTCATATTTAAGGGTCACTAGGTACTACCACCTTTCCCCTAAACCAAGCCTCATAAGGATCACCACTCATGGGTTACACTCATCCCTATATCAAGGTCACATGACATCAAGTTTTTTAAAACAAAAAAAATCAAGGTATCATACAATGTCTTAAACATAAAATACCCTACGCACTCTAGAGTTTGGCATAATCCATAAGTGTAACGCCTCGATAATTTATGACATATCTCTATAAATAAATTTAATTTCATTAATAACTTGGTTTACACATAACACCAAGTTTAAATAAACTAATAATAATTGTTGAAATATTATTATGAGAAAATTATATCATTTCTTCATCATTTAATTATTGTATTAGGTTGAATTTTTGATATTTTTATAAAAATATTTATTTTTTATTGAATTGTAAAAAATAACAATTATTGTAAAATAGTCATTTATTTTCATTAAATCAAGTAATTTAAAAACTAAAAATATATTTTATATTTATAATTAAAGTGAAATAAGATGAATTTTTTTAAATAATCTAATTAATTCTATTAGGATCAATATTTTATATGATTTTGATATAAGTAAAGTTTTAGTATTCAAAATGCATTTTTTCTGTAAAACCATTATTCACTGCATTTTGAGGGTTTAATTTTAAATTAAATTATTAAAATTGTATAAATATAATTTTATAAAATGGATTCAATATTTATAATCATCATAATTAATATTGGGAAATAATTTCAACTTAAACTTTATTCGTAATGAATAAACTAAATAGTAAAAATTTGTCATGATGGTTAAGGTTAAAATGGGTTTACCGGGGGTTAAACCAAGATATAAGTGTAATTTATCCAATTAAATTTGTATAAATTCAATTTTATGGCCGTGTTTATATCTCATATTATCCCACCTTATAAAATCTTGAATCAATTGACTTGTAATGGTTTCCCCCTTCACCCATTTATTTTAAAAGTGGTTTCTTATTTTCCTTTAAATTAAGATTGATTGACCCTCAAATTTCATTAATATATATATAATATAATTATTATTATTTAAAGAATAACTATTATTTGCCTTTCTTTAATTCCATCTTTTGAAAAGTGAAAACGACATTCATGTGTATGTACGACATACCGTCTTTATAAATAGTGTAATTCATTTTTTTCTATCTCAACCTTTTATAGATGAATATATATATATATATAATAAATATATATTATATTTATATCATTATTAACATTCTTTATATGGTGGAACCATAATAAAAGTACAAGTACCAAAACTACTAAACAAAAACTCTCATAAAAAACAAAGTAGTTAACACCTAAAACAATGATAATAATAAAATATTGTTAATAAACACGTGTTAAGATATTATAAATGGATCATATATGATATTTTAAATATGTATACATTTATGTAATGTAATTATAATAAATCTAAATTTATTATACATTAGGTTAAAATCACTTACAAGGAAAGTCGAAATTCAATTTTCACTCCATTATGGCATATTTTGTATTAAAAACCTATTTATATTTATGTGGTATATACACTAACCCATTTATATAAATGAAATGAATATCTATTTATTCATGATTATTACTTTTTTAATTCATTTTTACTCTTTCAATGGGTTATAATTTAAAAGTTACCATATGGGTAAGAATCTTTTTACAATCTCATTGTTTTTGGGATAATATAATTTTTTTGAAGAAATATTATAATATATCATTTTAAAAACTAAACATATTTTCTTATTCTAAAGATCTTTAATGATTTTTCATTTTTTCTTCCAAATTTTACTCTCTTTGGAACATTATTCAAGAAAGGAAATGTTTAAAATAAAATTCAATCTTATTTTTCTTTTATTTGGGTATATTTTTCTTCTATGTCTATATTTTTCTAAATTGTTTTACAAAATTTATTTCTATTTACTGAAATGATTTATTTAGAAAATTTTATATTATCCTTTATTTTCTATAATTTTTGAAAGGAATATTTATAATATTTTCTGAAAGGTGATTTTTTAACTTTCTTCACAAAAATTAAAAATGAATTTTTCTTTTTAACAGAAATGAAGTTAAAATATTTTCCCATTAATATAATAGATTTATACTATTTTTCTTATTTTATATGTTTTAAATGGTTTTAAAATTGAAACTCTTTAATAGAAAATTATTTCATTATTTTTCTTCTATTTTTTATCTAATATTAATGAATTTCTTATAAAATTTATATTTCTGATGAATTTATGGTCCTATTTTATCTCTTATTATTTTTTTCTTATTAACTTTCTCTAAAAACATTTAATTTCATGTGATCATATTTCATTGGACATTACATTTCTCTTAAATATAAATATTCTTTATATCATAGATATTATTTTTACTTAAACCATATATCATTTCTACATATGGTGTTTTTCTATGAAAGCTAATTTATTGACTGGGAAATCTTAATATTTTGTATTCTTTACTCCATATGGATATTTATTGATAAGGAATATTTTTTATGAATTCAATTAATTTTGTAATATGTAAGGAATGTATTAGACATGTAGTTATAGGTGGGGACCATAATTATATATCCCCTCGATGCATCTACATGTCTTGTGAGAGAAGTAAGTTGGCCAAGCTTGTTAAATATGTTTTTAGGGTGTACATACCTATCAATTAAACTGTCTTGAAATAAGTACTTTATGGTAAATATATCATGATATATGAGATCAGGAAATCCAAAATTAATCATTTTGTTTATTTATAATTCATTTATTATTATGCATGGGATTACATCATTGATATTTTCCATGGATTCCTTTAATTCTCAAGTTACAGATTAAATAACATGTATTTCAGTTATTTACCTTTATATATTGATTATTCCTTTTTATTAATGTTAGTTTCCACTATATGTTACCATTATTGAGAATTTGATCTCACCCTTATTATTTTACTTTTCTTGTGATATGAATAATATCATAAAGGTGAGAATGTTTCTTATGCTATGTTTTTATATTTCAAATTTATGTGAATCATATATGTATCTGGTTCTCCAAGACTACTAAAGTGATCAATCATTGGTGATGTGATACCTTTTATATTATTCTAATGAAATAAAGTAGACACCGACTCTAGGTTACTATAGTTATATTTCTATATTTGGTATCAAAGAAACTTTATTAAAAACATTTGAAAATAGATCTTAAATGAACATAGCTAAGATAATAATTATGATAATACCTTTTAGTTTTTGAAAAATTTTACCATTAAAGAGATTTTCATTTCATGGATCAATATTAATGATGATTATGATCTAAATCAATGTATTTCATTAGTTAGTGATGCCGACTAATATAATAAATGGAATCAACACCCACAACCAATGTATGGATTTCCTTGTTGAAAAAGATAATAAAGTTTGTGTCGGAACTGAGTGAATCGGGGCTATATTATGGTATACAACTTTGGTTATGATGAATAAACTTTCATGTATAGAGAAACTTGTTGTTAAATGGTGTGATTCACCTCTGTTGGATCAATTAATACGAAAAAATCCTCTATTTTTTTAATAGAATAATAAATATATTAGAAGGTAAATGTAATAAGTACCTCAAAATATATTTATAGATTTTAGAAGTAAAGAAATTGAAATGGTTATTATAATAGATTATTATTTAAAATGAGATTTTGATAAATTTTGGTTATTTATCTAGGACACTAAATAGGTTAAAGAAATAAAAAAATATAATTTAGAAATTTTAAAATTATATTAATTGAGAAATTATTCCCCCAAGAACAGTGCGAAAAAATAGAGAGGAAATTCATCATTTTAATACATAAGTAAGAAGAAAGTGGGGTTGAGTATGTGGATAACTTTACAAGATTAATAAGGCATGTAGTGGACCACATTCATAATTTGAAAAAGCAATATTGACAATTTCTTTTTTGTGGTTATGTTGAGTCACTGAAGTGCACTAGCTTCTCAGATGTTTTCATAATATAATGTTATAGTATCAAGTTCCTTTAATACAGAGAAATAATTTTCTATAACTAATATCTTTAATGATAATCAAGAGAAGAAGAGGTCGGATGATCACCAAGAAATAGAGAACACATCAAAGAAGAATATGATAATACAGTAATTTCAATCATGTAAATATTGTGGAAGGAAATATCCTTGAAAATCCTTGAAGGGCATGAGATATTGTTATATGTGAAGAGATAATGGTCATATAGAGAATGAATTTACAGAAAAGAAAGAAACCACTTCTATCCAATGCTTCAACTGTAAAGATATAGAAAATTATTCAAACTGATACCTGAATAATCAAGGGAACTTACAATAAAAAAATATGATGGGAGAAGGCCAATCATATGTTATTTCTAAATATAAAGTTGAAGTTCCAAGATATGTGTGGAAAGGTAAACCTATCATCCACTATAGAAGTTAAAATATTTTAATTGATTCAGGTAACCAATATTTTGTATTTGAATAATTTTCAAAGGGTATCACATAACCACATCAATGACTATATGTTTATTTGGTAGTGAAAACATATAATGGTAGGATGATTAAATCTCAATTCTATTTCTCCTCTCTGATATATTTTTTTCAAAATGTGATTTCTAAGAATATTTTTATTCTTATATAGTTGAATTTGTTAAAAAAAAGTTGTATGTATTGGCTCTATCAGTATAGATCACAAGTCAATTTTTGAGGAAGGGAAGTTACATTCAATATTATGAATCAACCTGTGATAGTATATCAGTGTGGGGATGAACCTAAACTCCCAATAGAAATTATTCCCATCATATGGGGTTTACTAACTATTCATATGGGATATTTATTTCATATGGTTTGGGGAAAGCTCAATAATGAATATATGTCTATTGTATGGGATTTTTTTATGTATTTTTAGAATAGTTCCTAGTATTTCCCAAAATTGTGAATTTTAGTTTTCAATAGAACTCATACCTAGTGCTATAACTATTTTAAAGACTCTATATAGAATGGACCTGACTGAATTATAGGAATTAAAAAGAAACTCCATGAAAATATAGATAAGGGGTTCATTTATCCTAGTTCTTCACCATGGTGTTTACTTATTCTTTTTTTATAAGTAAAAAATATAGTTCAATGATTCTTTCAATTGATTATCAAGAACTTAACAAGATCACTATTAAGAACAAGTATCCTCTACCCCATATCGTTGATCTATTTGATCAATTATAAAGATCTCAATATTTTTCCAAGATTAATATTCAATTTGGATATCATCAATTAAGGTTCAAGAAGGAGGATATACCCAAGACATCCTTTCATATAAGGTATAATAATTATTAGTTTATATTAATTCCATTTGGAATTACCAATTCTCCTGTAATTTACATGGTTTTAATGAATAGATTCTCTATAGGTTACCGTGATTAGTTTTTGGTAGTCTTATAGAAAAAATTATAATATAATTTAAGTTTACGGACGAGCATAAAGAATATTTTAGGGTTGTACTAAAGAACCTAATAAAGGTTAAGTTGTATGAAAAATTTACCAATTGTGAATTTTAGTTTTAGAAAGTTTCATTTTTTGGGTCATATAATCTCAATCCAGGGTATATAAGTGGATCCTTCAAAGATATAAGTTATTAAGTAATGTACTAGACCAACCACAATAACTGAGATCTATATTTTTCTTTAGTTATATGGATATAATGGATTCTTTATTAGATATTTACCATAGCTATCTAATACACTCACTAGGTTGACCTAAAAGGGATCCAAGTTCTTATGGATGGATAAATGTGAAAAGAGTTTCAAAGAACAAAAGAGAAGGTTGGTAAGTACACCTGTGATTACACCACCCTATAGTGGATAAGGGTTTGTAATATATAGTGATGCATCAAATAAGTTACTGGGATGCATCCTCATGCAGAATGACATGGTCATAGATTATGCCTCTTGAAAATTAAAAATTCATGATAAAAATACCCAACTCATGATTTGGAACTAGCAGTGGTAATGTTTTCATTAAATATATGTATTAATAATTTATATTGTGAAATTTTTGATATATATACTCATCATAAAATAATTAAGTATATATTTACATGGAAATAGTTTAATATACACCAGAAAAGATGGTTGGAGTTGATCAAACATTATGACTTCTTAATACATTACCACCTTGGGTGAGAGAACAAGGTGGATGATTCTCCAAGATATAAATAACATGCTAGTATGTTCATGATAATTGTTTAAATAGATCCAATATTTATGGATTTTCAGAAGACGAATCTTGAAATCTTGAGGAAATGGGTCTTATATTATCTCTCTCAGATGAATGTTCAACCATTAATTCACGAGAGGGCACAAAAGGAAGAGTTGAATTATAGAATAAGGTAAAGAATATTACATAGTTCAATCATGATCATATTGGAATGATAAGATTTAGAAATAGAGTGTGTGTTTTATCAATAAAATACTTGAAGAAGTATCTATTGGATGAATCTAAAAATACATCATTATCTATTCATCCCCATAGTATGGATATGTATAGATATATAAAAGATTATTTTTGGTGGGATATCATGAAATGTGATATTTTAGAGTATTTATACCAATGCCTGGTGTGTCGATAAGTTAAGGCTGAGAGACAAAATCATAATGGGGTGTTAAAACTGTTATACATACTAGAATGTAAATGGGAAAATAATACCATGGATTTCATCATTGGACTCCACAAAACATATAAAGTGAATAATTCTATTTGGTTTTTAGTTGATCGCTATATTAAATCAATGCATTTTATCACTATTAGATAATATTTCCCTCTTTAATAGCTTACTTGATTATACATTAAGGAAATTATGACATTGCATAGATATCCACTATTGATTATATTGGATCAGGATCAATGGTTTACCATGAGGTTATGGAGAATCCTTTAGTCGTATCTAGATATGGAGTTGAGTTTTAGTACTAATTATCATACTCAAAAAAGATTTACAGTTTAAGAGGATCATTAAAACTCTAGATGACATGTTAAGAGCTTTCTCTATGTATTTCAAAAGCAGTTGGGATAAACTTTTCTTTAGTAGAGTTTATTGCAAAAATATCTTTCACTCAAGCATCTAGATGGATACATATGAATCCCTTTATTAAAGTAAGTGCATAACTCCAATGTTTTGAGATGAAGTTAGAGAATGAAAGAAATTAGGACTTTACCAATCTAAGAAAATAGTAGAAAATCTTAGATCCATTCAACAATAAATAAGGTCATCCCAAAGTTGTAAAAAAAGTTGTGCAGACAATCATCTATGAGATCTAGATTTTCAAGTTTTTAATAAAGTATTAATAAGAATATCTCCATGGAAGAAGGTTATGAGAGTTTTAAATAATTGAAATTTGAGACAATGATATATCAGTCCCATCAAGATTCTTGATTGTATCAGGATGGTAGATTATCTCTTGGTGCTTTACCAAAATCTCACTCAAGGTCATGATGTGTTCTATGTATCACTCTTGTGGAAGTATATTACTACTACTTCATGTGTACTAAAATCAGATTTCATTCCACTAAATAAATATCTCTCTTATGAGGAAAAAGCAATAAAGATTTTGGATCATAGACAGAAAGTTCTACCAGACAAGACCACTTGCTTGGTCAATGTTTTATGGGGAACTCATAAATTTAAGGAATCTATGTGGGAATCTAAGGATATGATGAGAGAGAAATATCAACTGTTTTTTATTAAAGTGATGATATTTTAAGGGTTAAATTCTTATAATGGGTGTATAATGTAACACCTTGAAATTTTATGATATGTTTCTCTTTAAATAAATTTAATTTCATTGGTATCTTGATTTACACACAAAATTGAGTTTAAAATAACCATGAAAAACTATAGAAAATTTATTATGTGAAAATTATATCATTTTTTCATAATTACAGTATTATATTAGGATTATTTTTTAGAATATTTCTAAAAATTTTACTTTTTAATTGAAGAGTGAAAAATAATGATTTTTTAAAAAAAACTATCATTTATTTTCTTTAAATCAAGAAATTTAAAAAGACTAATTATATTTTCAATTTGGTATTAATTTTATATAAAATGAATTTGATTTAAAATAATCTAATTAATTCCATTAGGATTTTTATTTTACATGATTTTTATATAAGTCAATTTTTAGGCTTAAAAACATCTTTTCCTAAAAAACAGATTTTCATCACATTTTTTCAGGTTTAGTATTAAATTAAATTGTTATAATTATATGAATTGAAATTAATAAAATATATTACATGTTTTTAATCATAATAGTTTATATTATTTAATGAGTTCTACTTACGTTTTGTTCATAATGAATAGTAAAATCATCAAAAATCGATTGTGATGGTTGAGGTTAAGATCAGTTTACTAAGGAGTTATGACAAGATATAAGGGTAAGTTTGACTGTTAAAATTATATAAATTATATTTTATAGACATTTTTTTCCTCAAATTGTCGCAAAATTTGAACAAATATCTATTTGGAAGTATTTTTCTATTATGAAATTATTATATTTTAATCTTTTGAGAAATTTCAAGCATGTCATCTCCCCCTGTTATAAAAGGTCTCCCATATTATTTATTATTGACACAACTTTCAACCATATAGATCAACCAAAGCCCAACTAATTATCCTATTAACTTTACTGTCCACTAATTAGAGGTGTTTTTATTCCTAAAATACTATTCCAAGGGTCCTCAACAAGGGATCTAAAGGATGCCTACTGAAGAAGAATTAATCATCCAACCCAAACTCTTTAAAAATATTTCTTCTTTTACCTCCTATAAATTCATGGTATTCATTATAAAATAAACACATTATTATCCTAAATATACTAAAAGATTATTATTTTTATGGAACCACCATTATTCACTCTCTTTTCCATCAAATGGGAAGTAAAAGTATCGTTTGTGTGTACGTGTATACTACCACGTCCCCATAGTGATACAATTCTTTTTTATCACCATATTTCATGGATGGTTATTATTATGGATTTAATGTTTTTATATGATATTTATTACATAATTATGATTCTTTAATTATAATATCATATCTATATTATTACCTTCAAATCTTTTTTAAAATGATAACATCAATCGTGCATACGTGTTAATTACCACCTCTATGAAGCAATGTGAACCATTTTTCATTTACACTTTACATGGATAGTAATGATGATAGATTTAATGAATATATATGTTATATATATATTATATAATAATGTTTCTATAAATTTGAATTATTATTTACCTTTCTTTTGTTCCATCTATTGAAGAGTGAACATTGTTCATGAGTACGTACGGTCTGCCGTCTCCATGAACGGAGTAATTTATTTTTATATCTACAAGTTTTATAGATGGATTAAAATATATATATATATAATGAATACATATGATATTTATATCATGAATAAAATTCTAGATATTATATATCTATAATCAAAGTATGAATACCAGAACTACCGAACCAAAATGCTTATAAAAACAAAGCAGTAAACACCCAAAACAATCATAATAATAAAAGATTGTTAAAAACAGGTGATAAGATGATATAAATGGATCATATATGATATTATATATATGTGTGTGTGTGTGTGTGGGTATTTTATGTAGGTATAATAATTCTAAATTTATTATACAAGAGGTTTAAATGACTTATAAGGAAAATCAAACATGAGGTTAGGGATTTCATCTCAATTTATACTCCCTTGAGACATATTTGGTATTATACACCTATTTACTTTTATGTGGTGTATATACTTCCCCTTTTATTTATTTAATATGAATATCTATTTATCCATTATTATTAAAGCTTTAATTCAAGTTTACTCTTTCAAGGGTTAAAATTTAAAAGTTAACAAAGTGATAGGAATTTATTTTACAAACTCATTTTTTATCTCATAATTTAATTAAAGGAATGTTATAATATATCCATCATAAACTCCATTTATTTTTTTATCCATTGGATATTAATTAGTTTCATGTTTTATTATAACTTTTTTTCTCTTTGGTACTTTAATCTATCAAATAAATGTTTAAAATAAAATATGATCATATTTCTCTTTTGATCAGGTATATTTTTCTTTGATTTATATATTTTTATATATTGTTATAAAAAGGCCCTTTTTTATTTATGAAAATTATTTATAAAAATAGTTCTTATTATCCTTGAATTTATAAAAGGTAAGATAGGAATCATTCTAATATTTTTTGAAAGGTAATTTTTTACTTTCTTTATAAAAATTCAAAATGAATGTTTCTTTTTAATGTACATGGAATTATTGGATTTTCCCACCACCATAACCATTTTATGTTATTTAGATTCTTCTATAAGTTTTAAATGGTTTTAAAAATAAAATATTTTAATGAAAATTTATTTTAATGTTTTTATTTTATTTTATTTTTTTCTCTAAAAGACATGAATCTATTATAAAACTTATATTTTGGATGAACTGATGGTCATATTTTATCTATTTTTTTTGTATTCAAAATTCTCTTGAAACATTCAATTTGTTATGATTATATTTCAATGGACATTAAATTTATCTAAAATATCTATATTCTTTTTATCATGGATATGATTATTTATTAAACCATATACCATTTCTACATATGATGTTTTAGTATGAAAGAAATTTTATTTACTGGGGAAATATTAATATTTCACATTCTTCACTCAATATAGATATTTATCGATCAGACATATTTTTTAAGAATTAAATTGATTATTAAATATATGAGGAATACATTATACATGTAGTGATGGGTGGGGCCTAGAATTATATTGACCCTCGATGAATTGACATGTCTCATGAGACAAACTAATTGGTCAAACTTATTAAATGTGTTTTTTTTTTGTGTATACATACTCATAGATTAATCTTTCCTACAACATTCCCCTGATGGTAAAGATATAATGATGTTTGAGATCATGATTTCCAATATTAAAAATTTCCTTGAATGAAAATTATATTATTATTATCCATAAAATTATTGGATTGATATCATCTATGGATGCATTTTGTGCTCAAGTTAATGATTAAATAACATCTGTTTTCAGTTAATTACATTTTCATATTTATTATGACATATTTATTCATGATATATTCCACTATACATAACCCTTACTAATCATTTTATCTCACCCTTATTTTTTCTCATTCCCCAAGATTTTAAAAATGATATTATAAATAATATCAAGGATGTGAGAATAATTCTTATGCTATATTTTTATATTTTCAATTTAATATGGGAATCATGTATTTATATGGTTTTTAAAGACTATTAAATTTATCTTTCCTTGGTTATTTAGTTTCTTATATCATATGCTAATGTAAAAAATTAGACACCAACTCTGAGTTACTAGAGTTTAGTTGTTGCCGTAAGGGACTCAAAACACCACTACGCATCATAAAGACTTCATAATCCTACGATATCGACCTTACCCAACTACCATTACTTGGGTAAATACAATATATACCAAATCTACACCACCCTTATAGGGTCTATCTCAACACACATTATAAGAACCCATTACCAGGGCACTCCCAATTTCCCCAAGAACCCATACCAAAGCTTAATCTATATACATAGAAAAGGGTTAAAGGGTTCAAGGTATGATAATAATCTTATACTTTGATTATTTACAAGGTATTTATCATTACAACAAACCATAAAACCCAATTTTTATATAGATTTAAATATATTTTATTCCAAAAATCTACATTTTAAAACATTACAATTTCAAAAGGTTTTGAATACCACAACTTTTAACTCTCACATTTTAAACTTTAACATCTTATAAGGATTGCATTTTTAAATTCCCAAAGTATATAGGATTCATGATTCAAACTTTATCTTTTCACGGTATTTATATTTCAAAAAAATTTCATGAGTTAACAAGATTTAAAATTCACCATTTCTTAGTAATTTAATTCACCAGTTATAAAGGAAAACAACAAATATGTAGCTTACTGAAAATCCATTTAACATATACCCTCACTTAACAACGAATGTATATCTACTTATTCATTAATATATCATACATAGGATTAGACAATTAAGATTACATGATATCCTTATATGGTAAAAAATATTATATTACACTACTTACACATTAAATGAACTAGATAATTTTTACAAATAGACAGTCACAACCAAATTCAAATTTAAATTAGGAAAATATAATCACAAGATGATATAAATCAGAAGCATCATGAAATATACATAATATTCTTATGTCCCTAACATGATGAATGTCATGTGAATCCCTATGTGCCTAAAATTATGCATGAACACACATACCCTATGTTTCTATATCGGTATAAGAGTACAAATCCCATAAACTAGTAACATCAAAACCATGTGTCTCACTCAAGGTGAAAATAAAATACAAATATAATAATACAATTTTCAAGAACACTAAGTCCCACCCATAACAGCTTGGGTTTTCTCTCAGAATGAGAAAATTACTAAGCTCTAACACATCCTATTCTTCTATTTACCAATAAAAAATAGTAATAATAACATTCTTTGGTATCACTTTGTAATTCCCAGACCCAGTTATCATTAAACTAGTTCCCCATCCCGATGCACTACGTGGCCTCAGTCACACCTCCC
Organism: Viscum album; assembly: GCA_963277665.1. Lineage (NCBI taxonomy): Eukaryota > Viridiplantae > Streptophyta > Magnoliopsida > Santalales > Viscaceae > Viscum > Viscum album. The sequence continues at coordinate 160,678,032 of OY728149.1, forward strand.
CATACTCTAGAGGTTGTTGACTAGCAATGAGGTCTTGTGAGGTCACCATGGGGTGACAGTTCCCTCATTATCATAGTAGCTATAACTATGGAAATAATTGAAAAAAATAGGCCAAATAAACATAAAAAATAATATATGGTAAGTTCCTGTAGATAAATAAATCATCACAATGTTATAATAAATACATATTCTATACATTCTTTGGCTGATCCCCCCATGGGAGGATCATACACAACGAATAATTATAAGGCCCCAGCCTTAAACCTTACTTAATCTTGAGTTATTACAAGATTTCACATTGAGGATCTTTTTAGGTTTAGAGTTTTAGAGAACTAGGACATAACTATTACATCTCAAAAGATTACAAAGTAGTTTCTTCTACTAAATTTCCATAAAATGAAAATTCTAAAAAAAAAGAAGAAACATGTCTAGTTTCATGTTTTAGGTAGCATGACATTCCCTTGATCCCATCCTTGACCCTATTCCATGCTAAGTCCTGTGAAAAACATTTCAAAAACTTGGGATGAGCATAAAAAACTTAGTAAGGGATATAAAAATATGGAAAGGAAACATGAGTTCATATATACATAAGAATGAAATCATAATTTACCCATAAAACATAGGCACTTTAACCTACCTCATCAAATCATGAATAAATCATAGAAATCATAAGACATAAAGGTAAATTGAGGCATTCATAACATTCTTATGTAGGGAGTAACCCTCTTGGTTACGTTTAGAATACCCATCACAGTATATTCCCTAAATCTCTTCAGAGAAACCTTAACGTTTCACTCCTTCGCGTTACCCAATGCATTGGAGAGCTATATCGGGCTCACCCGCCCTTAGTTTATCACGGAACCACCCGTTTTCATAACAATGCCCAAGAACCATAACATAGATGTATCACATAAAACATGCATAAAGGAAACATAACATTTCCACATTTCAATCACAATATAACATTTTAGTATATTGAAATAATGAATCCATTCAAAAAGAAACCATTTCCAAAACCATTTAAAACATTTAATAAAGAGATTTTTGAATCAAAGTGTCCCATACCACCTTGAAGCTTAAAATTTTAAACCATTAATATCCATATAAATAAATCCTTAAAACCATTTTGAAAACATGTATATTAATAAGAACAAATAATTAAAACATTTAAAACGATATTTTGGTTAAAGGGGGTTTACCAAAATCAGAGACACTTGAATACAACAATTGAGGAATAACATTTAGTCAGAACTTTATAATATCATGAGAATAAATGGATTCATGATATAATACTCCAAAGGACAGTATATACACCATATAAGAGTGAATTAGTTCATAACAACAATGAACCCTCAATAGAAATGTCAAATGTGATGAAATCCCTTATAAAGAAGGTATCCTTAAATTAAGGACAAATCAATCTCAAAGTATGTGTGACAAATATAAATACACCCAATATAAGTGAATATTAAGTGTAAAACAATAAAAGGTCATTCACACATATTCAATGGATGACATATTCAATGACTACATGTTGAACCCAAAGAAATCAAAATTGGGTTAAGAAGTTCCCTTGACAGCCTAACAGCATCACATCAAGATGAGTTGATGAGAGATAAAAAGTGTATCTCATCACTTGGACATAAAATTTACATCAATAAGGATATATGAGAACATATCCCAACATAAAAATATTTAAATTAAAAGACCCAACAAAAGAAGTCTTTTAAAAAAAGAGGAGGGTGAAAGGTTCCCTTACCGACTTGGGTATCTTTCAAAACATACACCCCATGAAAGAAGGACAATAGATCATTGATGTAAATACTCATAAACGAAATTATATTACACAAAGAGTATAATAATGGGCATTACATACACCACTCAATGGAATTTGTGGAAAATGTAGCATAAATCTCACGGGAATAAAAGTGAGATGAAAAATATCTTACGAAAACTCGGCAGCCTAGCGGCGCCACTTAAAACTTCCAAAATGGATTGATGAGAGGGAATAGGGTCTCTCATCACATGAACAAAAAAATTACAGTAGGAGTAATATAAAAGAACATCCCAATCATAAGAAATATGAGCTTAAAAGAAATGACATAAAAGAGTGTACTTAAAAAGAAAGAGAGTAGTAGGATCCCTTACCTCGGGTCCGACTTGACTCGATCGTTCTTTAACGTCCTGAATAATAAACTTGAGTTAATTTACACTTTATTAAGAACCTTTTTATAGTTCATTATTCCTTTTATATCACTTATTTCAATGTTATAAACATTATTTAATCATTTATGTTAATAATGTTTGTTTTGTCGATATTTGGTTCTTAAGTCGAAAGTGGACTTCTTACAATTACATGTTGTTCATGTGGTCAAATGTTTATTATATCCAGAATTGTATTCATGACTTAGATATCATATATGTCATATATATCCAGTACATCCATGCATTTATAACATTACATAATCATTTAGAGGTATGAAATGAAATGCACCGTTCATGGAGACGGTAAGCCGTACGTACGCATGAACGCTACTTTCATTTCTATTTCGTATTTTATAGAATGGAATAATAATGATATAAAGTTATATTATAATTCCAGTATAATATCATATATAATATCATAGTTCCATCCTTTATACGTCCCACATATGGTATTTAACGAATCAAATCACTTTGAGGGGGCGGTAGTCCGCACTTCCTTAAATGAAGATATCGTGTTTACCCATAATGGAAACCATAAAGGTATGCCCAAAATGAAAAAAACAGAAGCTTAAGGAAAACATAAATATATTATATATCATATATAAAAATAGTGACATCATAATGGCCACCTTTTAAGGTGTTAAATGAGTATTGAACAATCATCGTTTCGGGAGGCAGAATTTCGCCATCCACGGAAACCGTATGTTCTTTAACCATTTGATGTAGTTTTGTGAGAGTGTAGCTCAAATAAATCCCATAACAACATCCTAGTATATTGCAGATACTGTTGTTGTTACAAAAGAAGTAAATAAAAAGAGTTTAGGGGGTTGGAGAAGCAAAATAAAACAAATGAACATGAGAGAATGAATTACCTTTAAAAGTGTAACTCCTTTTGATTTGAGCCTAAAGGCTTCCTTTGTAAGTATTCTGCCCAAAGGGAAACCTCTAGGATGAGGGGAGGGATGTGGAGAGAGTAAATGGGCAGGGGTTGGCCGAGCCAAAGGCTTGAGGAGTGTGGGAAAAGAGGTAGAGGTGGGGGCCTTTTATAAGAGGAGAGGAGGGGCACTTTTGGAAAGTAAGAAATATTACTTTATTTGAAAATGTGTTTCAGTTTCAAAAGGTCCCAAATTGATATAATTCTTGGATAAGGTGATAAGGCATCGAAATACACTTATCCAATTTGTTTTGGCCATGTGTAGGTTGTAGATGTTTCATTATCTTTCCATTTTAATTAAATCGTCAAATAATGATGTCATCGATGCATCATTATTATGTCATAAATAATTTAATTTCTTTAATGTCTAAAAATTATAAAACAAATACTATGATATATGAAATCGTTTTAGCTTTCCAATGACTATTTATAATCAAAATTTGGACTTGTATAACCCCACTTAAAAATTGTTTTCGTAAAACATATTATGTTTGTGTCATTTTCACTTTAACATTAAATAAAAAGTAATTTATGTCATTTCCCAACAAAAGTGAATCCATGGGGTCCCCAAGTTGACCCATGGCTTGTCATGGTAGACCATGACACAACCAATGATGTTGGGACATGTGTCAAGTTCATTTCATTTTATTAAAGCATTATTTTTACCTTAAACTACACTAATTACCACTAAACGCGATTAAAAACATAATAAGTTACTATTCACCAAAAAACTATTTTTATCTCATTGAACCACATTTTACTTCTTAATGACAACCATGTATGTCGGATTTTTGAAATTCAAAACACATAAGTGGTCAAATTTCATTTAAACGAAAAATCATCTTTTATAATTACCACTTAGTGGTTTCACTATTCATCAAAAATTGAAGTTTTTCAGAAAATTACCAAAAATTCACCCTAAGCTATATTTGATATTCTGAATTCAAAAATGAAGTCCATTTTACAAAATTCAAAACATATAAGTCAAATTAATTAATTTAATAATTAATTCCCGCTGCCAGAGCAAGTAGCGTGTTTTTACAAAACAATAAGTATCAAAAGATTGACACCAGTTTAAGTCTAATTTCAAAGTGAAATTGATTCCAATGAACAACATTGGATAAAATGGTAAAAATATATTATAATTTCACTTTAAAACCAATTCAAAAGATAATCTAATCATATAAATAAAATAGATCAAAAAGAGGTTTTGAATTAAAATACAACATTTTACACTATTCATAAAAAAATAAACTTTATCAGAAAGGTACCAAAAATTTACACAAAGTAAATTTTGATGTCCCGATTCTAAAGAAGAGTTATATTTGGTCCAATAGAATTTATAAGATCGATCAAAACTATATTTAATGACGGTTCTCCGTCAAAAGGTGATTAGTGAACCTTTAGTGAAAATTAGAGTATATATGCCTAAAATTGAACTCTTTCTGTATTTTAAGCCTTTAGCTTTTATTGGATAAATGTAGAAAACATTAAAAACATATATAATCATATTTTAGTTATTTCTATCCATTCCCGCCAATACAACGGCTACATGTTAACTACCATTTAAAATAATATTATTTTATTATTAGAGTGCAACGTAAGATTTCAGTGAAACTCTTTATTGCGTGTTGGGTACGCCATCGAGCATAGTGTCCCCTTTAAAGTCATATCAATATTTTATTCACAAATATGGATAAATATGAAAATTTCTATTCTTTATTTACCTGGGGTGTTACATCCTTCCCCCCTTTTGGGAATTGCGTCCTCTCAATTTTAAAATTGCGCTTGAAAACATCCTTGAAAGTCCCGCATCGGAAGAAGAGTCGGTAAAACAACCACTTTAAAATAAAGAAGGATAAGAACATAGGTCACCCGAGTTAACCCATAATAGGATTCCAAGTATGAAAATATGGACATGGAGTAAAAAACAAAGGGTCATGTTCTGATGGAGAGTGATAGAAAACACGTTTAGGAGAAAGTTAACCACGAGAAAATCACAAACTTGTGATGGGTTAAACGGTATTCGATTCCCCAGTAGGAAAAGTTAATAGACAACATTTTTGTTTTAAGTTACTTTTTATTGAGGAATTTATTCATAAGGAAGCATAATCACTTATCATGTTGAATTTCAACTTTTACTAGATTCCTTAGTCAAACTCATATTTTTTTCCAAAAGACGAGTATTTAGGGAGACTTGTTCGCACTAAGAGTACTATAATCAACTTCTAGGGAATCACCTAATCCACAAAATAGAACTATGTACATCCTATGTCTTTAGGCTTTAACCAGAACCAAAACCAAAAAGGTTAGTACAAGGTCAGATAATCCAGAAAAGGATAACCCATTAAAAATAAAATCCATGCTTAATCTCCAAATTTTTTCCAACAAAACCCAAAGTTCAACGAGGACCATCCGATAAACAATTTGTCCATAAAACTATTCAAAGTAAACAAATCTAAGATTGAAACCCAATATTTGAAGGATTTAGTCACATAGTCTTCCAAGTTAAATCGTAACATTTATCTCCAAACAACATCAGTTGCTCCTAAAGTCTCGTATTGAAAGGTAATTAACCTAATCACATATCCTCCATGATAGGTTAATCATTTTCATAAATAACCCAAAATCAACTTACTCTTAATTCATAAAATCATATAACCAAAAAGAATCAGTCAAACTAACCAGGGACTTCACGTAGTCCAGTGGTAGGCGATAAATACCAGTCGCACTTTGGTTATGGGATCGATTCCCACAGCTTTATCCGACGCGACGGGATGTCACACGGTCTGCGTGTTGTCCTTTTTCCAAAACTATATAATTCTTAAAAAAATCCCTGAAATGAGATAAAATCTTCAAAGATGATCATAACATATTTTAACCTCAAGTTTATCTCATGCCTTTCATTTTCCATCATAACATATAATAACCCATAATTACCTCAAAAGTAAGGATCATATAAACCCTAATGGTTACCTTAATAATTATTACCTGAATTTCCACATCGAGTTGGCCATCTCGTACATGATGCATTAGAGAACTCACCAAGGTTGAAGTGGTTGATCATGACTCCTTGATAGTTGGTTTAGAACAACCATGAGATTCCTCATTGAATCCCCCATCTCATCCAGTCTCTTAATCAGAGAACCACCACAGTTTCCTTCAAACCCATTGTCACATTGGTGCCTGCTAGATCCAGCCATTTACTAAAACCAAAAAGGTCAGTGTGAGTATATCAACATAACCATCATGTACTAATGAGTAAGATAAACACTAATATATACTTTCTCATTCACTTTATCTAAAACTAGTACTCTTTCTGAAATCCTAACCATTATGGTAATGTCACTTGTGCTTAGAGAATACCCTAACCTCTAAAGTTATCTAAACCGACCTCTGATACCAACTATAAGGCCCCAGCCTTAAACCTTACTTTAACTTGAGTTATTACAAGATTTCACAGTGAGGATCTTTTTAGGTTTAGAGTTTTAGAGAATTAGGACATAACTATTACATCTCAAAAGATTACAAAGTAGTCTCTTCTACTAAATTTCCATAAAATGAAAATTCTAAAAAAAAGAAACATGTCTAGTTTCATGTTTTAGGTAGCATGACATTCCCTTGATCCCATCCTTGACCCTATTCCATGCTAAGTCCTGTGAAAAACATTTCAAAAACTTGGGATGAGCATAAAAAACTTAGTAAGGGATATAAAAATATGGAAAGGAAACATGAGTTCATATATACATAAGAATGAAATCATAATTTACCCATAAAACATAGGCACTTTAACCTACCTCATCAAATCATGAATAAATCATAGAAATCATAAGACATAAAGGTAAATTGAGGCATTCATAACATTCTTATGTAGGGAGTAACCCTCTTGGTTACGTTTGGAATACCCATCACAGTATATTCCCTAAATCTCTTCGGAGAAACCTTAACGTTTCACTCCTTCGCGTTACCCAATGCATTGGAGAGCTATATCGGGCTCACCCGCCCTTAGTTTATCACAGAACCACCCGTTTTCATAACAATGCCCAAGAACCATAACATAAATGTATCACATAAAACATGCATAAAGGAAACATAACATTTCCACATTTCAATCACAATATAACATTTTAGTATATTGAAATAATGAATCCATTCAAAAAGAAACCATTTCCAAAACCATTTAAAACATTTAATAAAGAGATTTTTGAATCAAAGTGTCCCATACCACCTTGAAGCTTAAAATTTTAAACCATTAATATCCATATAAATAAATCCTTAAAACCATTTTGAAAACATGTATTTTAATAAGAACAAATAATTAAAACATTTAAAACGATATTTTGGTTAAAGGGGGTTTACCAAAATCAGAGACACTTGAATACAACAATTGAGGAATAACATTTAGTCAGAACTTTATAATATCATGAGAATAAATGGATTCATGATATAATACTCCAAAGTACAGTATATACACCATATAAGAGTGAATTGGTTCATAACAACAATGAACCCTCAATAGAAATGTCAAATGTGATGAAATCCCTTATAAAGAAGGTATCCTTAAATTAAGGACAAATCAATCTCAAAGTATGTGTGACAAATATAAATACACCCAATATAAGTGAATATTAAGTGTAAAACAATAAAAGGTCATTCACACATATTCAATGGATGACATATTCAATGACTACATGTTGAACCCAAAGAAATCGAAATTGGGTTAAGAAGTTCCCTTGACAGCCTAACAGCATCACATCAAGATGAGTTGATGAGAGATAAAAAGTGTATCTCATCACTTGGACATAAAATTTACATCACTAAGGATATATGAGAACATATCCCAACATAAAAATATTTAAATTAAAATACCCAACAAAAGAAGTCTTTTAAAAAAAGAGGAGGGTGAAAGGTTCCCTTACCGACTTGGGTATCTTTCAAAACATACACCCCATGAAAGAAGGACAATAGATCATTGATGTAAATACTCATAAACGGAAGTATATTACACAAAGATTATAATAATGGGCAGTACATACACCACTCAATGGAATTTGTGTCAAATGTAGCATAAATATCACGGGAATAAAAGTGAGATGAAAAATATCTTACGAAAACTCGGCAGCCTAGCGGCGCCACTTAAAACTTCCAAAATGGATTGATGAGAGGGAATAGGGTCTCTCATCACATGAACATAAAAATTACAGTAGTAGTAATATAAAAGAACATCCCAATCATAAGAAATATGAGCTTAAAAGAAATGACATAAAAGAGTGTACTTAAAAAGAAAGAGAGTAGTAGGATCCCTTACCTCGGGTCCGACTTGACTCGATCGTTCTTTAACGTCCTGAATAATAAACTTGAGTTAATTTACACTTTATTAAGAACCTTTTTATAGTTCATTATTCCTTTTAGATCACTTATTTCAATGTTATAAACATTATTTAATCATTTATGTTAATAATGTTTGTTTTGTCGATATTTGGTTCTTAAGTCGAAAGTGGACTTCTTACAATTACATGTTGTTCATGTGGTCAAATGTTTATTATATCCAGAATTATATTCATGATGTAGATATCATATATGTCATATATATCCAGTACATTCATGCATTTATAACATTACATAATCATTTAGAGGTATGAAATGAAATGCACCGTTCATGGAGACGGTAAGCCGTACGTACGCATGAACGCTACTTTCATTTCTATTTCATATTTTATAGAATGGAATAATAATGATATAAAGTTATATAATAATTCCAGTATAATATCATATATAATATCATAGTTCCATCCTTTATACGTCCCACATATGGTATTTAACGAATCAAATCACTTTGAGGGGGCGGTAGTCCGCACTTCCTTAAATGAAGATATCGCGTTTACCCATAATGGAAACCATAAAGGTATGCCCAAAATGAAAAAAAACAGAAGCTTAAGGAAAACATAAACATATTATATAACATATATAAAAATAGTGACATCATAATGGCCACCTTTTAAGGTGTTAAATGAGTATTGAACAATCATCGTTTCGGGAGGCAGAATTTCGCCATCCACGGAAACCGTATGTTCTTTAACCATTTGATGTAGTTGTGTGAGAGTTTAGCTCAAATAAATCCTATAACAACATCCTATTATATTGAATATACTGTTGTTGTTACAAAAGAAGTAAATAAAAAGAGTTTAGGGGGTTGGAGAAGCAAAATAAAACAAATGAACATGAGAGAATGAATTACCTTTAAAAGTGTAACTCCTTTTGATTTGAGCCTAAAGGCTTCCTTTGTAAGTATTCTGCCCAAAGGGAAACCTCTAGGATGAGGGGAGGGATGTGGAGAGAGTAAATGGGCAGGGTTTGGCCGAGCCAAAGGCTTGAGGAGTGTGGGAAAAGAGGTAGAGGTGGGGGCCTTTTATAAGAGGAGAGGAGGGGCACTTTTGGAAAGTAAGAAATATTACTTTATTTGAAAATGTGTTTCGGTTTCAAAAGGTCCCACATTGATATAATTCTTGGATAAGGTGATAAGTCATCGAAATCCACTCATCCAATTGGTTTTGGCCATGTGTAGGTTGTAGATTTTTCATTATCTTTCCATTTTAATTAAATTGTCAAATAATGATGTCATCGCTGCATCATTATTATGTCATAAATAATTTAATTTCTTTAATGTCTAAAAATTATAAAACAAATACTATGATATAGGAAATCGTTTTATCTTTCCAATGACTCTTTATAATCAAAATTTGGACTTGTATAACCCCACTTAAAAATTGTTTTCGTAAAACATATTATGTTTGTGTCATTTTCACTTTAACATTAAATAAAAAGTAATTTATGTCATTTCCCAACAAAAGTGGATCCATGGGGTCCCCAAGTTGACCCATGGCTTTTCATGGTCGACCATGACACAACCAATGATTTTGGGACATGTGTCAAGTTCATTTCATTTTATTAAAGCATTATTTTTACCTTAAACTACACTAATTACCACTAAACGCGATTAAAAACATAATAAGTTACTATTCACCAAAAAATTATTTTTATCCCATTGAACCACATTTTACTTCTTAATGACAACCATGTATGTCGGATTTTTGAAATTCAAAACACATAAGTGGTAAAATTTTATTTAAACGAAAAATCAGCTTTTATAATTACCACTTAGTGGTTTCACTATTCATCAAAAATTGAAGTTTTTCAGAAAATTACCAAAAATTCACCCTATGCTATATTTGATATTCCGAATTCAAAAATGAGGTCCATTTTACAAAATTCAAAACATATAAGTCAAATTAATTAATTTAATAATTAATTCCCGCTGCCAGAGCAAGTAGCATGTTTTTACAAAACAATAAGTATCAAAAGATTGACACCAGTTTAAGTCTAATTTCAAAGTGAAATTGATTCCAATGACCACCATTGGATAAAATGGTAAAAATATATTCTAATTTCACTTTAAAACCAATTCAAAAGATAATCTAATCATATAAATAAATTAGATCAAAAAGAGGTTTTGAATTAAAATACAACATTTTACACTATTCATAAAAAAAAATAAACTTTATCAGAAAGGTACCAAAAATTTACACAAAGTAAATTTTGATGTCCCGATTCTAAAGAAGAGTTATATTTGGTCCAATAGAATTTATAAGATAGATCAAAACTATATTTAATGACGGTTCTCCGTCAAAAGGTGATTAGTGAACCTTTAGTGAAAATTAGAGTATATATGCCTAAAATTGAACTCTTTCCGTATTTTAAGCCTTTAGCTTTTATTGGATAAATGTAGAAAACATTAAAAACATATATAATCATATTTTAGTTATTTCTATCCATTCCCGCCAATACAACGGCTACATGTTAACTACCATTTAAAATAATATTATTTTATTATTAGAGTGCAACGTAAGATTTCAATGAAACTCTTTATTGCGTGTTGGGTACGCCATCGAGCATAGTGTCCCCTTTAAAGTCATATCAATATTTTATTCACAAATATGGATAAATATGAAAATGTCTATTCTTTATTTACCTTGGGTGTTACAATAATAAAGGTAAAAGTAAAAATACAACTATAACTCATCCCTAATTTAGTTTCAAGTCCTACCCTATCCTGAAATATATACTCCACTAATGGTTTTCTAAGACAAAAATCATACAATAGTTCCCAACCATATCTTGTAACCTATGATCAAATAATGACACCTTCTCAAGTACCCAAGTTCAATGGAAACTCAAAAAGTTTGTGAATATAACTCAGTAGGTCACCACTAATGGCATTCCAATTATAACGTTTCTGAAATAAAAGAGCATGATAAAGTGTTAAAGTTAAACAACTTAAATTTTTTTAAAAATTAAATAAAAAACAATAAATAAACACTGATATTTGGGCCTTGTGATGACACTTGAGGTCAGTCTAAACCATATTGATCCATAATTATATGACCCTAATCAACCATACCTACATCATCTAGTTCTTGGGTGTCTCTAAGCACATCATGATGACCACACCTCCATAAATAAACCCATGGAATCTAGGGGTCATCCTGGAATTCCTAGTATCTTAAAGTACCACATAAAATCTGAGAACTCCTCGAGGAATTCCCATGTAATGTGGTCTCTCATCCTAGTATTCCCCAACCATCAATTATCACATTGAATCTAGGTATTCTTCCTAACATTCACATGGAATTGGATCTCTCATCTTGTTATTCCCCAATATTCCCATATCATCACATATCACATAGAATCCATGTTGTCATCCCGTCTTTCCCTTGGAATCTGAGTGATTATCCAAGAATTCCCAAAACTCTCCAATATCATGTATCACATGGAATCTAAGTTCTCATCCCTACATATCCAAGTCATGTATCATATATCATGTGGAAATTGATATCTCATCTTGTTCTATCATTCCCAAGTATCTTATGTCATATGGAATTTGAGATCTCATCCCAACATTCCCAAGTATCAAACTTTATTTGAATCACTTTATTATTTAACAATTAATTCCATTAAATTATCATTAATTCCAAGGCCACCATAATATATAATCATAATTTCACATTATAGTACCCACTTATAATTACAAAACATAATTTATAATTTTGAAAAATCAATTCATTTCATAAAACATGAATTCAAACCATGAATTACCTTTTGATTTTTTAAATATAGGGTACACATTACATTAGTCAAGGGATTTACTAAATTCACTTTCCAACTCATAATTAATAAATTTATTTCACCAAGTAATTTTATCAATATTTATGCATAATTTCATTTAATTTATATAAATATATATCACTAATTGACAATCCATTTTAAGATCATTAATTATTATTAAATTCTATTTTATAATGATTGATTTAAAACATAGATACTTAATTGAGGTAATTAAACAAAGATACTCAAATTATCCCACAAATTTACCATTACTGATCCATAATATTTAATTAGTCTAGCTTATGATCAATTATATAAATATTTAATTCTGATTGGAATTTACTTTCACTTGGAAATATATCACTTAACCTAGGACATTTAGCTAAGGTAAGGGGAAATTTAATTAATTAAAAGTTAATTTAGGCCATTGTGTGGAAAGGCCGACATGACTACACAATAAACCACTTGCAAAATAATGAAATACTATAGGTTAATTCAAGGGACCACCTTATATAGGATTATTATAGTCTACATGTCAATTATGAATCATAGGTTTAGAAAAAATTATAAGAAACCAACAAACTAGAAAAATGACCTCAAAATAGGGCATATTAGATTTTCACAAAAAACACTTCTTGAAAATGGAAAAACTAAATAAAGGGAGTTTGAGGAGTTATTTACTCACCTAAGTCAATTTATCACACATGCCTTCCCTTAAATTATACAAGGAGTGAGGGAGATCTATCATGTAAGAGAGGGGAATGGGAGGGGCACACAAACAAGGCTTCTACTATCCAAATAGAGAGTTAATTGGGTAAGGGATCCTAAAGAAAAGGTGGGGGAGACATTTTTCCAACATTTAAAAAAATACTTGGAGTCCATCGGAATTCTGGTGACCTCCACCAAATTTCTAATGTCCTCAAGACTGAGATCATGTTTGATTTTTAGCCACTAGCTAGCTGGTAGATCTATACCAACAAGTAGATGTTTTTGAAAAATTATTTTTTACCCCTAGATTCATGTCCCAAATCCCCTAAAACACTCTCACAATTATTCTAACCACTTAAAAATGAAGATTAAGGATTGTTACAAAAGGATCAAAAAAAATTAATCGGTCCGTACTCTAGTGAAGGGGCAGGTTCAAACACTTTTCATTCAAGTTTTTTATAAAATAAATCCTTCATCACTTGAATGAAAATAATAATCTCAATTAATTATTCCACTGATTTTTAACTCTTTTATATTTATAAAACATAAAAATTATAAATTTTATAAAGCAAACCTTTCAAAATAATGAATAAATTTCTATAACATTGATACCTGACCTGGAGACTCCATGGATTTTCTAAAATCACTTCAAGAACCTTAAATAATTATATCCTATGGAATTATTAATCATACTTCTTGAAAAGACATCTAGGTTTAAATGACCTTGACTATAAAATAAAAAAAAATGATTCTACAACAGTCTTTTCTTATTTTGGTTTAAACTATTACCCACTTTTATTTTATATAGCACAAAAACCTAGACATCACATCCACAGTTTATCTATTCTCGTATCTTTAGAATATTAGGTAAATTTATCTTTAGATTTATTAACATTATTAGAAAATTTACATCAATGAAAATAGTATTAATTTCATAACTAAAATAATCTTGATAAGAAATATTCAACCTCTATAAGTTATTAGAGCACTCAATAATATTAAGCATCATTGGAAAACCCAATATTATTGAGTATATAAGACTAAAAATTAATTATTTTATTTTTCATATAATTCCTTTTAAACCATAATTGAATTAATCTATTTTTATCATAATATTTGGATTCACCTATTGAACAACTTCAGCACTTGGTTATTTCATAAAGGTGTTTCTTGAAAACATAGAATTTATTTTACTTAACAACTATTCTTAAGTTACGAGTCTTTAGAGTAGCTTACATTAAGATTTTAATTCCTAAGGATTAATATGAAATAAAATTTTGATGATTATTTTTTTATCTAAAACATAATCTTTTATCATATGAGTACCATGTTTTATTACCATTTAATAAGGACTTTTATTACATGGTATCCCGCTAAAATGATGACCCCTTTTTGATATTCAGCATACCCTATAGTGTTCTAAGATCCATATTTCACTATGAAATGATTTGACTATAGTTTTCATCTCACCAATTATCTATTTATGTAAGGAATCATTCCAATCATATATTATATGACTCTTGGATATTTTAGTGGACAACCCTTTTCCAATCCAAAATATAAATAAACCCAAATCAATTCCTCTAGTGTCCTAAATTTTATGGTTTCCCTAATAAGTGTCATAAAAATCTCACAATAGGATATTGTTACCTCATTTTTAGGAATATTCATTTCCACCATGAGTTATATAAGACAATCCATGGGTACACTTCTTTATCAGAAACTACTTGGTTGGATGATTGAGGTTTTGACATGTTATACCTTGGAAGGAATCTTACACTTAGTATTTTAAAGGGAATTTAATCACATTATCATATTTTATGTTATTCCTTTTATAAATATATGATACTAATTATTTAGGTTTAGAATCACATTCCTTCCACTAAATCAATATATTCAATTCATATTGATGTGTGACTCTTTACACTACCCATGATTTGTGTTACTCGCCCCAAAATATAATTCAAATATATATACACAGATCTAAATGTATCTCATATATAAGGCACATAAACTCTTAATATAATGGTGTAGAATTACATGAGATTTATAATCTCTATAAGAGTAAGCCCGTAGCCATAGATATCCAACCCCAACATTTTTAGATTAAGGAATAAGCCTCCATGATAGTAGGAATTCCTACCCAAAGTCCATCCACCTAGATAAAATTTACTCAAGAGAGAATCCAATTAATCCTAACATGAAAATAGAATATATATAAACTATATTCAATAAATTAATTCAAAATAATAATTTTATTTATAAATTAAGGTCAATGTAGATGAAAACTAAATCCTATGTAACTGTACCTAGTATGTAATTTTTAAATACTTGTATGATAACTAAGAATTAGTTTAGACAATTTAAATTAAAGAATATAAATATTAATAAAATATACAATTTAAAACTATGAATAAAGCTTGGAATAAGCTTTAAATATATAAAAATTTCACAAATTTAAATAGGACATAATATTTATAAACAATTTATAAAAAATAATTATCAACACTTTATAATTTAGATACTCATTATAGGAACTATATAATTCTGAATATAAACAATTTATATTCATTGATAATATAAAATATTTCATTTTATTCATTTTATGAAATTTTACATCAAATATATGATATTTTTGGAATTATAAACATTTTATAATCTAATTTATATTATATAAACATTTTACATAATCAATATATCGTATACTCAACATTATTTAAGTCTTAATCAAATCATTTATCAAAATTATTTTGATGAGGTTTAGATAAATTCCCAAAATAATGATTTAGATTAAATAATTAAAATTAATAAATTAGGAACAATTTATAATTTAAAAATTAACACTTTATATTTTTCCTTATATTTTGATTTATAAATACTTATAAATTGAAATTATGATTTCATAAACAAACACTTTATCTAATTCACAATCCATGCCATATAAAAAACGTATTTTTAACATTATCATATAATATTAAGGAATATTTAATAATAAATGTTTAATGAACATTAATTAATTGATTATAACCTCTTTATAGATAATTAATTTATAAACACTTTATAAATTAATAAATATACAAATAATGCCTTTTTTATCATTATTTATAAAAAATTATAATTAATAAATTTAATTCATAATTGATTATTAGACAAAAAAACATAGTCATAGTTTGTGATTCATACATAATTAAATAATGAGATATAAGTTTTTAATTATGATCTATATTAAATTTTAGGTGATGATAGATAAATCTCAGCTTCTAACCCTATTATTCATACTATATAACTGATATCCTAATCATAGAATATAATATATAATCATATATTATGATTTCTTATCAATGTTTCTTAATGTTATTACATATCATATTTTTTAAGATAGGTTGATATCACCTTAATGATTTGATACTCTTTTTTCAAAAATTGTACTTTTCAATCATATGTTATGATAAGAGGGAGTCATAGGCTACAACTAGTACAAAATGGTGGGGTTAAACTCTGTTGAGTGTCATCATATATTAAATCATATTAAATGATAAAAAATCCATAGATAAAACATAATTACCATATTTTATGACTAATTAGTGACATGTAATGCAACATATAATTCCATAATTTCATATATGATTTCAAAAATCTAATTTCATGGATTATTCTTATACCACTTTTTTGGATTCTTAGGGGCCTATTAATGCATAATAGATGCAATAGAAGTGATTTATATCCAAAGAAAAAAATATCTATTCATAGAAATATGGAATACATGTAGAACTAGAAATTAATGACCAATAAAACTAGTTCTTACCTTACATTGTATCATCCTTTTAATTGTTTTCATTGCCTATGAACACCTTTTAATGTTCTATATAAATATCACTAGAGTAGTAGTTAAAGGACTCCCATATTTGGAGGTATCCAGGAGCTGATTGGGTCACTCATCGTATGAGTATAACTCTTCATCATATATACTGTTCTATTATCTCTTTCATGATGTACTATCATATCATGATGAAAATGAGGTAGGATAAAGAGAGTTTTGAGGTTAGGGAAATCCAATTATGTATTAGGAAAACATGTGTACCACTTATATCACTTTATTTTGGTCTTTATATATCCTTGAGGATTATTTTAGGTGATTCATTCAGTAACACGGGCATTATAACTCATGAGTTAATGTGTCGGACAATTCATGCACCATATGTATTAATGTAACACCTACCTCACGTTACATCTCATATAATGGTACTTTTAATGATATCCATTTTGGGTAGATCACTCGGTGTTTATCCACCACTATAAATGAATATATTGGCATCCTTTATACAAAATAATATAAACAATCATACTCTATGACTGTATAGGTAACAAAATCACATTTCAGTCCTATTATTTTATGGATTTATAATCCATCCAATTATACGTTATAATACATATCAATAGTAGAAGGCATTGTCATATCATGTCATACTACATTACTTAGTCGTATAATATGACTAACAAGGAAATAACATGGAAGTGTCATGAAATCTCATTTCATTCCAAGCCATACAGTTTCCTCATTATTATGTTATGACACTGTCATGTATCATATGTTTTTAATGACTAATTTTATTTTATGATTCTTCAATCATAATATATTATTCATCTATTTTTATTATATACAAAAATGGGTTTACTTCATATATCTCTTCACTCCTATATTCTCCCATTCATCAAATCCCTAAGTAACAAGACACTCTCCACCTTTACAAAAATATCTCAAAAACTATTATTTCACTTTGTGAAAAAATAGAAAGGAACAAAATAAGGAAAATAATCAATGATCTTACTAGGATTTTTTGAGATAATTCACACACTCTAAAGTGATGTAATTCATCCTTCATAAGGTGTTTCATTGAGATATCTTCTACCTACTCCTTTGATGAAACATCTTCCAAAATTTATTTATGTTCATCTTTGTCCTAGATTAAGTGGCACTTGATTCTTATATAATTCAACCTTAAATGTTTCCCTGGATTCTTTAAGAAATTAATTTCACTTTGAGTATGGAATTACCCATAGTTTTCTATATAATATTTTCATTCTAAATATATATTAGTGTAATATTTAGATATAAGGTATAGTGTAAAATATATGAACTACATAATAAAACGAACACTAATTTCTTTCATAAATATAGAAAATTACATAGAGTAAATAAATATACCCCATAAAATTAAAAATATTATAATGAAATAATAAAAACAAATAAAAAATATAATTATTATTTGAAAATCCATCGGGTCATGGTCAGTGATAAATATCACGCCCCTGATAAATACTATAAATATAAAAACAAAACATTAGAAATTTGATAATAATTTTTTAATAGATGTATAGAACTTTGAGAGAAAGATAATTTTTGATGAGTGAGGAAAATAAAATTTATTTATAGGAAGTATATATATAACATGATCGTTGGAATAGTAACCACATTATTAGAAATGTATTTTGATCATTAAAATAGTAAAATAACATGTAAATAATATTTAACATGATTAAAATAATTATATTTAAAATTTTAAATAACAAAAAATAAATATTAAAATTACAAAACTCAAATTGAGTATAAGTGTCCATTTTAATAAATTATATTTTAACATATTTTGTAGAAATGATAATTTTTTTATTAATATTTAAATATTAAAATTACCTAAGTTTAAAAATTATTTTTGATAATATAAATTCCAATTTTGTAATAATAACATTTAATTGTCCAAGAATTTTTTTTTTGTATTTTTTAAAAAAAATTAGTTTTTAGATGAATAGAAAAAATATAGTTTTTAAAATACCACATGTTTTATATCATAGTATTGAGGTAATAATGAAAAAAAATTATAAAAAAATTATCTGCAAAAAATAGGTTTGATAAGATGGAATGTCCATTTAAAAATAATAAAATTATTTTCCAAACCTAAAAGTGGTTTTTCAAAGTCTAAAAATATAAAGTACAGAATTAAAAAATTAATTTTCATTTTTTCTTCCTTTATTTTTTATTAAATAATAATTCAAATGTTTTAATTGTTTCAAATTAATAAAAACATGTATTTTTAATCAAATACTATCTGTATTCTCAAATAAGGACACTATTGAAATTCATTACCTTGAAATAATATTGTATTCATTATTTTAAACTCAAATACCTCCTCCCCTTTATGTATAAATACCCCCCCTCACCCCCATGGAAAATAACTTACAAAACACTTATTTGTGAAAAATATCTACCCAGTTATATTCTCATAAACCCTACAAGATCCTTATGGATGTTCTGGTCTCATCCAACTCAAAGTCACCAAGACAATAATGTCTTAGAAAAGGTTCAACATTGAGGATTGAGGTGACCTTTCTCACTTTCTCCTTTAAATTGTTCCTCCTTATATTATCCCATTATCATTCCACTTTACAAAAACATTCTCTCTAATTATATAATTAAAATATAAAAATTAAATAAATTTTATTATACTATTGTAAATTAGTTATAAACTATTTATAATATGTATATTATCTTTATACCTCTTTTTACAATGTCTCGTTAATTGTCAATTTACCCACCTATGAGGAAATTTTCAATTCCATATTTATTACCACCTTTATTTTTTGTTAGTATATATTATATATATATATATATATAATTATTATTAAAATACTATATAGTTATTATAAAATATTTATAATTTATTGTTATTATCTCTTTCACCCTGTTTGAAAAAGTCTTATTAATACTTGGTGTACCCAACCACAAGGACGTCGCCAATTTTTTTTTATCATCACCTTCATAGATTGTTAGCATAAAATATATATAATGAAAATATATATATATATATTTTTCTAGTGTTATTTTTTATATTGGAGAAATAATAATGAATCAAAAACATAATGTTGAAATGAGAATGAGATAATATAAACAAACACATCATCAAACCATTTTATCTTCAAAGAAATATTAATAACTAAATTAGAATGACTATGATTGATGAGTAGTAATATAAATGGATGTAATTTAATTCATTATTAATGTTTTAATAATCATAAATTTGTTATAAAAGAGGTGAAAACATGGTCAAATAAAATGGGACCAAAGGTAAGGGGACCCTCAACTCTTCCCTTTTCTTTTTGGTTTATACCCTCATTCTCTCTTCTATTCTATACATATTTTAAAATCACTTCTAAATTCATTGTATTTAACTAACACTTTTTTTCTAGGAATATTGATGCCTTTATTTCATTGGGAATCATTCTTATCCTCCATTATTATTCTAGATAAATACTTTTCCTTAAAATATTTCATTTATATTTCTTCACTCCATGAAATATGATATTATCTTTTTTATTCTACCCTTGAATTTATAAAATAAATTTTTTCCTTTCTTGGAAGCCTCTATGTTTATTCATTGATGTATTACTTATTAAATCATTATTAAAATAATTCTTTTCTCATGTGTTTGCTTCATATATATGATTAATATATGTTTTCTATTTAGGTGTCATTCCTGATTATGAGAATATTATTATGGTATAAGTGGAAATAATATTATGTATCCCTATAATTAATTGGGTAAAGTATTGTATTTCAAAATATATTTACTCATATACATGATTTTGTTATATTTATCTATAATTTTGTGCATGGAAATGATACATTGAGATTTTTTTTATAATTTTATGATGTCTTGTCTGTAAGCCTTCACCTATATTATGATTTTTCCTTTTTATACATGTGATGCATTCCTTGTATCCTACAAATGATTTCCATATACTTATGATTACGGTCAAATGATTATGATATTATTATTATTATTCCCACATGTGTACTTATATTGATTCATGTCTTGTGTTCCTTCCTATTATTCCTCCCCTTTTTGGGATTTTAGTTAACCCTTTCTTTGGTGTATGTCCCCAGGTGATTTTATATACTAAGAAGATTATGAAATCCTGTATGATTTATATAAATAAGTATTTAAATAATTATTGATGTTTTGTGTGTTTATATTATATGAACCTAATTTTCCCAAGACACTAAACCTATTGATTTTAGGATTTGTAATAATATGTATTTTTATCATAAAATGATGTAATAATGATGTCTGTAAGCTGTGGAATTTTATATATTATCACACTGAGTCATTAAAGTGTATAAAACATCCACCATTACATATTCAAGTTTTGACTTCATCCACAACATTTAGATTATTTAATGTGGTGTCTCAATATACTCTAATACCATTATGATAAATGTTGCTAGATTTTTTATTTTTGGAGTCAAGAAATGAACTTTCTAATAATAAAGGATAAACCTCAATAAGTTAACATCCAATATTCAGAATTACCTACCCAGTAAATAATGGATAAACTATAAAT